>CM017327.1:10943462-11228741 GCA_006937295.1 Carpinus fangiana | reverse complement strand
TTTTTTCTGTTGCTCGTATCTTATAGAGGATATTTGTCAATTTGGGTCACGGAAGGGAGGACATTGCAACCCCAATGATAGATTGAGGAGGGGGGTGGGGGGAGGCATGGCAAAAAAGATGGTAGTTAGAGATGCAGGTAAATGTAGTTTCCCCCAACATATAACTCAAAACAATTAGACCACGTACAAGAAAATTTCATATGATACCTGTGCAGGATATAATGTTTTCTCTGAACCATCAGTGGTCCAGCCATAAGGGTTAATATTCATTTGGCCATTGCTAGCGGCCTCAAAGATCCCATGAAGTTTTCTATCACTGTAGTTGAATAGGAACAGGGGCAAGCCAGGATCAATATTCTTCACATATGAAAAGTGCTGAGCTGGTAAGCCTGTCAAAGTTGAAAAATATATTTCATGTTCTGTTGGAGCCAAATATATGAAGAAAATGACAAATCAGCAGCAAACATGTTGCTCACAAAATAAGATTTATAGTTTGTAATGCGCAGAAATAATGCGCTTCACTTGTTCTTCTGATCATGATGCTTTAGTGCTTATAGAAGGGAGTTCAGGGTACAGATAACAGTTACGATTTGAGTGTAATTAATAGGAAGAAATTCAGTATAATCTTGACATAATTTGCTATAGGATGAGCTTCACAATACAAAACGAGAATTGACAGCCCAAAGAGAAAGACAAAATCAAAAGTAAGTTGCTAGATACGCAACGAGGGTAGATGACTGACCAAAGAGTTGTTTAAAGAAACATTCTTTTATGGTGCTGTTCTTGCAACCAAAAATGACCCCACCCAGCTGACTCTTCCCCAAATTTCTGGTGGAGACAGAGCTGCTCAATGGATTTGGAGAATAAGATGCACTTTCATTAATAATAAACGTTTGTGTTTTCCTCCCGGGAACCATTCTGTAATTCAAAGAGGCAAACCCATATCAGAAACCCAGATAATAAATGAATACTTATGCTACCACAAGAGCCATACGCGTGATACACCACAAGCATGGAAAAGGGTGAGAAGGAATTAAAGAGATATTGGTCAACCATGAAGGATCATGAAACACATCAAAGACTAATCATTCTTTGGAATGTACCCATGGCTAGACAACTATGAAAGAAGAAGCTATTAATTAAGCATATTTAATTGATGATAGTGAGATCACTGGTGAAAAAACTATAGGGGACAAAAGTTGAAATGAAGTCATTGACTTCCTCCTAAGGCAAGTTGTCACTAAACCACATTAAAGGGCATCAAAAATGAAATTTTGACAATTGCATGACAATTTACAATATGGGGTTTATGTGAGTTATCTCGATTAATTATGATAAGGCTTTCGAGGTATTGAGCTCAGTTTAACTGAGTTCATGAAGCACAGGCCTGAGACACCATTGAATGCAACTTATGTAGCTCATGAACATTCAATCAGGAATGTTTCGGAGCACAGAGAATATTATGAGCTTAAAGGTTCATTCCTCGGGCAATACCACAAGAAGCATAAATTCAAATATCATTCACCAAAAAAAAAAAGAAGGAGACGACGATCTTGAACACTGTGAATCCCATTATTGCTCTAAAATATCAGCAAACAGAAATACAAAAGCATAATACTTGAAATAAATGAACAAAAAATTATCATATTCACAATTAGTAACATATTAAAGCGAAGAAATCAATAGTAACATCCTAAATATAACACAAGCACACTACACAAATATAATTCCAAAGAAACCACATAGAAAATAAACAAACGAAATGCGAAATAGGCAAATAGCATTCAACACCCATTGACTAAACCCCAGAAGTACCAAATGGCTATAATGGTACGGTTCATCAAAATCTAAAAGGACTCGTCAAAAACTCAAGAAATGAAAGAATAGCATAAAGAAAAGGAAAGAAAACAAGAAAATCGCACAAACCTAGTTCTCTTATTCTAATATCTAATAACCCAATCGACCAAGACCCTAAAACCCATAAACTCCGAGGCCAAAAAAAATCCAAAAAAGAGACAAAAAAGTTGATCGTCTTAATCAAAGCAATCCATTCACAAAACTCCTCGCATTGTTTGCCTTACTTGTTCAGAAACATAAAGCGAACAGATTTTCAGAGAGAGAGAAGAGAGATGAACGCACTTGAGAGTGGGGGTTTTGGGCACCAAAACCTTCCGAGGAAGCTCACGCGAAGCGCGAAATGAGACGACAACGAGAGCAACTTATATGACAAGCAAAGACAAATAAAGAGTGGAGCAGAGCTGCAGAGGCAGGTTGACACGTCATCACTCGAAATGGAAACTTTGGGTTATTCAATAATCCACATTTTTTATGCAATTTCTCTAAGTAATGAAAGAAACCTTGCCTTTTATTTTTGGAAAAAAAAAAATTAACAACCTATGTGTTTTTTTTTTTTTTTTTTTGGATTTTAAATGTGAAATTTCTCAATTTTTTATATTTTTATTTGGAAAACTATTATGTCATTCTTATTAAAAGTTTTCTCTTTTTTTTTCGAAAAAAAAAAATCAATAAGGTGCCACTTTTTTTTTCGAAAAATACTATGTGCATTTCTAGTGTTCTTTTGGTATCCTTTCAATTGTGATGTCACTTTTAAAATCACCAATAGATTAAAAATCAATAATGATAATCTTAAATTCAATGATGATTTTAAAAGTCACATCATAATTAAAATGACATAAAGATAACACCAAAAACAAAATATGAAAATAGGAGAAAGGGAAATTGTGAGGTGCCACCCTTGAAACAAAAGGGTGGCTCCAAGTTTCCAATCACCCCCCTAATACAGACTAGCTAGAGAGATCATTTCTTAACTTTTTGTTTTGTTATTGTAAATTTCTAATGAGAATGACATAATTAATAGTATTTGCTGTTATTTTATTATTTATTTGAGAGAGAGAAAAAAAAAATGATAAAATTTTTGTAAACCCGAATTTTAAAATTGATAAAATTAAAAAAAAAAAATTGAAAATCTAAAAGGCAAAATTTGAAGAAAAATAAAAAATCAAGAATTCCAAAATATAATCATGCGTTTCAAATAATACAGAAACGCGGTATGCGTGTGGAGTGTGGACCTTTCCTTTTTTTTCTACGGAATGTTTTTTTCGCCTTTATTGCCGATCACATGGTTTACATGCGGTAAGAATCTCAACTAGAAAAAGCTAAGGCAGCCACTCTTACTAGTTCCCTTCCCTTGTGAATTAAGATATTTTTGTTTTATAGATGTATTATTATTGTCAATCAGTCTATTCATTATTAAACAAAACAAAATCTAAAGAGTGATTGACATTATAGTAAAATAAAATAAAACGTAAGGATAGGCTCATTATATTCAACAAATATATATGGGAATTTATCATAAATAATTGAAGTAATTGGGCGCGAGAGCCAAATGAATCGAAAGATTCATGTTTGGTTCGGGAAAGGATCGTGGAGGTTTTGAAATAAATGGAAAAATAAGCTACTTTCATTAAATGATTTATTAGATAATCGAAAACATAGGATCTTGAAGACTATTCAAAATTAACTACGCAGGGGAGCCGTTGAACAACTGGAAAAAGCCTAGGCACGTTTAAGGAAAGTGGAAATGGAAGCCGAGCAGTTTCGAGTGAATGGACACTCTAATATAGAATGAGAAAAATTGAATTTGATTAATTCAACTTATAAAACTTTGGAACAATTAGAAATTTAGAAAAATGAAACCATGCATTTTGAACAACAAAGAGCGATTAATCAAGTCTGACAACAGGTTTTCCAACAAGCCTTACAAGGAGCTCTAGGAACTTTGAATAGTTCTTTGAACAACGAGTTACATTTACGTACCATCAATGCTAATATTGGCATGATTGGGACGCTGAAATAAATAACCGATTAGTTCTTCTACTGTAGGCATTATTTTTTTTTTTTCAAAAAATAAAGAATTAAATTAAGAAATACTCATGGTAACCCTTCGAGCATATGAAATTAGTAATATTATTTGGGAACGTGTTAAGCAATATAATAGAGAAGTAAAGGTTGTAAGTACCGGTACTATACTTCGAGTAGGCGGCAACGACATTGCTCGTATTTATGATCTTGATGAAGTAATGGCGGGTGAATTAGTAGAATTTGAAGAGGATACAATAGGTATTGCTCTAAATTTGGAATCAAACAATGTTGGTGTTGTATTAATGGGTGACAGTTTGATGATACAAGAAGGAAGTTCTGTAAAAGCAACAGGAAGAATTGCTCAGATACCAGTCAGTGAGGCTTATTTAGGTCGTGTTATAAATGTCCTAGCTAAACCTATTGATGGTTGAGGGGAAATTTCTGCTTCTGAATCTCGCTTAATTGAATCTCTCGCTCCTGGTATTATTTCTAAACGTTCCGTATATGAGCCTCTTCAAATAGGACTTATTGCTATTGATTCGATGATCCCTATAGGACGTGGTCAGCGAGAATTAATTATTGGAGACAAACAAACCGGTAAAACAGCAGTAACCACATATACGATTCTCAATCAACAAGGGCAAAATGTAATATGCGTTTATGTTGCTATTGGTCAAAAAGCATCTTCTGTGGCTTAGGTAGTAACTACTTTACAAGAAAGGGGAGCAATGGAATACACGATTGTGGTAGCTGAAACGGCGAATTCTCTGGCTACATTACAATCCCTCGCTCCTTATACAGGAGCCGCTCTGGTTGAATATTTTATGTATCGTGAACAACACACTTTAATCATTTATGATGATCCGTCCAAACAAGCTCAGGCTTATCAAGTATCACAAGTGACTTAAATAAAGATTGAAGTATATGGTTCCGACGAGTTTGTGGTTGGCAAGCGATGTACTTAAAGAATAAAGATAAGGTCTCATGATTTTGAATCAACAACTAAGGGATTTTCTTGGTAGAGAATTTATTGGTTTTATTACAATTCTCTTATAAATTTATATATATTTTTAATAAAAATTAACCCAATGGTTAGTTAGAATTATCAACATCAGTATTTTGAAATAATTGTACGATAAAATTATAATTTTTAGTACTACTCAATAACAATAAATCAATAATCAATCAAATAAGTTAAGTTTTGCTGGTGCAATATGGCTATGGCCCAAATGGGTCTATGAAGAGAGAGAGAGAGAGAGAGAGAGAGACAGGGCCTAGACATAGGAGAAAAGGTGGGGTTCTCTTTTGGGTCATCACGAGCCCTAGTCAGAGCTCAAGGCCTGGGTTCTGTGACTCTTGATGGGCCTATAAAACGCTTTGTGGGTTGCCACAAGACAGTTCCAAGTGTAGTTGTAAGATTGGATGGACAGAATTGGGCTGTTAACGGCCCTTAAAATGCTCTACCTAAGACCTAAGAGAAGAAATAGGTTCAAGGTTTCTGCCCTATAATAAAAGAAAGTGATTGGAGACGTTTTATTTAATTCAATCGGACAAAAGGCTGGTAAGTAAAAAAGATCTTTAGTATGAGATTTTGGGGAAAAACTCTTTCTCCCTCAAGGAGCCGAAAGTTTGATCTACTAATAAATAAGTGAGATGGTTATTGAAAAATCTAAATGACTCCAATGGACCAATTTACACTTACTCTAATTGTACATGAATTTCACAAAATGAGTGCAGAAATAAATCATACCTAATCATAATTCGTACCTCTCTCTAACAATATAAATGAATATATATGAGTCCTTAAAACCCTAGACACGTCACACACTTTACATACGTTTAAAAACGGTTTCAAATATGTGTTGTCCGGACATAGAGTATTCGTGTCTGAACGGCTGTAGCGCATGTCCAGACAGGCTTGCTTCCTATCTGAACGATCTTGCATTGGGGATGATTATTGGTATGTTAAGCGTCCATTTTGATCATTGAATTTAGCCAACAAAAAAATAGTAGTTATCTTCCCTCTTGAATCTTGTTTCTCCTAATTAAAGACCATGCATTCCTCGGACTTGGATCCTCTCCATCTCAAATGAAATGGAGAGGAACAAGTTAGTTGCTTTTAGTCTTTTAGAAGGTAATTTTGTTATTTTAGGTTTTTTGTTTTTTATTTGAACAAAAATACCCTCAAAAAGCAATTATTTTGTTTCTCTCAATTTTATTTGAAATTAAGAGGATCCTTCTTCCCATTCCTCATACCGTTATATCACAAGTTGTCCTTCGGTTGGATGATGTGTAACGAAAGCATGGGGGGTACGTAGTTCAATGGCTTTGGCAAGAGGTGTCCCAAAAGCCTCCCTCTTTGCGGATTAGGTGAAATTTAATTGCTACCACGATGGATTGATGAGTCAACCTGAATGGACTTCTTGATCTAAGCCCAACGGGTAAAATTTTGGTATATCATAGTCTATTAAAGATAAATAAATAAATAAAAAGATAGAGAATTGCATGCAATAATACAAGTAAATCACAGTTTAACTTTTACAATTAATTGCTTAAACCAAACGGAACCCTATTGAACCCCATCAAATGTTCATTGAAGGCTGCAACGTGCTGCATATGGCCGCTGATGGACTGGCATTGGAGACGTGCAGTGGAGGTAATGGCATTGGCAGCGGTTTCCCAACACCCATCAATCAATCAAATCAAATCAAATCAAATCAATCGGTTGCTTTCCTTTAGAATTGAAATGATCCTTCTACGTAATATGTGATATGTATTTATTATGTCACATGTAGAAACCAGTACTGTTACCACGTACAAGTGACCTGGCTGGTTCAATTCTCAAAGTAGGAATTTTTTTTTATTAGTATTAATCATTTTTTTCATTTATTAATACATTAATGAAATTTAAATTTTTAACAATTTAACTAATAAATAAATGATTTTTTTACTATAACATCCATTCACCTATTTAATTATTTTTTAATAAAAATTATTTTAATTTTATTTTTACTATTAAAAAAACATGTATGAATTCAAAAAAAAAAAAAAAAAATTAGTGAAGTGAAAAACTCAGTCCAACAAACAAATAAAAACCATATTTTATTTATTAAGGAAGTCGAGGCAAATCCCTCTCTTTTATGATTATATCAGCAAGCAAGCAAAGCAATTGGTACGTACTTTGGCGACATGTTCTGAAGACAAACCCCGGCCAGGCCACGACCATATTCAAAGCTCAAGGCCTCCAAGTCAACAGACTCATCAATTCATGAGCTCTAAATAGTAAATAGGCTCCTTCCTACTCTTTCTAGTTTCTTCAACTCTGACACACTCGTCACCTATTATACATTTTTTTATACCTGTTGCCTAATATTGGTTCAAAAATATCATCAGCACCGTGCAGTTCACCACCAACGACCTCTTTCATTGAGGACCTCAGTGGCGGAGCAAGGAGGATTTTAGGGAAGGCATATGCCTCCTTTCAATCCCTTAAAATTTTATTTACCTTTATTAAAAAAATATTTATGTCCCTATTAGCCATGAATGATGCCCCATGCCCCATAGCCTTCATGCCTCAAGCCCTCATGCTTCAGACTGACCCCTTGGTCATGAATTTAACAGTTTCATAATTTTTTTTTCCCTGCGCCATAGCCATAGAAAGAGGTTGAAGCTGAAAATTTCAGAGGTTGAAGATGAATACTGATACGCACCATTTCATTAAGGAGATCGGAAGCATGACAAAAAGAAAAAAAGGAAAAAAAATTAAGAGAGAATAGCTGCACGGCAGCATGCCAAAATAAATTTGGAGGTACATCACTAGACAACTATAGGCAGCCGCATGACAGCATGCCAACAAATAAAAGAATTAATAAAAAAAAAGTGGGGGTAGAAAGAATTTAAAAAAAAAAAAAATACGGAAGGCTTTTTAAAAACTCAATTCCTAACGTGCACTTGCAAAGAACAAAAAACAAATATTTTAATATTTAATTATTTTTTATTTTTTAATTTTTATTAAAAAAATACCCCCTTAGATCAATATTCTTGGCTCCGCCACTGATTGAGGTCGGTGTTTTATGAATTTTTTTCTATTATTTTATGTAATTTTTTTTTTAACTTTATGTTATTGTATAACTTATTGGTTAATCTGATCCGGTTGCCGGCGGTTGGACTTCTAAACTCTTTATCAGTGTAGTGGATTTTTTTTTTTCTTTTTGGTTTTTCTTCAATTTTTTGAGATGCTAGTGGTCTGTATTGGCTTTGGACTCATTGTCTTTGAAATAATTTTTTTTTTTTTTTTCACCGTTACTTTTCATCTAAATATCACTTGCTTCTTAGGAAGTCGTTTTAGATGTCCGATAGGGATATTTTTTGTTTATTTACAATATATATATTTTATTACGCTAATAAAATATTTTTTAAGGACTTTTTACATGTTAAAACTAAATTTTAACAAGTTATGGTTTATATTTAAGGATTTATTTTTTTAAGTACGAGTAAATATAAATTTGGGGTCAAATATTTTTGATTTTTTAACATGGGTTTTTTTTTTATAGCAAATTTGACACAAGAAAACACTAAAAATGCAAAAAAAAAAAAAAAACAAACAAATGAGGGTAAAAAATGTTACAGTGATCCAAAAAAAAAAGCCCAAAATTGAAAATTGGTTATTTATTTATCTGAGAAAGCTCAAAAAGCCAAAATAATTCCCAATTTTGAAAAACCAGTTATAACGGACAGTTATATGTTTTGCTAATCACTAATCGGCAGTTAGTAGCTAACTGCTAGGCGATTACGGTTGCAGTTAGTAAAATTTATTAATTGCTAAGACAGTTATGATTAACAATTTTTGCCAATAATTATTAACCGTAACCGTTTATACCCTAATTTTTAGGCATGTGAGCTAAATCCTTAAGGCTAAAAGTTTCGGGTCTTGGGATAGAGCTTGTTTGTCACTACACCAGTCTCCGCTAGTTCGGCCTATACCGCATCGACTGCAGCCTGCTGGACCATTCAATCAGTGATTGAAGGGTTGAGATTCATTGAGTATTGCAACCGATTAAATACATTTTGAGAGCTCCTATTTCTTGGTCTCTAATTATCGTCTTTTTTGTTTTTCTTCAAATCAATCATTGTATATTTGGATTCTATATATCTAATAATTGATTTGAAAATAAGATGGATGAAAAATAAATAAGAGATGAAGAAATATCTTACATTATTGGCAAAAACTACATATATCCTTAAATTACTATTAGATTGTCAATATTCTTCATTTGAATTGCGACGTTTTTCAAACTTTTAAAAAAATATTAATGTCTTCTCGATAATAAAAATACTCTTAATAAAAAAACTAAGGGTCACCTGACCCAACTTTTTCTTTTTAAATTTATAAAAATGTTTTTGTCTTTTTGTGAAACAAAAGAAAAATATTATTGCTGGAATGAACCGTTCATAGAAAATGCATTCTATATAAAATATAAAAATAAACCATCCAAATAAAAAATATTGCATTCCATAAGTATTGCACCGAATCTCAATCATACAAAGAACATGCAAGATAACATGGAACTTTGGACACGGTTCAGACAAAAATAAAGAGATCCAAAGGTAGGGTAACACCTTAGGCAAAGGTGGGTTAATTTGCTTTGTTTGGGCATGGCATGGGTCAAGACTAAGAATGATTGATTGTAGTTGGCAGAAATTTTTTAAGGTTTTTTATTTATCTTCTAGTCTACCAACCTTAGGCTTTGATATTTGCTTAACGATCGAGCATTTAATTAACCCAAATGGGTAGATTTAACCCAATCGGATCGGGTCTTCCTTCTTCCCCTCCTCGTTCCTATGCTTGAAGTGGTAAGTAAGATGATGTTCTCCAACAAATTAAGAAGCGTAAATTAAGAAAAAGGTAGCGAGGAAAATGATGTTTACTTTTTTCGACCCTATGTGAGCTGTAGTCCTTATCAATGTACTACTGTTGGGTTTAGTCGTTATGGTGGGGGCACATAGAGTTAAAATGTTCAATGATATTCATGGAAGAATCTTAACACAGGCCTGCTTTTAATTTTCCTCTGCAACTACAATGGCTCCAAATTTGCTTTTAAAGGGATAAGTGTTTTTTAAGTCATTACAAAAAAAAAATAATAATAATAATAATTTCTCACGTTCATATATCGCTTTTAGAAGTTGCTAAAAACTTATTTGTAATAAATTTCTATCAAACCGTAGTGATTGCATTTGACAGATTATATTTTAATGGTATTCACTGGCGTTTGTTTTTGGCGGAAGGCAACCGCTAGTTTTGTTATCTGTTTATTAGATTGGATTGAATGCAATTTTGTGTCTAGATTGTAGTATGAGAGACTTTTTATAGGGTTTATTTATTTGAGCAAGTATTTGGGCATTGAAAATTTGTTCAAAGACAGGGCTATTGGGAGCCTCTCTCTGAAGATTTATTTGGGACAATTAATTCATGTGTGACTCTATATGGGCATTGCATGCATAGCCTTTTTGTTGATCAGGTGGGTAATGAAGCTACCTATTCTAGCACCAGAAGGTAGCCATAACCTTATTCAGGAATAATGAGAAAGATGGAGCAGCACTTTCACGAACCATTTGCACTTTTATGCCTCTTCTTGCAGCGAATGGGGACCAGCATTTACATCTCATTACCTCCTAACAAGCATTCTCGCATTGGTAATATGGTAATATGTTTCAACTTAGGTTTCGGTCGGTTTTAATTATAACTGAATCCGTTGGAATCGAGATATGCATCCCATAAAGTAATATTAGAAATTAAATTTTTATCTTATAATAATTTCACAATACTACAATCCTAGTAAATTTAGTTATAATTCAAATTGGATCAAGCCCAATCCTCTGAATTATCTACTAAGAACACAACTTTTGGAAAACATAGAAGTAAAGTACAACATGGTAGGTTGTTTTTGTTTGAAGTTAGAATGTTCTGCACACAAAAAAGAAGAGGGTATGATTAGGACGCTTGACACCTTTTGAAAGAGTGATGATTAAAGGGGATTTTTTTTTTTTTTTTTTCATATGATTAAAGGGGATTTAATCAGTGGAGGTTTGTGTTTTGGAGTCAAAAGTGATTTTGGTTAAAACCGAGAAAAGTTAAAAAGAAAGAAAAAAAAAAAAAAAGAAGAAAGAATATGGGTTGATAATTTAGTATCATAGTTTTGATTCTTGAAGTCCAAACTTTTTTTTACGAGTTCCCATGCGTATGTGAAATCTAAAACTGTACTTTATATAATATTATCCATCTGCCCTTTCTAGATACCAGTCCCCTCTAAAAGCCCCTAAATATGATCCACCATTACGGCAATGGATAAAAGCCTTGGGACAAAAAGAAAAAGAAACATCAAATGCTCTTTTTATTTATGAAAATTTATATTTAAATATCTTGGGTAATCACTCCAAAAATTTTAAATTTTTAAGTTTTTGTTTTTGACAATTTATTCCTTGGATCAATAGAATTGATAATAAAATTATTGCCGTCAAAATTTTTTAACAACCGTTAGTGTAGGTCAAAACGCACAATTTTACCTTATTAAAAAATATATTTTTTTAAAAAAATTAATTTTAAAATTTAAATCTCAAAAAAAAAAAAAAAACTAGGGGTGGCTGGCCAACCCATTTTGCCTGGGGTGGCCAAACCACCCCGAGGCCGGATCCAAATAATTCTCTCTCCTCTCTCCTTTACGCGTCCCATGAAAACAGTGTAATGATACAAAGAAGAAAGAGAAAAAAAATAAAGATAAGAGTAAAAAATAGTATTTAATTGATATAATAAAAAAGGAAAATAGTATGTGTTTTTCTTGTGTTCTCCTGGTGCCCTCTTAACTGTGATATAACTTTTAAAATCATTGTTAAATTTGAGATTATCATTATTGATTCTTAATCTATTGGTGATTTTAAAAGTTAAATCACAATTGGGAGGACACTAAGAAAACACTAGAAGAACAACACCAAGCATTTCCCAATAAAAAATAAAGGAATTTATTGTTAAGTTTTTATTTTATAGGGAATCAAAAAATAATTTTATTCCTTAAATATAGAAAAAATGATTGAGAAGCTCTTACATGCTTGATCGAGATATGATAGTTTTATGGAAAATGTTAGGGGTTCTCCTCATAGTGTTCTCCTGGCGTTTTCTCAGACTTACGTAAAACATGATTTAAGAAAAAATAAAATTGTAGTAGCCTCCACCATCGATTTTTTTAGGCATTAGCATCAAATTTGAAGCATTAACACCAAATTTGATGTATTAGTATCAAAATTGAGGCATTAGCACTAAATTTAGGATGATCAAATCTATTTTTGGTGATACCATCCCTAAAGGGTTAACCTTCTACCCTTAGGTTTTAGTTTTGAATAAAAAAACAAATTTTTTAGCATTAGAACCTAAATATTAACTCATAAAATTAATCTGTTGACAAAAAACGGTACTACAATTTTATTTTTTCTTAAATCATGTTCTACGTAAGTCTGAGAGAACGCCAGGAGAACACTATAGAGAGAACCTCTAGTAAACCCCTAGTTTTATAGACCGAATTGAAAAAAAATCTTTCAATCTATTTTCAAGGAAATTTAAACCTTTTTTTTAAAAAAAAATAGTTTGATTTTTAAAGTTGTGCGTTTATGTTTGACAAAAAAAAGGTGTTCCAATAAGGTTAATTAATTAATTAATTGAGATTTCCCCCCCCCCCCCCCATTTCACATCGTTTATGATTGCTGGCCAAGCTTGGTTAGTCCAATAGACCCACATTTGTTTAGTGGTGAAAAGGTTGAGAGAGAGAAGAGGGGTGGGTAAAATGATTTTAATGGGGTCCAATGGTTAAGCATGACCACCATGCCTAATTAGCTTTAGTCAGATCCCCATAAATTCTCTTTCTCTTAAGCCCTCTTCGATCCCCCTTCTTCTTCCACACACAAAAAAAAAAAAAAAAAAAAAAAAACTAAATTTGTTTTTCTTTTTAGAATCCAATGCAAATATTCCCAGCTTTCCCTCAAAAGTGGGGCCGAAAGGTCCCCTTACATTTTCAATATCCCTAACCCCTATCTCCATGTTTTCATACTCTCTCATTAAAATAACTAGTAAAGCTGTCAAGGACTCGAGGCCCATTTCCTAGGGGTGAAATAGCGGTTGCGGTTAGCGGTTAGTGGCTAAAACCGCTAACCGCCTAGGCGGTTAGTAGAATCTACTAACTGCATCCGCTAACCGCTAGCGGTTAACCGCCCGGTTAGCGGTTAACCGGATGCGGTTAACCGTTTTTCTAATAACCTCTTTTTATTGGGCTTTTTATTTTGGACCGATTTTAGGCTCCCTTTAAACCATTATTTTGCTCACTTTAGACATTTTTTTTTCCTCTATCATGGCCATTTTAGCATTAAAAATTGTTGGTTTAAAGTGAACATTATATGTTGGACCATTATACCAAAATTTTGTTGTTCACCTTCTACAACATATAATATACGAATAACAATAACTTATTGTTATTTATTATATGAAATATATATATAATATAAATATATATTATATTTTAAAAAAGGCGGTTAGCGGTTAACGGTTAGCGGTTAGGCGGTTTTTCAAAATCCACTAACCGCTAACCGCTTTCAAAGCGGTTAGCGGTTAATGCGGATAGCGGTTAGCGATTAGTGCGGTTAGCGGTTAGCGGATGCGGTTAGGCGGTTTTAAATTTCACCCCTACCATTTCCGCAGGCACCCTCAAAGTTTAATTTTATTCCTTTTATTTCTTTATTTTTATGGGTTAACCTCAATTTTATTTATTTATCCTTTTAAGTGCATATTATTTTTAATTTATTTATTAAGTAAGTTGAGCTTTTGTCATATGTTGCGGACAGGATGAAGATCATTTATAGTTTAAATTGATTGAATAATATATAGTTAGTTATAGTGAAATGACTTTTTTTTTTAAAAAAAAAAAAAAACTTTTTTAGTAGATTAAAATACTCCTCTATTATAACTATTTGAATATTATTCTGCTCATTTGAACTGAAAATGATCCTGATTCTTGGAAACATGGGTTCTTTTGTATTTATTTATTTTTTTAAAAAAAAATTGTTGCATCTATGGCTAAAGTTCTAATTTTTGTTTTTTTTTTCTTAATGATAAAACATGGCAAGATAATCTCCAAAATGGGATGAAATTATTATCAAAATTACTGACTTGAATCAGTGAGAATTTAAATTGGAAATTATATTTGATATGGAATATGTATACAACAAAAATAAGCAGTATAAAAATTTGGCAAAACAAAAGAAAAAACCAACATAAAAGCATGTATAATGTGATGGGCATTATTAATTACTTCCCTTTGTCTTCTGGGCAACATTATTGTTAATTAATTCACTTGATAACAGATCCCACTGTCAGAGTAAACTACAAGAAAGAAACATTAGAGTAGAAGCATGATTACTGTTTTCTACTTTCACTTTGTCTCCATACACTATAGTCTATAACCCTCTTTCATATTACAAACTTAAGATAAAGCTATAATTTTACAATAAATTGACTAATTCAGCTATGTTATGTGTGAATGGGTGCACATGTATGTACACGTATGAGTTTTGTTAAACAACTTAGGACAAAGATCATTTTAAATATAATATATAACAACGTATATTGTCAATAAAACAACAGTCTCATCAAAAACCACTTAACTAGAGAACAATTACGTGTTTTTGCTATGTTACATGTGAATTGATGATTGATTGCGATGTGTATATATACAAGTAACGACTGACAACAAATGCTATTTTAAACTGATAGCTTACCTAATCATTTTAACATGGTCTTGCTTACGAGACTTTAAACAACAGAACAACCACCTCAACAAAAATCACTTAATTATAAAATAATTATGTGATCTAGCTATGCTATGTGTGAATTAGTGATTGGTTGTGAATTGTATTCAACCAATTGCACATGAGTATACAGGCATCCAGCTAAGAAATTTTGTTTAAAGAGATGGGTTATTCCAGCATTTCAGCTTAATTTGTGTTTAATTGGTTAAAATAAAGTAAACCCTGCCCCAAAGTGGAAGGCAAAACACAGTCGGTTTTCTTTTCTTCTTTTTTTTTTTCAGTGTTTTCTTTTGTTTTCTTTGGACCGTTTGATTGGAAGATTTTCAGAAAAGACAACACTGTTTTCACTGTTTGTGTGTAGCCTGAAATTCGAGCTCGGGAGGCGTGTCACAGTGAGAGGGCCCCACACGTGGCATGAAAAAGAAGAAAAAAAAAAAAGGGGTAAAAAAGAGCTGATGGGCAAAACTGGCAATTCGGTTTTTATTTTTAAGGCTTGTGGGTCCCACTTTTGACGCAATAAAACCCGTGCTCTCTGCACGGCTTACTCGTGCGCCGAGTCCTCAATTATTATTACCCCTCTCACTCAGTCTCTCTGCACTCCCACTCCCACTCCCACCGCTCTCTTCCTTCCGTACGAGTATACTGAAAACCGGCTCGGCTCGGCCCGTCCGGTGGCTCGAATTTGAAAACCTATTCGCATCCACGACAGCGCGTGTGGTCACACCCTCTCACATTCAAAATCCTTTGCTTTTTAGCTGTTTTTGAATGTTCAAAACCAGAATCGCGGCTCAAATCTCTCGTTTCCTCTTGTGTGCGTCTGTCCCTATCTCTTTCACTGGATAGAGAAAGCTCTGCGCTCAGAGTTTTTCGCGGAGAAAATCCAGAGCAGAGCTTCATTACATACATTGTCTCCTCCCTTCTCTCCAAACGCTTTTGCGCTTTTTCACATAGAGATACCATTTGGGTCTCACTCGAAAAACCCGTTAATGGAAGCCGCATCGCCCATCTCCATCCAGAAGAGCCCACTTCAAGACCTTCCAGAGGCGTCGCCGAAGCCGTACAAGAAAAGCTTAGTGACGACGCTGATGGAGGCCGCCACGCTCCGCTCTCCTTCCTTCAAGGAGGACACATACTTCGTCTCCCACCTCAAGTCCTCTGAGAAGAAAGCTCTCAAGGAGTTCAAGGACAAGCTGTCGGCCTCTGTAGCCGCCGATGCCTCCATGTGGGGCATTCCTCTCTTAGGCGGCGACGAGAAGGCGGATGTGGTGCTTTTGAAGTTTCTGCGAGCCAGGGACTTCAGAGCCTTGGACTCGCTCAACATGTTGCTCAAGTGTTTGTCATGGAGGAGTGATTTTGGAGCTGATAATGTCGTTGAAGAGGAGCTGGGTTTCAAGGAGCTTGAGGGTGTGGTAGCCTATATGCATGGCTATGACAGAGAGGGTCACCCTGTTTGCTACAATGCCTATGGGCTTTTCCGAGACAAGGACATGTACGAGAGGATCTTCGGCGACGAGGAGAAGCTCCACAAGTTCTTGAGGTGGAGAGTTCAGGTGCTTGAGAGAGGAATCAAGCTTCTGCATTTTAAGCCCGGTGGGGTTAATTCCATGATCCAGGTCACTGATCTCAAAGACATGCCCAAGAGAGAGCTCAGGGTCGCTTCTAATCACATCCTCTCTCTGTTTCAAGATAACTATCCCGAACTGGTCGCTCGCAAGGTAAAATTCCTATTTCATTTCATGAACTTTTAACCACTTGGTGTGGGTTTTTCCTTCTCACTACCGATCTTTGTTTGTTTTTTTTTCCTGGGTTCAGATTTTCATCAATGTTCCGTGGTACTTCAGCATGCTGTATTCGATGTTCAGCCCGTTTCTAACTCAGCGAACTAAAAGCAAGTTCGTGATTTCTAAGGAAGGAAATGTGGCCGAGACACTCTACAAGTAAAGTTCTCTCTTATTACCTCTTGCTTCTTTTACTGTCTACAATTATTATTACCCGCGGCGTTCTTTGTCTAGTTCCTACTCTGCCCTGAGTAATTTGATTGAGAATCTTCTTCATTTCAACGTTTTCTGCAAAGTTGTTTATGGTTCCGAGATGCCCCTGAATTTCCCAGTCTACTTTTTGACATTTCTGGTTTTGGGTGTTTGTTTCTTTTGGTCAAGACAAGCTCCTTTGATTTTTTGCTGTCTCTGCACAACAACTCTGTAGTTTTTTCCTTCGTACTCTTTTGCGCGGTAATTTTCTTTTTGTGCCTACTTGGAGCCTGTTTGCTAAGCTGGGTTTTGCTTCTCTGCGCAGATTTATTAGGCCTGAGGATGTTCCGGTTCAGTATGGCGGACTGAGTCGACCCAGTGATCTGCAGAACGGTCCCCCGAAACCGGCATCCGAGTTCACCGTCAAAGGCGGCGAGAAAGTTAATATACAGATCGAGGGGATTGAGGTTCCTTTATTATCTCTATTTATTTATTTTATTTCTGGTCCTTTTTATTATATTAGAACCAACTTAAATCTACTAGTTAAGCCATTTAAAGCTTTTGAGTCTATTACAGACTCCTTAAAAACATTAACAAACTTCAAAAAATATAATGAAAAGACACACCCAAAACACATTAATAAATAGATATGGATATCTCCGTTAATTTTGCCACCTGAATCAGTGAATTGTTAGTGTAAGTGAACTCTTATGCGTCTATTTGCTGAGCAGTTCTCAGCAACCCGCCTTCCAATTTGGGCAAGTGGACTCATTGCTACCAATTTGAACAACAAATTACCGAGGATCCGAATCCTTAATCATTTTATCAATTATAAATTGGACTGTCATGATTTCTTGTAAGGAGATTTGTAACAACACTGGTTGATGGGAAATGAGCTGGGTATCATATTTGATTACAACTTTAGTTTTGGATCATGGTCAATGCTCTCTATAATATAATGGTTTAATTGTAATGTTATTGGGTTGATTAGGCTGGAGCAACGATCACATGGGACATAGTGGTGGGGGGCTGGGAGTTGGAGTACAGTGCAGAGTTCGTGCCGAGTGCAGAAGGCAGCTACATAATTGCTGTGGAGAAGCCGAGGAAGATGGTCGCCTCGGAAGAAGCAATTCACAACTCCTTCACATCGCGTGAAGCTGGCAAAATGGTGCTCTCAGTAGATAACACTGCTTCCAGGAGGAAAAAAGTTGCTGCATATCGTTACATTGTGCGCAAATCCACTGCCATAGTACCATCTACCTTCAACTATGCTTAATTAAATCGAAAGGGTGTTTTTTTTTTTTTTAATTCTTGTTTTATGTTCTTTTTGAGGGGTTTAAAGTAATGCTGTTACTGCTCTGAACTTTACTCTTAAAAAACTCTACTTGATAGTGCTAGTGTCATGTATAAAAATTGGTGGCATTATATATTGCTTAGTGTAGAAGGAAAGCAGTTCAACTTTGCTTATGTCAGTGCATGTATCTGTTTGTCCCCATCTCTAGTTATGGCCAGAGACACAGTTTTGCTTTGTCTTGGTGTGTGGTTGGTGTCTTTTGTTTCCCTACACGCAGCTCTCTCATTCTCTTGGCTACTACGCTTTGATCACAACGTGAATGATATAAATTTTGAGCAGAATTCACCTTAAAAATCGAATTTCCAAAGGGTGGTTGTGTTCAGGAATTATGAAAAATGCTTCACCCACGCGAGAGGAGGGTGTGTTGATGGAGTGGGGTTGTGATAAAAGAGGATCGGTTGGTGGTACCAGTGCAGAGTGAAATTTGATTTGTGTCTGGGCCTCGAAAGGGATTGCTTAATGGTCACCATGCTTTATTTGGTTCTCAATGGTCTCTTTCAGTGAGGCGGTGGTGTTGTTGGGGTAATCAAAAGTTGGGAAGAGATATTGACTACACTGCACTCTGCGGTTGCTTGCTGCTTTGGAAGGGTCTTTGACATGAATTATTTTTCTCGTCTCTAAAATTGTCACTATTATAAGTCAGTCCCAAGGGGTCTCTTTCATTGGATAAGGCCATAAGGGTGGTGTTGTTGGGATAATCAAAAGTGGGGATGAGATATTGACTGCACTATAGGGGGTTGCTGCTTTGGTAGGATTTGACATGAAATTAAATGATTTTTCTGCAATTGCTATGATGGAAATTCCCCCATGAAGATGATGATGGGTCATGGCCTCACTCTAACGTTTTAGCAAGCGCAGGGTTCGAAAATTGTGGTGTGTTGTCCAATTTTGTTGATGTGTTTTCTTTTATGATGACTTTTTTTTCTTTTTGTGAATCTGTCCTGTTCTTCGTTTCTTTCTGTTGGGACCTTTTACTGAGATTTATACGCAATCTATTTACTTGGTTGAGGAAATTTGAATCTTTAAGCTTAATACAGCGTTAACAATTTAACTTATAAACTCGATACGAACACGACACTTCCGTAATTTTAGAGTTAGGATTTAACATTATAAAGTCATGTGCATATATATATATAATTAAAAGAATTAAAGA
Organism: Carpinus fangiana; assembly: GCA_006937295.1. Lineage (NCBI taxonomy): Eukaryota > Viridiplantae > Streptophyta > Magnoliopsida > Fagales > Betulaceae > Carpinus > Carpinus fangiana. The sequence goes on along the minus strand of CM017327.1, from coordinate 11,209,537 downwards.
AGAAAAAATGAGGCATTTATTATGTATCCTATGACTAGTCATAGGGGTGTATGTAGAGAGTATAGTGCCGTAGTAATAGGTGGGGGCCGTTGGTAGGTTGATTGTGCAACAAATAAAGAAAGTGTTGTACGGACACACAATAATTATGGTACCTTATGTTGCTAATCAGGTGGCACTACGTCTCTCTTTCCCTTTTATATTTGTACCATCAGTCCATCACCACTCCACGCTTTTTACTCTCATCTTTTCTTTTATATATATATATATATATATATATGTATATATATAAAAGGTTGCATGAATGTGATATAAAAATAAAAAATTTGTGTTTTGAAATAATAAATTTTGTTTTAACATTTTCGCATAAGAAAGGAAGGAAACTCGAACTAATAATTTTCGCTTCATTTATATTTCATTGAAAAAAAAAAAAAAGTATTTTAATATTTATTACATCAAAATAAATATGCTCAATCGACCTAGCTGTGTGCAAAAACCCTTGACACATAAAGAAAAAGACATTCTCGAAAGTTAAACATAATTTACTAACGTGCGTATTCTCTATACGAACATTACATCCTCACATTAATAATAAAAGTAAAAATAAGAGTTTAAAAGATTATGGGGGTCCGGTATTATTTTATTTTATTAGGGGTCACTTGTGCATATCAAATTCAATAGATTATTATGAGATATATGAAAATTAAGAAAGACCAAAACACCATGGCCCCTCTGGTCTAAATGTGAGCCTCAGCCACTGGCACTCACCATATTCAAGTGGAATTCCCTCGTGTCTGTCGTCTAGCCTATATTATTGCAACGCAAATATGATATTATATTTAGAAAATTGAACAGATTATTAGATAAAAATTAGTTTATTTTGGTTTTTTTTTTTTTTTATAGCACTTTGTTGAGAATCTCTCTTTTTATTTTACTTGGATTCAGGGACGGAGTCGGCCTCGAGAATGGGCAGGGCCCAATGGCTGAAAAAATTTAATGGGCAAGGGGCCCATTAGCAAAAAAAACAAAAAATTTAACCATAAAAAATTGTTTTTCCCTTAGAATTTTTTTTTTTTTTGATCATTTGGGGGGGACCCTGGCCCTTGCTAGTCCCCCCCTTCCTCTGTTCTTGCTTGGATTTAGTTTGACTCAAATTTCAATCAAGACTGGCACACGTGTCGATTATATCTCGTTATGAGATACGTCTCAATCCCAGTAAATTCAATTCCAACTGAATATTGTATGCATTTTTTACATATTTAAATACCAAAATGATATTATTTTATAGATTAATGATAAATCACAACCGGCGTGAGTGAACAGTCACTCATGCCGGTTTAAAAAAAAATATATTATTTTTAAAAAAATTACTGTTCATTTCTTTTTTTAATAATATTTTATATTTTTTTAAACTGGCGTGAGTAAACTATTCACTTACGCCGGTTGTTGATTTATCATTACTCTATTTTATATATTATAAATATATAGGCAGTAAGTGGTTAGTAGTTTTTTCTAACCACCTTCAAAAACAATTAAGTGGTTAATTGTCACTTAATTCAGCCATCCAAAACTGTTGGCCATTTGTCTTGATTTTGGCGCGTATAGCACCTATCTGTTCCAGGGCCGATTTCAGACACGATTTTCTCACGGGCCACCTTTCGGCCCATCATAACCTGCACTCCCCTAAATCTATTAAACCATGTGATGGGCCAATTAACTGCGCTCCTCATTGATCCAGAAGATGGACAATTAAGGGCCATTTAGTCCGGTCCTTCTAAGAAGGATCCGGCTCCTCTCCGGTCCAAAATGGACTGGGATGGGAGCCGGTTGATGGGTAAGATCTCTTCTACCACGTGGCGCATTAAAAAAAATATTATTATTTTACTTTTAAAAATAAATAAAAAACAAAATATTAAAAAATTAAAAACAAATATAAAAAAAAGAAGGGTGGCCACTGGCTGGCTACCCATCTTAGCCACAGGGGGTTGCCGAATCTTCCTCACTGGCTAATGCTCCAGAGGCCAATCTATTCAGATTGGGCATCACTATCGCCCCTCCAAAGTGATTTGCGCTGTAGGTGACCTCTGAGAGACAACAGCTTCAAGAAGATCACCATCGCGGAGGTGAGGATGCCAGTCATCAGGTTGTGTTAGAGTGAGCTCCATCTTAGGTCCTTTGGACCTTAATTGCTTAGGCCCTTGAATCTTTCCCACAGGGAATTGCAATGCCTGTACAGAAGTTGCGCAAAGGCTGGGTTGATTTCTGCTGTGCGTGGGTATTTCTGATTTCTTTCACGGTGGGTTGCGGGGTGCTGCAAACAGTCTTTACGCCGGGCCGAGAGAGGAGACGAACCGCCGGAAGAAATTACAAATCCTAAAAATGAGAAAACCTAGATTCGACCCACAAAAAATCAAAGATTCAGACCCACAAAAAACCACCAAACCACCAAACCCAAACCACCATCTGTAGAAAAAAACCAGAAACCCAAAATAAAAAAACGAAAAGAGTGCGAGAGGGAGGAGCCTCGGGTCGTCGGTAGGAAGCAGGAGTGTGTTGAAGGGAGGAGAGGGAGGAGCTCATGGGTTGCTCCGGGAAGACTCGACGAAGAGGGGAGGGGGATGAGCTCTTCTGAAGCCAAATCAATTTTTTAATTTATTTTTAAAAATAAAATAATAAATTATTATTATTTTTAATGCGCCACGTGTCGCGTTGATGGCCTTAGGATCTCTTTGAAGAGATCCTAGCCATCAACCGGAGATGATCCTTGTCCTTCCTTGAGAGTCAGTAGGGCTTAATTGTAAGGCTTAAAAAAACCCTAGCTCTCAAGCTTTCGCCCACCGCATCTCTCAAGTCACCGTGTGCTCATCCTCTTTTTCTTCTTCACAGGTTTTCTCTCAATCCTCTTTTATCTCACTTAGATCGATCTGTAATTGCTGTTTTGATCCGCAGTTTCTTCTTCTTTTTTTTTTCTCTGTAAACACTTGTTTGGTTGCTGGGAAAAACCGGAGATTATCTTCTCTCTTCTTTCTCTTAAAGGACTATGAAACGGTGTCGATTGGTGCAAATCGGGGTTGAGGTTTTAGGCTTTTTCTAAATGGATGGATAATTGACCATTAACAGTTTGTGTTTTCTTAGCAACCGTGTTAGTCTTTTTTTTTTTTTTTTTTTGCGTTATAGTGTTGATTTGTTCTCGTTTTTCACTATTGTAGCTGGCTCAGAAATTAGATTATTCCATACACTTGTAGCTCCTTTCCTTTTCTGAAAACCCTAAACTCTCTGAGAAATATGTATATATGGCTTTGTTGGTTCAGATTAGCAAGTGTTTGAACACATAAACCAAGATGCAGAACGAAGAGGGGGTTATCACCGAGCTTTACATTCCAAGGAAATGGTATATAGTCTTTTTGTTTTCCATTTGTTGTTTTACTTGTTTTTGTTTTTGTGTTTATGAATTTGTTTTGTTTTGGGCTTTGAATAAATAATGGCTTTGTGAATGCAGTTCAGCCACAAACAGGCTGATTACTTCAAAGGACCATGCCTCCGTTCAGATTAACGTTGGGCATTTGGATGAGAACGGCGTGTACAATGGCCATTTTTCCACCTTTGCTCTTTGTGGATTTGTTCGTGCTCAGGTCTTTGTTCTCTCCCATTTTTCAGTTTGATGTGGTTTGCATGATTGAGTTTATTCTTAGTGAAGGACTGTTGGAAGCTTTGATTGTTTTACCATTTTGAATGCTTCTTGAATTACGATTACCCCAATTACTTTGAAGTACTGTTACCTGCAATTACTTTGTGTGAGTAAGTCAGTTATGCCTTTCCTCATATAGAAATAAATTGCCCTAGAAGCCAATATCTGTATGTTTGATGGGAAATTCTTGTTATTGGGATGCTAAGTACACTTTAACACTTCCAATTTCTGTTTTTGGTTGAATGCTAGTGTCTATGTGACACAGAGTGGTTAATAGTTGTAGAAACTTCACACGCTTAATCATTCAGCTAAAATCCTATCATTTGTAAATACCATGGGGTGAGGAGCTCTATGTCTCTTCTTTTTGTTCAGAATACTGGGGAGGTGCAGGATGCACACAAAGTTCCACAATTTCCGTGGCATTACCTACATCATTCCAACAACACTACTTCAAGTATTTTAGTTGTCCAAGTAAATTAATTATCCATTATAAAGGAGTATATCAGACAAGTGAATCAAGCATTTCATTGCAATCCACCCAAAGGGGGTTTGCAATCAAGTGAGTGGAGCAGGAAGTTGTGCATGTGTTTAGTACTTAGTGATGACCTGTTGCTAGGTAGCCTATGAAAAGGATACGGATGTGTTGGTGGTGGTGGTGTTTAGTTTGTCATCTAATTTAATGAAGTAGTTATTTTTTTATGAACTTATATTTTTGCTCTATCTACATAATAATGCATAATTTTTTCGCAAAACGTTCTGTTTGTTTTACCTTTTTGATGATGCTGCGCATTAGTTGTTGTAGAAAGTGATTGGTGTTCTGTATCTATGAATACTGTTCACCACCACTGGTGACAGCGGAAATCTGCACAATTGTTATTTATAGTGTTTGGTGTTCTATGCCTGTGAATATTCCTCATCTCTGCCGGTGACAGTGGAATTATGCACATTTGATTGATTATTTTCTTCTTCTTTTTTTTTTTTGGCTTCTACTTATTTTTTTTATTTTTTTGGTGGTATGCGCGTTTTATACATATTTCTAATAGGGGTTCTATGCATTCCATGGGACCATTTTTCGCTTCTTTCGTGTTTATTTTGCCCAGTGCTTTGATATCTAGTTTAGCTTTAACATGAGCATACTCTTGTGAACTACTTTTTGCAATTCATACAATTTATGCATATGCTTGTCACGAATTCATGGACTTGACTGTTTAGTTTTTCTTATGATTTCTTTTATTCTCTTTTCCAGGGAGATGCTGACAGTGGATTGGACCGTCTCTGGCAGAAGAAGAAAGCTGAAATCCGTCAACAGTAGGGCAATGGAGAAAGAATCTGGTTAATTGTTGTCTTCGAAATTCCGTTCAAGGGTAGAGACTATGTACTCTTAAGGATTTTGCCTCCATTTGACAACTACTTTTTACTCTTTCATGTGTTCCTGTTGGAATTGTGGTTATTATGACAATTAAAATATTCATGTTACTGTCTTAAGGTACTTTTCACACTGTTGTTTGAATTTTTTTTTTGGAGCCTTTTATGAATAATTTTGCAGTTAGTAGTACGCGGGGTTTGGTTCCTACTTGATGGTAGACATTTTCCATGGTAATTTGGTGGAATGACTTTCAAGCAAGATTTGCCTGTGGGGTGGCTGGACTTGTGTCCAACGAGTGCTCTCGTGTTTCAGGGTAGGGTGGTTGGAGTGGGTTTCATGGAGTGAAGCAAATATATAGTCTTTAAGGGCATAGGAAGCTAAAAGTGCATTTAGCTTCGCTTCTCAAGGACTGCTGCCCGTGCAATTTGTGTACATAGTTATTGTTATTTTTCACTTGTGAGCTCTATCAGGTGTATAACAAAAAAGTAAAAATTTGTGTGCTTTGTCACATAGTTATTGTATCTATTAAACATAGAGGAAATAGAAAACCGAATACAAGTGAAAACAAAAAAAAGGTTCTTTCTAATATATGGGTAAAGTTCATTTAATTCTCTTAAACTATCACTCCAAAGATAATTTACCTTCTAAACTATTAATTACGACAATTTACTTAAACTATCAAAATAATGATAATGTACATCTTAATGTTAGTAATAAAATGACGAAATATCATTCAACACGCAAATAGGCAAAATTCCTATCTATGAATGTTTCAAACACTTTCACACGTAATATGCACGTAAATCATAATCTAACAATTGTAATTAGATTCACATATAATTACTTAAAACTCATCGATCCTTTATGGCAATAGGATAGCTCGAACAACCTTATATATAAAAGAACAGCATAGAGTTGAGATAATTAGTTATTGCTTTATTTATTTCTCAAACAAAAAGTTATTTTATAGCCCCTTTACAAGACATCTACCCTTTATTTTTATTTTTATTTTCTGAATTGAATTAACCAAAAAAAACAAAAAACAAAAAACTAGCAATAGTCTTTTGTCTGGTCTGGAAGCTGGAGGTGATAATTGGAAAACGTCATGATCATTTTGATTTGGATCGTGCCCAAATGGGAGAATGGGTGACACAAACAACTTGCAATGCAGCTTGGTCATGGTGTACTACGAATATGAAAGCTACTCTTGTGGTCCACATTTAAACGACATGTTTTGCGGCTTCCTTATTTTCATGCGTCTATGTCCTCTATTTCCCTCACAATATCATCCCAGCCAACCGGATGACCATTTTCAACCATTTAAAATATATATATATAAAATCACCAAATTTTAAGCTTCAAAATGCTCCAAAAATCAGGTGAAAGACGAGTTAAGAGTTGAAAATTGAATGTATTACTCTTTATATTGTAAAAAGGCTTTCAGCAAAAAATTATCTTTTGATATTCTAGGAAAGAATTATTTTTGGTTACCTTGATAACATGAGCGTTTCGATATTTGGATACAACCTAAATTCTGTAATTTCAAGAAACCTAATTGACAAAACTGTCTGCGATTGTTATACAAAATCATTGACAATGAGAAAACATCACTCAACATCAAACTGTAGAAGATCATAAAGAATAAGATCATCCAATAAAAGAAACTTAAAGAAGAGGCGGGTCAATATTTGCTACTGCTCCATATTCAACTGGCAGAGTCCCAATTGACTATTTTTTTTTTCTTTCTTTCTTTTGGGCATGCGTGAATTCTGCTTCACCCTAAACTTTTTTATTTTAGGGCTAATTAATTATAAATAAACAAATGAGGAAAACCCACTAAATTAAGAAATTTGTTGTACATTGGAAACTCAAAATTGAATCGAGTTTTATTGTATTTTCTATTAAATCTGACAAGTTGACAAATAATTGAGCATCATATTCTTGGCCAAATTTTTACAATAATAATAATAATTTTAATTTTAATTTTGATAATAATAATTTGTCAAACTTGGTGGCAAAAAGCCATGGAGAAAGATGTGCATTGCTTGGTAGGGGGCTTCGTTTTAAAGTTCAAACCCAACCCACAAAAGGAGAATCTTCTTTACAAGAGGAGGGGCAAATAAGTATTTAGTTCAAATAAAACATTTTTTTTGCATAAATATAAAATAAGATAATAATATATATAAGAAATGTTAGGTGCTCTTCTAGTATTTTCTTAGTGTCATCTCAACTGTGATGTGAGTTTTAAAATCACTGTTAAATTTAAGATTATCATTATTAACTTTTAGTCTATTGATAATTTTAAAAGACACATCTCATTTAAAAAAATACCAAAAGAATACTAGAATATCACCTATAATTTCCCTATTTATGAATAAACGTTTTGACTTCTGAGAATTGTGCGAAGACCCATTCCTTCATTCCCTACCATGACTACCGGCAAATCCTCAGAAGTCAAACCATCTTGAAGGGAAGAAAGGGAATTATGGCACAGCCACAGGTAATGTTTGCACCGCAAGATCAAGAGGCAGAGTCCTTCAGGCTGTTGAACGACTCTGACCGACCAACAATAGAAACGGTCCAATAGAGAAAACCCTATCCCCATCTTGGATAGTGGCCTTCATTCAGCAATCCTTCATAAACCCTATCCCCACCTTGGATTTCACCTTTCCAGACATTTTACCCTCTAACCAAGCAACGGAGAAGCTGCCATTGATGGCCAAGGATTTGCCTGCAGACTTGGTGGCCCAGATTCTGGTATGGCTTCCGGTGGTCTCTCTCTTGCGATGCAAGTGCGTCTCCAAATCCTGGTACGCTCTTATTACTCACCCAAGCTTCATAAGAAAACACCTCCTACACAACAAGAACAGCAGCAACACTCTCCTTCTCCTCAATATGTTCAATCTAAACACCCTAGATTTCGTTTTTTCCACGCTTTCTTATGACACACTCCAATTATCCCTTACACAACCTGCACATCCATGGGGTTTTGGGAACATCAAGATGGATAATGTTCGTGTTTTGGGTTCTTGCAATGGTCTCGTTTGTCTCTACGCTATGTCATTAGGTGAATTAGGTGAATTTGTTGTTATATGGAATCCTGCAACTAGAGAAACAAAGGTTGTCCCCAAATCAAACCTGCCCCGCCTCCTCCCCGCTGGCTTTAAGACCGTAAATACTTCTATCAAATTTGGTTTTGATGCCAAAACTAATGACTACAAGATAATCAACCTTCTTACTCCCTTTGACGTCGACGTCGCTGCTGAGTCATTCCGAAGTGGAGGGATAATCCAAAGTGAGGTATATAGCTTAAGTGCCGATTCTTGGAGAAAAGGTGATAGCCCCCTGTGTTGTACTGGTGAGCTTAATATCGTTGGCTTGAACACATACATCAATGGGATGGCTTCTTGGTCGGTATCTGTTGGTTGGGAGGGTGTCCTGTCATTTGACATGAGCGACGAGGTATTCCTAAAAACACCGGTGCCGGATGAAGTTTTGAATGAAAGTTCGAGACACTTTTTCTTGTTGAATGAATCGATTGCTATGGCAGTTACTATCTTGTCTGATGATGGCATGAAACTTTTCCATATATGGTTGTTGCTTGAAGTTGGTGTGAAAGACTCCTGGGCTAGGCTTTTCTCTATTGGACCGTTTCCATACTATATTGACCGACCATTAGGATTTTGGAAGAGTGGCATCATGTTCTTTGAAATTTTGGTCAGACAGATGGTCTTGTATGACCCCTCAACCAAAGAAATGACTAATCTCCCAATTCATGGAGAAACATTATTGTTTGACTTGGTTACTTACACGGAGACCCTAGTTTCTGTTAATGGGAGGAAATGAATTTGAAAAGCAGAACAGTTGTTGACAAAGCTTGAGGGCCATCTTTCTATATCTTCTCCAAGCGTGTTTCAAGCTGCATATATGTGTTGTGATAATATTTTCTGCTTATTATTGTCAAATGATGTCTTTCTCAAAAATTTATACTCTTTTGGAGCAATAGTGAGAGAATTTTGAGATTAAAGGAGTACAAGGGTTCTGCATATGATATTTCTTTTACATTTCATGTGGAATTTTTTTTTTCATTCTTCCATATGTTTAGTATTTCTTATGTTTGTTTTTTGATATTTCTTTCCTTCTATTTCATAGCAATTTACTCTTGAAGAGGTTTTGCTACTTAGATATGGTTGATGAGGGCAGTGGACATAATTTTCAAATTGAGCTTTTTGATTAGATCAGGTCAGATTTGATAAAAATGACAACACACAATTAGGACCTGTTGATCAATGCTTTTAGCACTTCCCCTATTAAAGTTGCATTTAATGCTTTTGGTTATGAACTATATGAAGTTAAAGTTGATAAGGGGGCTAGTAACCTTTTAAATTACTGTAGATGTTTCAAGTGTAAAAGGTAATGCAAGATGGTTCAGCTGGGTGAAAAATTGCATAAACTTTTTCAGGGTTTCACAGATACAATCTTTCTTTAGCAGAGGAATATGCTTTTGAGGAAGAATGATATCCTCTGTTGCGTTTAGCCAGAAATCATAATGTTCTTGTTATTGTTGTTAATGAGTGTTCGATATATATTGTAGGCTCACCATTTGCTGAGTTTTAAATAGTTCCTAACAATGTATTAGAGCCTGCTTCATATAGAAAGTACTTGTGTGTTCAAATCCTCGGAAACCCCTTCTACACCTAGTTTATGTTTGTTTGTTTGTTTGTTTTTTTTTTTTTTTTTTAAATGTCCATAGGATATGGTGCATTTTTGTGTTTTACCACCTCATATCATGGGCAGCCAGCAGTGTCAAATTTCTCATACATGAGTTCCGAGTTTGATGGGTTTGATGTTTAGGTGGAAGTGATGAAAGATAGAGCTTATAATTTAGTAGAGCTTATAATTTAGTGTCTGTGACTGCATACATGTAACAATTACAAGTTGGGTCATTGTTTTCACTGTTGGATTTTGTATATTTTCCTTCTGATGCGATATTAAGGGAAGTTTACTGCAAGAAAATCTTTCTTTTGATTTTCTTGTATATATATATACATCCATGATATTAAGCCCTGTATATATATATATACATCCATGATCCATCCATCTCTACCGGCAAATCCTCAGAAGTCAAACCAACTTGAAGGGAAGAAAAGGAATTATGGCACAGCCACAGGCAATGTTTGCACCGCAAGATCAAGAGGCAGAGTCCTTCAGGCTGTTGAGTGGCCACACTATACCGGCCGTTGGATTGGGCACTTGGAAGTCTGGTTCCAAGGCCAGTGACTCTGTTTTCACTGCACTTGTTAAGGTACTGCTGCCTACTGCTTACATTTTCATTTTTCTATTGTAAATTTGCAATTGTTCTTCTTTAATTGCTCTCTTGGGTTTTAGAAGGGTTCTGCAAATTTTTTTTTCCCGAATTTTTTCTGCTCTATGCTGCTTCTTAGAACCTGTCATTGTAAACTAATATGAACTGGGATTTTTACATTTTGTGCAGGCTGGTTATAGACACATAGATACGGCTCCAATGTACGAAGTTCAAGAGGAGGCATCTCTCTCTCTCTCTCTCTCTCTGTGTTCTGAAAAGCTAAATAGGCAGCAAGATAAATGACTGATACGTGTGTCTCTTCTGGCAGGTTGGGCGCGGAATCCAGGCTGCCATGAAGGAAGCAGGAATTGAGAGGAAGGATCTCGTTGTCACTTCTAAGCTATGGTAATTAGCTGGTACATCTTAGTTAATGAAGTAAGACTATGCAAATAAGAAACTTATTTAATGTTATGTGGAGGGTGATTTCAGGTGCACCGACTTGTCTCCTGATAGAGTTCGAACTGCTCTGAAAAATACTCTCCAAGAGCTCCAACTTGACTACCTAGATCTTTTTTTGGTAATCTTTATATGTAATTTTCTCTTTATTTTATGCTTGTCACTTGAACGTGAGGCTGTGGTTGCTTTGTCAATGCGCTTGTCACTTCGAGTAATCTTATATGGCAGATTCATTGGCCTTTCCACGTTAAGGATGGGGCCAGCAGACCTCCTAAAGCAGGGGGAATATTGGACTTCGACATGGAAGGGGTTTGGAGAGAAATGGAGAAGCTTGTCAAGGAAAATCTCGTTAGGGACATTGGCATTTCCAATTTCAGTCTGAAGAAGCTCAATAAGCTTCTGGGCTTTGCCCAACCAACTCCCTCTGTGTGTCAGGTGATGACATTACATTAAAATACATATATACACAACTTAAATGGTATATATATATTATAAAAAAGAAACCAAATTGTTTTGGGGCTTAGATGGAGATGCATCCTGGTTGGAGAAACGACAAAATGCTGGAGGCGTGCAAGGAGAATGGTATTCATGTCACTGTAAGGCTATTACTGATCTGGATGAGCTATTGATATTTGTTGTATGGCTCTGCTGGTGATTTTTGTGCATAATTAAATTCCTGCCAGGCATACTCACCAGTCACCACTGGGGTCATCAGAAGGAGGAAGAGATCTGGTCCATGATCAGACGGTTGAAAGGATAGCAAAGAAGCTGAACAAGAGCCCAGGACAGGTGTTGGTGAGGTGGGCCATCCAGAGAGGGACAAGTGTTATCCCCAAATCAAACAACCCAGATAGGATCAAAGAGAACATCAAGGTGTTTGGGTGGAAAATCCCAGAGCCAGACTTCCAAGCCCTCTGCAGTTTCCCAGATTTATTGATTTATTTGTTCTGGGTGCAGAAACGAGTGCTGGATGGTGAAGAGTTTTTTGTGAACAAGGAAGCAGGGCCATTCAGAAGTGCAGCTGATCTCTGGGACCATGAGGACTGATTGTTCAGTGATATGATATCAGAGGGGGGCCATAGAGATGCTTAGTTTTGGGGGAAATAAAAGTTTTCTATTTATGTTTTTCACTGTGTTTTCAACATATTACTTTTATCTTAGAAATGTAAACTAGTAAGAAACCGTAAATTTAATTATATAACTAGTATTAATAACTCATAAAACCCCAGGGGTGAAGATAAATCTGACAAGAAAATCACTCTGCTAACGAGCTTCATACTCCTAAAAAAGTGCTTTGATGGCTTGCGCCAATTGACAAAGCTGGCAGCCCCAGCAATAAAGCGAGTTTAATTACTTCACTTTCTTTGAGCCTTGCCGTTTACATCTGAAGGACATAGACCTATCTAGCCGTGAGCAGCTTGCATCACAGGCCATCGTCGCTCCCGGCGCCGGCCTGGTCAACGTAGTTGGTGGGTTTGTGAGGAACAAGCATATGACTGTACAATCATCAACAGAGGAACATGGGTACTTACGCCTCCACGCTTGAACCGCACGTTTTACCAACATTTTGGCTGCCATGGATCGCCTCTTTGCAGAAGCAACGATTCTTATAACTTCAATGTTCGTTAATACATCCCACACCTGCGGAAGGCAATCAAACCAATATCTTCAGCTCCTCAAATTCAATATATATTCTTAGATTTTGTATTGAATTGTGCATTCTAAAACTCTTACTCCATCGGTTGCTAGAACGATAAATTCATCATTGTCTGTGAGCTTCCTATAGGAAATTTCAGGGGTTGAGATGAGGCCATGATCTTTGAGGCAGAAATCTCCGAAAGCCCTTGACATAGCAAGACCAGGGCAGTCTTCATCAGGCATCCATATTCTATAAACATCAGGTTCTTCATTCATTGCAAAAACTCTGCCTCTACAATTTCTGATTCTTTCAGCCTCACCTGAGTCAACATTAGAATTAATAGACAATGTTTAGGCTTAATAGTTTAGTTTCCTCATGATTGGAGGAGAGGATCGAGGAGAAAGACAAAAAAAAAAAAAAAAAACAAAACAAAAACCCACTTAGAATATCAGGTTTCATGTCAGCTGTGAGTTGAATAGGAAGAAGTTCATTATTGTCTCCTCTAGTGGAAAGAATCGCACGAGAATCTCCCAAGTTGGCAATTATCAAGTGGCAACCCTGAAAATTTGGAAAATAATATAAATTAAAACTTGGGATTAGAGTATGACAAAGTACTCAGCAATTCGTTGTTCGAATGGTTAGCGATTCGAACCATAAATGTGAGAGAGTTCATATGAAATTTATTTGTTTGAATAGGTGGGTGGACTCCCAGACACTTATTTGAACAGATAAACTTTATAAGAACTCTTTCACATTTATGTCTGAATTGTTGCTAGTAATCTGAATGGCTTGGAATCCAAATCCGTTCAATATGAGGCTCCTTCAACTATCTCTAAAAATACCTGTTTAACTACAGCTACGGCGGTGCTACCACTGCAAAAGCTATCAATGGAGGAATCTCGACAAAGTACTTCATCAGTTTCCTTGAAACATTCAAGCAAACTGGCCTCCCATGAAGGCAAAGACAAATTTCTACTGTTAGCATTGCTAAGGCAATCTATGGTATCGCCACTGTTGTTGTGATTATCATTATGATCATCGTCTTCATCAACCAAATCAACGTCATTGTATTTTCTGCAGTTGATTCGTGAGAATTTAAGTGCTGCAGAGAGATTTAAGGGTAAAGTGTCGCGTACATGGCGTGCAACTTTGTGACCGGAGGGACCATGACCATCGAACACGCCGCAGAATAACATTTCTTTATCACCACTAAAACCCTGAAATATTAATTTTACACGAGTTTAATAACATAACACTCATCATATATTAGATGAAAAAAGAAAATAACATGGCTGTTAACGTAATAGTCCACGTGACACTTCACATGTCAACCACTAAAAAATTAAATTTGATTGTGGCGGACGTGATAATGTGATGTAGATTGTCCTGATGAATTCGTTGTCTAGCAAAGTGACATATATAAAAGCAGGATGGGACGACTAACAGTCCCTGTCAAAATTAGGCTTGACCCTTCATTCATACTTTGACCCTCTATATGATAAATCTTAATTCCGTCCTAGTATAGAAGATTATTAAGAGATGATTTATTCTGATTGCTCCTACATAACACAAATACATATATTCAACATGATTGTATTCCTCATTGCTCTATTTTTTGGGTTCCCATATGCTCTGTTATCTGAATTTGTTTTCTTAACCAATCACAAAAAGCAGGTTGATGAGGAAGACATAAAAAAGACATAGCCAATAACAACATTAAACAACATTACAATGAAAACGTTAAGTTCACCAATTTGCCCTGTGATTTCGTAGGTCAAAAGTATAATATATATATAAAAAAAAAAATATGCGTTTTCAAATTGCAGATAATAAGTGTATATAATTTTAAACCGTTGAACTATAATTTTAAGCCAAATTAAATGTTTAATTACATTTTTAAATAATTATATTTTTTTAAAAAAAATAGCACAATTTGAAACCGCAAATCCGAAATAAGTGGAAGAATTGCATAAGATAGAAAAGAAAGTTAATTACCTCCCAGACTGTCATGGAATCTTGATTGATTCCTTTTCTTCCTTGCTGGGTGTACATGGATGTGAACCTGGAAGGTCCTTGCAACCTTATACGAGCCCCGCCGTCTCCATGCCGTATATCATCCTCTTCATCAGCTTCGTCTTCCCTTTCATCCACGTCTTCCTCCATGGACGACTCTCTGTACATGCCATCCTTACTGCAACAGACTCCCATGTATGGAGCTCCACGAATGGCAATTTCCAAAACAATTAGAGAAAAATCCAAGCAAAAATCCCAGAAAAGATTAGGCGGGGAATGAAGGAAGAAAAACAACGTAGGATCTTACGACAAATAATGCAACAAATGATTAGAATTTAAGAGTAAAAAACGGCGTACTCTTCTTTCAATGCGTCTTGGGGTAATTTGTTATCTGAAAATATGTAGAGTCAGAGAGCATTTTTCTCACAAAATGCAAGGGAGACACAACCTGTTGCACAATTACCGGAGTACCGTGCCTCTCATTTATCGTAGGCTAAATTTAGTTTTATTTATTTATTATATTTATATTTCTTAAAATTATAATTATTTTATTTTAATTTTTTATCATCTTAATATTTATCACTTTATATGGAATTTTAAGTTTTTTAATTATCAAAAATCAAATTTAATACCTAAGTTTTCATGGAATTTCAATATAGTCTCTAATTTTTCAATTTTGATAACTAGAACCTTATGTTTCCATATGATTTTAAATAGGTCTATCTATTAACCTACCGGCTAATCAATTAACAACATGTTGTTTCCAAGAGGTAGTTTAATCAACTGGGACCACGCTTGATGAAATGGAGGTCACTAATTCGAATCTCCATCACCCTTCTTATGCGGACATGTCAAAAAAAAAAAAAAACATGTTATGTTAGAACAATCAATTAATGTCACGTTATGTGGCAAGTATACGTGCCAAGTGACACATGGTAGTTAATATAGTAACAATTCACCACAAAATTATTCTACAACATTTTTGGGATCCTCTAATCCTATTCCGTTACTGGTTAAACAAATATACAATCAAAGTGCATAATCTTTTTATTTATTTTTCGGTCATGTTTCTTCACTTGAGGAGTAATACAGCTGCATTATGATCTAGAACCATGAGATGGTCAATCCTATTACCCTTTTAGCTGGAAGTGAATAATAACATTTGCTTTTAAAAAACACTCCTCATCTAGTGGCTAAAATTTTGGAATGGATATTTATTTATTTCTCTATTTTCTTTATAACTAATATGACCATATTAAAGTAAGTAATTAAAAAAGAAAAAAAAAAGAAGAAAAAAGAGAGAGAAATTTAGCGTGATCGAAGGTTGGCAATTTTAAATTAAGTGGTAATTGTGCATTTTTCTCGAGAAAGCGGTTCAAATGATTGAAGAAATTGGATAAAGAAGTGTGACATGGAAATAGACAGCATAGAGTGTAGGATTTAGATGTTTAATCGGCTGAAAATGATAGGGATTGGGTAGGTAGCTTTGATTAAGCCAAAAAGTGCGGACAATGATAGGGAGTAAAAAGGATAATTAAAAGGGTGGTCAAATGGTTATAACAGACAGTTATTGGCTATAACCGTAATTGCCTATGCAGTTAACGGTTATTTTATAACCAATAGTTAGCAGTTATTCAATCCAATAACTGGTGGTTTTATAATCCTTTTATATATATATAGGCTTTTTAAATGTTTTGGACTATTAATTGGCCCATTTTTGAGCTTATTTTAAGAGTTTAAGGCCAAAATGTCTCAAAAAAGATAGAAAAAAACATGTTTTTTTTGAGTCATCTAATGCTTTTGAATAAGGCTCAGCCCAAAACATCCCAAACCACATTATATATTTTACATACATAGTTATAAATAACCCAAATCCATTAATCCAAATACAAATGAAAAAATTAATATATTTTATGAAAAATGATATATAGTCACAGCTTAAAACTCAACTAAGACCTAACTTTTCTATTAAGTGGCAAATTTTATTTTTTATTTTTTTAAAAAAAACCTACGGTGGAGGAGAGTTTGAGCTTTAAACTAGAAATTAGGTCTAGAAGTTGGGTCTTAGTCAGGTTTAAATTGTGATTGTACCACACCTCATATTTTATTAATATAAAATATTTAATATATATTTATATTATTATATATAAATGAAGGTATTTAGCGATTATAACTATCTTGCCATATCCCCTAAAACTGTTAACCGCAATCACCTTAAGCAATTAGCGGTTTTTAATAACGATTAACGGCTAACTGATTTAAGCGGTTAGTGGCGGGGGATTGTTTGAGCAGCCCTAGGTAATTCTGTTTATTAATTTGGTTTAATTGGGTTAATAAATTTATGTTAATTTCATGACAAATTTGAGAATTGTAGGATAAAAATTGATTGTCAAAGTCCCACAGCTCCGGATTCCTCGGAGCGCTGTTGTTCTTCGTCCTTTCCCGTAAAAACAAGGAGCGATGATACACCCCGGTTTTAGGCCCATGGATTCAGTGGGTCTGGCGCTGACATAGCAGCACGGACTTGTTAGAAAAGAGGTCCGCCCTTGTCATGTCAATGAACACAAAGAAAATGGTACTCCAGAATGAATGAGACATCCCCCAATTAACGCATCTCTCTCAGGTTTATATAACAATTCGCTTTTATATTTATATATAATTGCTAAAAGCACCACGCCAACAGACAACAAGTCAAAATCACCATCAAACTTCCAAGTTTGAGGAGCCGTATGTTATGTGCCAATCATGCTTTTTCCCCCACCGCCCACCAGTATGTAGGGGACAGCCCATTGCCAATGTTCCTGTGAAATACGTCTTAAACCACCTTGACTAGATCATGCTCATAGAATTCAAACATGCTACTATTGTTAACATCTGGATTTTACTTTAAAGCCAAGAAAATCCTTTTTTTCTTTTTTCTTTTCGTTTTTTTATTGGTACATTACACACCCTCCACCTTGCTCTACGAATATGGTTACACATATTCTTGAGCTTCTGAATCATACAACTAGAATTCTGCAGAATCATACAATTTTCAGCTAAGATGAGTACTAACTATATAATGCAGAAAATAGCATTCTTAACTAACATGAACAAAATGGAAGTTATTAAGGAAATCTAAAGCTCGATTGAATAAGAAATTCAAGCACTTTCAAATTGTGTTCAGCTTTCGACAATTGAAGAACAATGAACAAATAAAATTTCATTTTCAGCTACAACCCCTTGACATCAAAATTTAAAAATAAATTTTTTTTTAAAAAAAAAAAAAAAAACAAGAAAAGTACAACCTTTCAATTGTAAAAAAAAACAAAGAAAAAGACGTCACAAGAGAATGTGTATAGTTTCTGTTACCACCACTGATGAACAAGAACCCCACTTTGCCTCAAAGATGAGAAAAGATCCAAGCATTGGCCATACGTTTTCTCATACTTGGGACTCCTCTCACCAGGGCAACATCTCTGCCACCGATTGTAATGGCACTCGAGAAATATCTCGTCGATCAAGCAAATCGCCCCGGTCTCAAACAACCTCGGAATCAAATCGAACTCCGTCCCTTCCACATCCATCTTCATCACCACAAAGTCCTTCTCCGACACCGTGTTCTTCAGCCACTCCGCAAAATCAAACCCCTCAATCTCGTTCACTTCACCACCATTCCCGCCGCTCAAATGGCGAATTCTCCCCATTCCTCGACCTTTATCATCGACATCGCTCTTGCCCGGATCGTGATTAACCTCAAACAACAATGTCTCATTCCTCACCCACGCAGCGTAAGGCAACAGTGTTACCTTTTTCTTCATCCTATACTCCTCGTGAAAGGCCTTATCGGCCTCAATCGCATACACTTCGAAGGTTTTGTTTTGCTTTGGGTATTGCTTCCTGAACCAACTTCCTATACTAGACCCGTAACTCCTAGCCCCAACGTCAATGTACACATACCTATTCTTAAAGCTTATATCAGCCATTGACGGTAAATACCTTATCTTCTTTATATTCCTCTTCAACGAGATCCACGGCTTCAATGGCTCCTCCGTGATCAACGGCTCCGCGTTTCGAACCAGCTTTCGCTTATGCCCCGGAACCAAGCACTTGTTCTCCGAATTGTAATCCGGTTCGGGCTTCTCATACTCGCTGCCATGATTATAGGTTTCGACCCGTTTTCGCAGAACAACTTCGCGTATTTTAGGCGTCGACAAATCCAAGCCGTCGATGTCGCGTGATTTGATTAAATCGCAGGAATTGAACAGCTCGAGAAAGGAATTGAAGCTGTACGTGTCGTTCGCGCCGATGTGGACCACCAGAAACCCTTCGGGTTTCAGCGTGCGTTCGATCTCCGACGCGAGATCCAACGGCCGGGAGACCTTGTCGAGGCGAGCCCCGCCCGAGAAAACGAAGTCGAAGGTGTCGTCGCCGAAAGGGACTTTGCTCGGGAGGGCCTTGATTACCAAAGGCCGCGAGGCTTTCTTGAAAATTCCGATCGAGTCCCTCACCCCGATCTGTCTCAGGGCGTAGACGTCCTCTCCGGTCGGGGACTCCACACACAGGGCCTTCGATTCCGGTGAGAGGCGGCCCTCGGTGATCAGATCCTGGAACACCGAGGAGTAGTAATGGACGGTCTTGATCCAGTCCTTGCTGGTGTAGAGATCCCCACCATTCGTCGCCTTCACGACGTCGTTCGCAGCAATGGCCGAGGCTCCGGGGCCGGCGCCGGCAATGACGAGGTTGAAAGTCTCCGGCAAAGAGAAGAAACAGAAGTCCCCGACGTTGCAAGACTCTCCGGTAATCGTAACAACGTAGGCAAATCGGACCACGATGATGAAAACGCCGAACAAAAGCAACCGTACCAGAACGTTCCTCAAACAGCCAGGCTTCCCTGTGGTAGGCTCCATGCCTGTTATGTTGCACCCTCTTTTGAAAAGATTTGAGAAAATACCCAAAAAAACTGTAGTATGAGAGAAAGGGAGAGAGGCGGAGATTAGCGAGCGCAGAAACGAGCGGAGGTGTGGTTGGCTCCGACCAAGGAACTTCTAGGAGAGAGGTAGTTGCACAAAATAGGTAAATAGAGATGAAACGGAGGGTCAAAACGGGAAGACATGGTAGGGTTTTTGTGGGTAGGCGAGGGTTTCTTTTTATGGAGTGGTGGTGGTGGCGATGTCGGAACCCATGACTCTCTTCCCTTCACTCGCAGTCCACCAGAGTCTTGGGACGGGTTGTATATGAGGAGGAGATGGAGACGAAAGCTAGAGGTGTATTAAGGTTGAACGCGGCGCGGTGACCGGAATAGCCGGTTACAACGCGTAAAAGGAACGGATAGAGTTGCGTGGAAAAATTGAGGACTATGTCATTATCGCTAATTAACAAGTCTTTTCCTTTAAAGAAATATAATTGGGAAAGACTTCAAATATTCTCTCTCTCTCTCTATATATATATATATATATATAGAAAGCAGCTTGTGAATGACAATTCACAAATATAAATTTAATAAAGAGAAATTCTATATGTTAATAAGTTTTTGGGGTAATTACTTTTTGTTCCTATAAACTACAGTGCCTTAACACTTTTTCTCATGAACTACTAACAATAATACTGGACCCTATTAAACTATCATCTTATGACATTTTTTTTCCCCCTTCGTCAGTCAAATGGTTTAAATCTAACGGTTAACTATTTTAAATTTTTTTTCCTTCCATTTTTGCCCTCATTTCAAATCAATAAAATGACGCTTATACCCTCATAAACCCTAATCAAAAAATCTGAAGTAAGGGCAAAAATGAAATTAAAAAAAATTAAAATGGCACATGCAAGTTACATGACCATTAGTTTTAACTCATTTGATTGACGGAATGAGAGAAAATATCATAAAATGGTAGTTTGATAAGGTCAAGTATTATAGTTGGTAGTTTATGGGGAAAAAGCGTCAAGGCGCTGTAGTTCATGGGGATAAAAGGTAATTACCTCTAAGTTTTTCATATTTGGTCCATATTTCCTTACAAATTCAATAGATCGATTATTAGATTTGTGGGGTCTACTAATGACTTATGTGAAATCTACATAAATTTACAAATCAAATAATTGATTTATAAAATGAGATAAGTGAAATATGAGGATTAAGATATTTCACAACTCTCTTTTCCAAGAGAAGAGAGGACAGGAAAATTTGCAAGAAATTGATAAAAATGACATGTCTCTGACAAGAGAGGAGGATGCAAGAATACTATCGTGGATCTTTGCCTCACGAAAGGATATTCTAAATTGTTAAATAGACAATGTGTAAGGACAAGAATCGAAATGAAGATTAATCATTTCATAATAAAAAAAATTATTTGGTTATATCTAATTATGCATGTGATGTCATGAGATGAGTATATATAATGTCATTTAATTTTTTTTTAAATAATGTCACATCATATATATAAAATAAAATATTAACTTGATTCCAATGTACAGTACAAATTAATTATTTTTAAGGGTTAGTTAGTAGAAGTAATTATAGTAATCAATCCAACTAACACCATAACTTCAATAGCCACTTTGTAGGGATGGTCGTTGTAGTTGGCATAACTAAAATCTACTACCAATTATGGAAAACATTTATAACAGATTCACAGCAATCTCAATGGATTAGTGGGATTTATGAGGTGGTGAACCATGACAAGTACTAGTCAGCCACGTCATTATCTTTCTATCTTCATGCTAGTCTCAAATGACACTTACCCACCCTCAATTTCTGTTTTCTTTTTTTCCACTTGATAGTGGGATGATGCAAGTCCAATAAAAGAATATGCCCGCTAATTTAATATTATATATCTCTCGTTATTTCTTTTTATGGAATAATATTATATACTATAGCTTCATTTTTTTCAGAATTGATGTGATAGTGCTTATATTTCATCTTCGCTCTCTTTCCCATTTTTTGTTTCTTTAAATTTTGATTTAATAATAATTTAAAGCTACACCAATTTTAGAGACAATTTTAAAGAGATAATAGAGGTGACATTTATGGGTGATTAAGGAAAGAGAGGTTAATAATTTCCCTTACAAATTTGTCTCGTAAAAGGAAAACAAAATCACCGGATATGTCGGTCAACCCACGGGTCGTTTTTTGGGAAAAAACCAACGCGCCGAAGTAGCCGTTATTAACTTTTGGTTCTATTACCCAAAAAAAACAAACAAAAAACGTTTTGCACGAAAAATATCCATAGTGCCCTTCTAGGAAAGCCCCAAACGGCTTGTAGTTTGGACCACCGCGGGGAATAAAATTGTTTGCGATGCAAATAAATTGGGTAATTTCCCACCCACAGCTCACATGGGGGGGGCACACAAGAGGACGCCAAACCTCACCTCTTGTTTGTTTCGTTGGTAGTTGGTACAGCTGGCGCTAACTAACAAAGATGAAGCACATTTACACATTGTGTATCTTCCAATTTCCACCATTTTAATGCTTCATATTTGAGGTGGAGCTAAAATTTTAGGGTTTAGGTAAAAAAAAAAAAGAAGTTAAAAAAAGTAATTTTAAATAATTTATATAATTTATTTATTTTATGGAACCAATTTGAGATTATGCAAGTTCGAATATTGTCTATGTAATTCAGGTCCTATTTCAATTGAAGTTTTGGACTTCACTTATTAAAGGAAACATAATTCGAATGTAGGAGAGAAGCTAACCATGAGTTGGATTTGTGTTGTAGCGGTATCAAACCTCTGAAAAATGTTAAGGTCACAACACAAACCCAACTTATGGTTAACTTCTCTCCTGCGTGTCATTAAAAAAATTTTAATTTTAGGATTGAATACTTTATTTATCCTTAGTGTTTGTAAACTTTATTTTTTTCTCCTTACGGTTTGGGAAGTGATCAAATTAGTCATTGTGATTTTGAAAAGTGATCAAATTAGTCATTCTGTCAATTAACCGTTAGTTGACGTAGCGATTTTTCTGATCAAATTACACCCCAATTTTTATTTTTTTTTTGGAAAAATATTTTTTCTAATTTTTTTTTTTTAAAAAAATTAATTAGGTAACAATATGTCAACTTCTAATTAGTCCACGTGTCAATCCGTTAAGTCAACTAATGGTCAACTGACGGAATGACTTATTTGGTCACTTTTTAAAACCACAATGACTAATTTGGTCACTTTCCAACCCTAGGGAGAAAAAAAAAAATAAAGTTTTCAAACCCTAGGGACTAATGGGGTATTTAACTCTAAATTTTAAGCCAAATCAATCGTCTTTTCCAGAAAATTTGGGAAAAAATATTATTTGTTTGGTTTAAAATTTAATTTTTTTAATGACATGTAGGAGAGAGGTTAGCCATGAGTTGGGTTTGTAGTGTGACCGTATCAAACATCTTTTCTAATACCATATTTTTTTTTTTTTTCAAAATTTTAAATTAATAAAAATTGGTAATTTTTATAATTAAATTTATATTCTAACAATAATTAAATTCACTACATTTTTATTACCCGAAGCTTTTGGAATCCCATCCAAGTGCTTACAAATATTCACCAATATCTTAAAACAAAAAAGTAGTCTCACATAAGAAAACGGCACAAACTTATCCATAGTGTCTTCTAATTGGTCCTCAAAACAGAACATCTCTTTTAATAATACTACCATAAGTAAATAAGGCTATATGTAGTTTGTGTCGTATCTATGAATACAAAGTCAAAAAAAAAGTTACCATCTCCAAATATTAATGTGGCACTCATGCCTTCAACCACTCACAACACTAGGAACAAGTAGGGGTGGGCAGAACCCGTCGATCTGGGCGGTTTTTACTGGTTTTTTGGTGTGTACGGGTTGAAAAACAACAAACCTTGTACGGTTCGGGTCGGTCCACGGGTTTAGTAGTTTGAAAATGTGCAGGTACCCGAACCGCCCTAATCCACCTGCCCACAAGCTTAAATAAATTTTTTTTAAAAAACCTAGACTCATTCCCTCATTTTTTTTTCGTGCAACCGCAGTACTCCCAAAGATTCAGACGGCCAGACCCCGCCTCCTCCTTCCCTCTCCTCTCACTCTCTCTCTCTCTCACTCCCTACTCCCTCTCGCCTAAATCGCCTCTCTCTCTCTGCTCTGTCTCCGTCTTTGTCTCCACAGGAACTGAAGCACTTAGGGTTCGTGAGGTTGGCGGCGACCCACGCGCTGGTGTGCGCTTCGAGTCTGTACGATTAAGCGAAGCTGAAATCGGGGCCTCTGCGATCAGCCGTGGGGACCGTGGAGGGCATCGTGACCGCTGTCGTGGGTCCTGTGGACCAGAAACTCAAGGGCGTGCCCGATGATCTCCTTGTTTTCCTCGACAATAAGGTCCCGCAACTTTGAATTTGATCTTTTCCTTCTATTTGGATCGACGATTTTCATTTGTGGATTTTTATTTGTTATTTCGTTGATTTGATTTGCCTTTTCAGATTTTGTTTCATTCGAATGCGAATCCTATGATTGTGTTGGGTTAAAATCTGTTTGTTTGCTGAGAAAAAAAAAAAAAAGCAAAAGAAAGTATATGGCTGCGAAAAGAAATACCCGAACCCGCCCGACCAACCCGACCGAGAAACCCCGACCTGTCCACCCGAATACCAAACGGGTATGCTAAATTTACTGTTCACTGCGGGTTAGAATTGTCTAAACCCGATGGACACGAGTTGGGTGGCTGAACGGGCCAAAACCCGCCCGAACCGACCCGTGCCCAGCCCTAGGAACAAGCCTTACTCTTAGAATAATTATACAATTTTTAGTTAATAGTTGACTACGAATAGTGTCGGGACACAAATTTTTGAGGAACTATTAAATGACACTTGACATTTGTTATGGTAGGTTGAAATAAATTTCTCTCAAACTAGTTTATAAGAAATTTCTATCACATTGTCATCTAGCAATTTATACTGTAATTAAGGGTGAAAAGACAGTTACGGTTAGCGATTATTGGCTAAAACCACTAATCTTAACCGCCTCCACTAACTACCTAGGCATTTAACCGGCGGTTAGCGGTTAGTAACTCTAATAACTGTTAACTGCTTCTTAAAAGAAAAAAAAAATTAAAAATTAATTAATTTTATTATTATTTTTTTTTAAAAAAAAAATGATGTTGTTTCATATATAATACATATGTATATATATAGGCGGTTAGTGGTTTGCTAAACGCCTACAAAAGCGGTTAACGGGTGATTATTAACCACCCACTTTTTCACTCCTAACTGTAATTATGAGAAAGTCTATATGAGACTGGTCTATTTAAGTAGGTGACTCAACTGTCCAAACTTCTTTTTTTGGAAATCATTCTCGTAATTCATTAAAAGGAAAAGGAAAAAAAAAAAAAAAAAACTAACAATATCAATGACACATTGATGGACTTCTTCTATATGGACCTCTTCTTCTCTTATATAAAGTGCTATTTTTGCAAGCATATGAGCCGCTTTCATTGTCCTCCCATCGTACGTAAGACCCCCCATAGATGAAAGCAATTCAGCAAAATATGGGGCATCAGCAATTAACTCATTAACTGTCCAAATTTAATTGGGCAAATATATCTCGTATCAACTCTTTCGCTAATAATTTAAACAACAAATCAATTTCGATCCCAACAAAAAAAGGGATCAAAATAAATGGGCGAAAGTAAAAATTGATGCTATAGGTAAAGAGAAGCGTATTGGGACCCAGAACAGGCCAAAACTAGAAAAAAGCCATGGTCCCACAGCACCGTTAACGACTTTTGGGCACGCAGGAAGTCGCCAAAGCAATAAAACTATTAAAAAGGACGTCCACATCCGTTAAATGCAGCCGGACGCTTTTTAGACACGGCCCGCTAAGATTCACGTTGTCTCCACTGGAGCTTTATAGCAGCAGCACATCATGTTGTTCCCACCCACATCCTCAATTATCCTACCACTTGTTTCTTTTCTTTTCTTTTAAGTCACTAGAATAATGATAAGTTTTAAATGAAATGATTTATTATATTATTTTTTTAAAAAAATATAATAAATATTGATTTGGTTACATGCCATGTGAAGTGGGGTGTATATGGATTTGCGATCATTTATACAAACCAGAATTATAATTTATTCATTTTTTTTTTCTAATTTCGAGAGAGATGAAGAAGCAAACAATAAATAAAATATATTTATTTATTTATAATCTATTCACAGCACTTAATAATTATAAGCTTAGTAATGGATAGACCCAATCATGAGATCCGAATTTCCAGCCAGTTGATAATGCAAATGAAGACGAACAAAACATTATGAAGCATGTGGAAGCATGTGATCATAATCATTTATCATCTCAAACCAACTCGGCCCTCTTCTTAATAAATAAAGAAAAAAATTATACTTTCAACTAAGTAATGAGCTATATGTGTTTCATAAACATACAATTTTAATGTTAAACTGTTATTTTATCAAAAGTTTAATTGCGTTTTTAAAAATCACATAAAGTCACAATTTTTTTTTTTTTATTTTTTATAATATGTTCTAAAATTACAAAACCAAATAGGGTCTTAATCGTGTATAACAAAATTGATTGATTCGGCAAATTCATATCTCAAACATGAGTAGATAAATTGCCACATGCATAGACTATAGACTCAAACTTGCCGTCTCGAATATTCCCAAAAGGAAAATAACCAACCAACTAGAGTCTAGAGATTACTCACAAGGTTGCGACTCAGAGAGAGAGGTGTGCAAGAGAGTGAGAGAGGAGACTTGAGAGGACAATTGAGGGGCAACAGTTTGGAGTCGAAAGAGTTAGGTTAGGGTTAGGGGAAAAGAGAGCTTAGAGAGGTATATATATTGAAACCAAAACAACATCATTTTGGTTTCAATTAAAAAAAAATAAACCTTTTTCGGTTTCTTATCGGTCATATCGGTTTTTTATAACAAAATATTAACTGACCAATAAACTAATCGGTATAAATTTTTTAACCGATTACCGACCGATAACTATCAGTTGTTGTTAATATTAGTTTGGTTAACTTAGATGGGTAGTCGGTAATCGGTAATCGATTAATCTGTTTACTCCTAAATTTTTCACATACATTTTACACGTGTCGATTTAATAGATTGAATTTGAAAAAATTTCTCGAATTCAATTTATAGAAAAGCTTTGTCCAAAAATAGTTTGGACATTATATATGCCTTTATTTTGTGAATTGTGAGAAATACAAGGACCAATTTATCATACAATAGTTAGAGGATAAGAAATATAATAAACGAAATAAGCATTGAACCAACGGCCCACCCGCCATCCGGCCAGTGTGAGATTGTGGGTCCAAAAGAAGTTTCTATTCTTCTCGCATTCCTTCCAAAAAACACAGAAAAACAAAAAAAGGGCCCACTCTCAAGAATATGATTCTTAAATAGTCTAATTATATATTTCATAATTATCATCGTTATTCTATCAACTTTAAATTTTAATCAATTAAAGCAAAAGGAAAGAGAATTACAACCTTTACTTGCTTTGCAGTTTGAGTGCCGGTAGAAAGTAACACAATTCTTTTTATAAATTCATTACCGGCGGCTGTGGTAATTCACTTTATATTTAAGGTTTGTTTGGCGTTGCAATTTTATAAAATATATATATATATAATTTTAAATAAAATTATAGAAAAATGAATTGTTTAGAATTGTGTTTTTAAAAAATGATTGCATTTTCAAACCGAATGTAAGGATGTGTTTTTTTATAAACGCACAATTTTAAATGTTAAACTGATTTTGCCAATTTTAAAATCATAAATTCAAATATATCCTTATTATATTAGTCATTATAATATAGATTGTTACGTAACAATCAACATAAAACTTATTATGTTCACCCGTATACTATGTAACACTTCATTTGATACTCAATTTCATAAAATATAGCCTGAATTTCTAAAAAATTATATTAAAAATTATAATATTCAAAAATTTTCCTTATCATTTTTTTTTTATTGACATGTCTACACAAGGAAAGAGAAATGGAGATTCTTATAACTGACCTCTGCTTTATTAGGCGTGGTCCTTAACTGATCGAATTATCTCTCTAGGAACCCTTACCATTTATCTTGAGTGTAAAATAATGTTGTTGTGGTTATTATTATTATTATTATTAAGTTGTCAATTGTCCATTTAAGCCACACAGCCTAAACCTAGAACATATCATGTTATTATTCATATCCACCCCTATCGAAACTGCATTTATATAACTGTTACAATATCCAACAGGTATCCACGTAGAGGCTAATTATCATATCATTCAAGAAAATTAGTTCAATCATGACTAATTACAGAGAACATTTACAAACATCGATCACCTGATAAATTGTGTTAGAGATAATACGTGGGTTGTCCCACATTACCCAAGTGAGGAGAAACTTTAGGCATTGGCTTTGTTGGAGTTAGTGGCTTATATTAACACCAGTGGAAGGGTCAAGTAGATGGGAGTGTAGTGAACGTCGCGACAGTGACGTTCACAGAGCGGGAGTCTACTGGCCTATAGGTGTATTTAAGTTTGCGGGGGGATGATTAGGTTGTGGGGGTGCGGGGGCGTAGCCCCCGCGGTACGGTAGGGGGGTATAGTGGCATTTTTGTCCATGTCCGTATGGATTCCGTACGGAATCTGTACAGTTCCGTACGCCCATAGGGTTTAGGGTTTTATTCTTTCCCTATATATATCTCATTGATGTAAACCTATGATGATCATCAGAATAATAGCCGCCTCTCTGTGGACATAGGCAAATTGTCGAACCAAGTTAAATCTGTGTGTCTCTCTCTCTTGATCTCTCTCTTTTAGATTTCATATACTGTTTATCATTATTGTGCGCGGTTACAACAGGCTTATATAAGAGCTTTATCCTCTTATCACACATTGCTAACATATTACAGAATCACCTTAATTTTATCTCTATTGTTTATTATTTTGTTTATATACTTCCGCTTTATAATTTCTTACAAATTGATTTGAATATGAAAATATTTTACAATTGATCGTCGAACTCGAACAACGGCAAACAAAAAAAAGATTGCAGAATCCACCTACCCGAACAGATAAAGACATAGAAGTCCTTATTCTGCAAATGACAGAAATGCAGATAAAAAAACAGAGATTAAGAAAAATGTGAAGGTTTTGGCACGTAGATCATATATGTCATGTCAGACAGTTGGAAGAAAGAAGAGAGAATCTTGAAAACTAACTGTAGCTGTGGAGCATGAGGTAAGACTTTAAGAGGGATCATTATTGGGAGCTTTCTGAAAAGTAATTGCTCCACGTGATTGGTGAGGTGTCGTTGTTATCGGCCGCATGCAGTACAGCTAACATTCTCTATGCAGGTGGGATCGGAGGAGCGGTTGATTTTGACCGACGATATATGGAGGTTTGCTCGGGGCCGGCAGTGCCGGGTGGATGCCGCCAACCATAGAATGTGCATGTGGGGCCCCACACATCCCCCCTGGACAGCACGGCAAGTTGAAGAAGTTGCATGCCATTGATAAGGAAAAGGATTATACACAACTCCAAAGGTGTAGGGTATCCCTAATCCCAAGGGCCAACCGGCCCAGGGGTGAAGGCCATTCTGCTAATGGCCATGGACCAAGAGTTTTGGGGTATGGTTGCCCATCCACCTTAGGGCTTTTGGGTTGGGCCAGGCCGACTAGTACATGATCCATAGTTATATGTATTATTTCGTATAAACCGAGTCAACCGTCGTCCCACTTCCAATGCCAAAATGTGGCCACAAAGGCTGTCTCACTCGCTTTGATTAGACCGTATCAACCGAAGTTTGTTCCAACTATTCCGTTGTTCTGTTATTCTTATTAATAATACATAATTATGATTCCAAAATTTTAGCAATTTCTTGTTTAAATTACTAATAATTCTAACAACAAATACAACAAAACTCTTATCAAACTCATTGCAACCGGTGGTCAGTGAAAATCTACTACTCGAGTAAGTAGGTCCTATGCAAAGACAGAACTAAGTAGGGCCATGAGGTATTAGGAATTCCCATATATATTTGTTGTTAAGATTGCTATAGCAAAATTGCTAAACATTTCTATACGGTAATATATATTTTTAAGTTAAAACATTAATTTAATAGACTTGATTGAATAATTTTTCTCGAGTCCAATATACAAGATTTCTTTGTTTGTCGCATTATATTTGGAATCTTCTTCACCATATATGTCTTTTTCAAAATACTATTTTATTATATATTTTTATAATTTTTAGAAAATGATTGATTGATTAATTAATTAATTATTTTTATTATTAAATGAAAGTTTAAGATGATAAAATTTATGCCATTCAGACAAAAAAAAATGATTAAAATGAAAACATTTTTATAAGAATTATCTAAAAAAAATTAGAAAATTCTAATTTTCACTAATTCCACGTGGGCACACCAACAAACAACCTCCCTTGTCCTTACAATAAAAGCAACTCTGCATTGTCATTTTAATATTTTCCATTTCTTTTTCTTTTTTCTTTGTTGTTAAGTAACAAATTTCCATTTTCTTGTCCCGAGAAGCATCTCCAAAGCCTTCTTCTGCGTTGTCTCATTCACCCAACATAAGTTCTTTTCAATTCTTCGCTGAATTCTGAGGAGTCCATCGATTTCGAAAGAGCATGTCGAATCAAGACAACCATACGCCGAAACAAGATGTGGGGTCCCCGCCATCTGGGCCCACGGCACCTCCGGTGCCTGACGTGGAGAACCAGACCCCCGGGACGGGGTACGGGTACGGTGTCTCGGGCATCATACGGAGATGGAAGAGAGAGGATTTCATAAATAGAGGCTCATTGGGCTTGAGGGGATTGGATTTGCTGTTTTCATTGCTGGCTTTTATCATTATGGCCAGTAACCAACACGGCGATTGGAAGGATTTTGATAAATATGAAGAATACAGGTGGAGTGATTGATTCGTTTATAAGCGATTCTCGTTAATTGGGATTTTGATTTGGTTATGAAATTCTATTTTTTTAATCTTTTTGTTGTGATGGGTGTGTTGGATTGGAATAGATATGTGTTGGCAATAGCAATTCTATCAACCTTGTACGCCGTCGGGCAAGCGTTGCGACAAGTTCATGAACTTTGGACCGGAAACCGTTTGCTTCAACAGCGTACCTCTGCCTTGCTCGACTTCTTTGGAGACCAGGTTGGTCTTGATTCCTGTTGAATTTTCTTCTAAAAGATTGCCTTGGGAACTGTTGGGACACTAAACTCGAGTCTTATAGATTTTTACCCAATAATCTTACGTTAACCGCTCTGTTCTAATGTTAATATATACCCAATTTCATCTGATGTGAAACTCTTTTAAGGGCAGGGGAACCCCATTTCATTATCAAAATGGTTATTTCTCAACGGCATTTCGTCGATCAATTTGGCTTCATGAGGTTTCTTTTTCTGGGTCGAGAAGTCAATTGGTCTGCAGAAAGTGCCTGCTATGCTACCGAATTTTCTATTTGTCTAATTTGTCTTTCTTGCTCTGCTCTGGGGGATTTTTGTGGTGCTATTGATTTCTTAATCCATAAGAGATTGGCAAACTTTTGGTTGCAGATTATGGCGTACCTCTTGATATCAGCAGCGTCTTCTGCAGTTCCCTTGACAAATCGCATGAGAGAGGGAACAGACAACATATTTACAGACGCTTCAGCAGCAGCCATCAGCATGACCTTCCTTGCATTCTTGGCGCTGGCATTGTCAGCCATGATTTCGGGATACAGACTATCAACTCAATCTTATATTTGAGATCGATATATGCCTTTTGTTCTTTTTGCCATCGATCGATGATTCTTTATGTAATATTTGTTCATCATCTTCTTGTTGCCTCGGGATGTTGTATGTAAATTTATGTTTTGAGGGAAGTTTGTATTCGTAGCCATTCATGATCAGTTGGTAGCCATACATACGAGGCATTAGCTGTCTCTGTTCATACATGAGATTTCACAATGTATATGAAATATTACATTTGGTGGGAACTTACTTTCTAATAAGAAAATATTTTTTTGGTTGCGTTTCTGTTAGGTTTTATGTTGTAGGCAAATTCTGTGTCAAAATTTTGTAAGCCTAGGGTTAGTGGTCGAGGTAATTGGTTGTGATCGTTGCCTTGTTGGAAAACACCTATATATTCACTTTTCTCTAGGTGTTGTTTGGAGTCGTCCTCGTTTGGTGACTGCGTACATTGTTAAAGAAATCAATCTTAAGCTAGGGAAATTAGGGGTGTGAACGAGTCGAGCTTGAACGAGTTTCTTTTGTTTGGGCTTAGCTTGTTTAAATTTTACTCGAGCTCGAATTTGAGCCGAGCTTATGGACGAGCCAAAAAATTGAGTTCAAGCTCATAACAAGTCGAGCCGAGTCGAGTCAGTTCACAAACTGACTCTTATTTAATTTATTTTTTTTATTAATTTAATTTTTTTATTATAAATTTAAACTTTAAGTACTCTTAAATGGTTCAAAAAGACATCTTGTATATGAGCATTTGTTTAGTCTAACTAGCCAAATATGAACCTTGAGTCAATACAACAAGACATTTGATTTCAAAGAGAGAGTATATGCATCATTTTATTATAAAAGGATGCTATTAGGAAAAAAAAAATCATCAATTTTTAATATTAATATGATCAATTATGTGAACAATCATCAATTCGAGTCTTATATGAGCTGTTCACGAGTTTAGCTGAGTCAAGTCGAGCTGAGTCGAGCTGAGTTTGTTTCGTTTAATATTTGAGATAGGATTTATGTTCATGAAACGTTTCATTTAATATTCAAGTCAAACATGAGCCGAACTTATGTGAGTCGAGCTCGAACTTGATTACGAGTGACTTGCTCTCTTAACACTCCCTAAGGGTAACGTGGTGGAAAGTATACTTGAAGGAGCATTTGATGTAGGACGATATTTACCTGCATTGTTGGTTAAAACGGAGAAAAAAAATATATCAAAAATACTATTAGAACAACACTGCTTGATTATTATTTTATGCATGCCTAGACAATAAAAGTAGAAAAGGAAATACTATTCATCCGGAGTGCCATGGACACGCATGGAATGGAGAAGATTAAATATCAAGCATGAGACACGTTTATCAAGGCCATAAATGTTGTCATATGTTTGTTAGCCGAAAGGAGTGGATCGAAGAAGTTATCAAAAGTGTCATGCAAAGTCAAGATCATTTACTACGGAGGCTATTTTTGTCAAAGGCCATAGATGATATTAGGTGGGAGTTAGGTCTTATTACATGTTTATGATAAGATAAATTATTTTAAGCAAAATGTTAAAGGCTCAACTTTTTTATTCAGTTTTTATCTAATTTTTGTTTTGTTTTTTTTCTTTATTTTATTCAGTTTTTATCTAATTTTTGTTTTGTTTTTTTTTAAAGAAAAAAACAAAATAAAAAATAAAAAAAGTATTTGAAATCATAATAAATTTTTTTGGTCATTCTTTTAGTTGGTTTTTTTTCTTTTAAAAAAAAACATTTTCCTTCATAAAAATGGTCAACTTTTATGAAAAATGACCATTTTTATGAAGAAAAATGCAATTTTTATTTTTTAAAAAACACCAATTAAAAGAAGGACAAAAAAAAAAACATTATTGCTTCAGACACTTTTTTTTTTTTTAAAACAAAAATTGGATAAAAGTTAGGTAAAAAAGTTGGGTCTTTATTATCGATTTTATTTTAATGCTTTTAGATTACTTTATTGCTTTTCCTTTCCTATAAGAAGCTTGTAAACGTTCATGGAAGAAACAGAATTGATCAATTTGAAATTAACATAATCATTTGAGTTTTATCTCATTATTTTTCTACGGAGAACCCCTTCAACTTACAAGTTGTGTTGCAATCTGTAAATTGTATTTTTATTTTCTTGATTAAGAGACTAAATTTTTTTTAATCTTTTGTTACCAAGTCTTCCGCTACATAACATTTGGCAATTGGCATTTTGCACTTACCATCGTTTCGATTTGGTTTTGCTCGGGGATGTACGTAACCAATTTTTTCCATAGAGAGAATAAAATGACAGGTCAAACTTAATTTTGATAGGACAAGTAAATTTTAAACTTTTAAATTGGGAGAACCATGCCTCATCCCCTGGTTTCAGCTATGAGGTTCTTAACCCACTTAACATGCTCGTTTAGCGAAAGGAATTTTTGGGCTAGGTTTGCCCGTATGTCGAATTGGTGGTGGAGAGTTAGGAAACTTTTGTATTTTGTATGGACCAAAGGAGAATACATTCCTTCTTGGTTGAGAGAGGTTCTTTATAGTCAAATTAGTATTTTTTAAGAAATCTAGAAAAATCCTAACAGTAATATATATATCCACTTACGTAAAAAATAAATAATAATGTTATTTAGTAGATTACCATACAATTTATATGACAAGGTAGTGGAAATCAAGCTTTAGATCACCAAGGGCTTTGCAAAAAGAAAAATCAACAACTAATTTTATTGTCACGCTATCCCCTTGTATAACAGTCTATTATAAAAAATAAAAAAATAATAATAATTTTTTGTAAATAATGCAAGTGTTGTGATGGTAACGAAATAAGCCCTCATCTTTTATTCATGAGCGGGATAAGCTGCAATTCGGTCAGTAAATTGAATATACTAGCCAATCTTGATCAGTTCCAACTCTTAACCCTTGTCAACCACTCAATTTTCCTCTCATTGTAGACTCCTAAACCGAGCCTATAACCAAAAAAAAATACAAAATACAAAATACAAAATAAAATATCCTAATAAATCCAAACAACCTTAATACATTTTCACAAGGTGTTTCTTAGCAATGTGGAGGGGTGACTTGGCCTATCAGTTTATCAAGCTTCAATGCAGGAGAAGTACGATCCAGTGCAGCTCGATCACAGCGATCGATCGTTCTAACAGAGAGTGACATAGCCGCGTGCGATCGAGCGCAGATCAAAATATCGAGCATAGGCATTGAGCGCATGATCGAGCGCAGTAACAGAGAGCATAATAACAGAAAAACTGACGTGAACAATATTCTAGTTTCTTCTAGTTTGTTAATTGTACAATTAAAGATTGTTTGTATAGTTGATAATTAGTTAGTTCTTTCTTTGTATATAAAGAGGTTTAATCCCTCTTTTGTTTTGTAAGGTTGATTATTCAAGTAATGAGAAGTTCTCTTTTTCTCTCTTCAGTCAACCTATTTTCTTGCATTTGATCTTGTTGATTGAATGCTTGACAACATATATAGCTTAAACAACGTGATTGTGCTTAAAAACATTATTTATTCAGAATACATAGCTTGAACTAAATAAGTAAATTTCTTATTTTAAATAAATATTTATGTTCTTTTATATATATGTACTTGACTGGATTCTGAGGCATTCATCGAATTCAAGAAGAACCATGTCGAATCTCGATGACGATACGCCGAAACAACACGCGGGGAACTTCCCCCCAACAGTGCAGACGGCCCCTCCGAATGCTGATGTGGAGAACAAGAGTCCCGGTACGACCCCAACTGGGCGCAGGGCCCCACAGGTGACTGTCGTGGAGAAAAAGAAGAGCCCCGTTACGATGTTCGGGGTGTCGGCGATCGTATATACAGCGGTGGAAGAGAAGGGATTTCATGTTGACAGGATTGGCTTTTCTGTTTTCTCTGGCGACTTTTGTCATTATGGCCGCGAACCCGGACTTTACTCAACTTGAAGCATACAGGTGGAGTGATTAGTTTATAATTAGTGATTAATGTTTGTTAACTAATGGCATCATTTTTTATACTTGTTTTTTTTAAAAAAATTTATTGGAATTAATAGATATGAGCTTGCAATAGCAATTCTCTCCACCGTGTACACCGGCGGGAAAGCTTTGCGACAAGTTCTTGAACTTTGGACCGGAAAGCGATGGTTTCAACGGCGTACCTCTGCCTTGCTCGACTTCTTTGGCGACAAGATTATGGCGTACCTGTTGATGTCAGCTGCGTCTTCTGCAGCTCCCACGACACATCGCTTAAGAGAGGCTTTAATAGAAGAAGAAACAAAAGACAGAGGGAAAGAAGAAGGATTTTTAGGATGGAGTAGTACTACTAGTACTTCCTCGAGCTCGTATAATGCAGCAATAGCATTTATAGACACTTCAGCAGCAAGCATCAGCATGGCTTTCCTTGCATTCTTCTCACTGGCGTTTTCAGCCATCGTTTCAGGATATAAACTGTCTACGCAATCTTATATTTGAGACGGAATTGTGTTTTTTTTTTTCTCAGAAAGCCCAGTATTACTATCTTTCTCTGTGATTCTGTTTTATATATGTTCGTCAATCTTGAATAAGTATGAAGCCATATGATATATGTACACCCTTTTAAAATATGAATGAGAAGTACGTAGTATTATATGTACTTTTTCCTTAATCTCTTTTACGTTCTCTGTTATTGTTCTGTTTTAATTTGCGCTGAAATTCTTCCCCTGTCGGCTGCCGCGTCAAACAATTTCGTTGGTGTTAGAACTATATATAGCATGTGTTAGGTCTAAACTTTTATCTATATGGGCCCTTCAGCCCGTTTGATATCAAGCCCAAAGAAAGGGGAGGACCATAAAAATTTGGGCTTATCTAAGAATGATCAGGTAATTGGTAGCTATTTGATTCTCCCGAATGTCGTTCCCAATTTGAGATTGTTCGGTTTCCCGAATGATCATTTCAGTTTCCTGAGTGTTAGTCTCCCGATTATGAAGATTCTGCGATCCTCGGATCGCAGCCGAAGATCAATTCCGCCGACCATGATGACACCATTAGAACTCCTATAAAAGGAAGGTCCCTCTCACAAATTAAAGGTATCTTGTTCTCTCACAACTCACTCATTCTCTTCAAGTTATTTTGATCTTTCATAATCAAAGTACTGACTTAGGCATCGGAGCTCCCGTCGCCGGGACATCCCCGGCCTTCCTTATAGTTCTCTGTTTTG
This sequence comes from Carpinus fangiana, assembly GCA_006937295.1. NCBI lineage: Eukaryota > Viridiplantae > Streptophyta > Magnoliopsida > Fagales > Betulaceae > Carpinus > Carpinus fangiana. The sequence continues at coordinate 11,173,196 of CM017327.1, read as the reverse complement.
CAGCCAATTCTACCCATAGATCATCATCACCAAAATCATCCACAACAACAATCCAGCAATCTGACGAATCAGGATCCACCACGTCATCCTTGGAAAACTGTGTTCTAACAGCATGAAATTATCATTAAAAAATCTAGAAAAATCTTGATACTAATTATAATATGAAAATAAATAAAGTTTTTGTAAATAACTTCAATTGTACGTAGACAAATTGATGGGCGCTGGCACCTGAATCTTTGGACACTACTTAATTATCGATAGTTTTGATTGTAGTCTCAGTCGATCGCAAGCTAAGATGTTGGAACAAAAGTATTTGAGATGTAAAAATTTTAAGTTCCCCGAGAGACTCAATTGCATGTGATAGAATTTATAATGGAAAATATAAATGAGCAAGAAAAAAAATAGACAAGAGACACAAAATTTAAGGTGATTCGGTTTAAGACCTACATCCATACATTAAAGCCTTATAAGCTACATCTTGTTTTATTGAGTGAATTTATTGTTGTTAAATATATTGTTGAATATATTAAAGAGCGGAAGAAGGAGAGAGAGTGGAAGCATATAATTGACTACATTGTATTGAGTCTTATATGTTATGATATGAATACAAATACCTCAATATATAAAGAGGTTATGAGTGATAAACAAGTAACCTAGACTAAACCTAGAATATATAAGGAAACATAATTAACCTAGAATAATAGCAAATATTCTAACATCCCCCTCAAACTCAATGTGCAAACTTGAGTTTGGGGAAAAGAAAAGAAAATTATGATTTATTTTTTTCGCCGGAGTTGGGCGGCTGGCAGTAGAGCAGCAAGCGGTAGTACCTGGTTCTAACCCGTAGGGCCGAAAGATCTTGGATCAGGTTCTCTTCACAAATACTCAAAATATCCCCCATCAAACACCAGGTTTGGGAAAAAGAAAGGGATTTTTTTTTTATTTTTTTTTTAAGTCCGCCGTAAAAGTCACCCGAGGAGGGCCAAAGTGGGCGGTTGGAGGTGGTGGACGGCGGCTGGCAGCGACAACTGGTGGTTGGAGGTGGCTGTTGGACCCAACATATTTGGGCTTGAGACTTGTATTGGGCCGATTAAAAACAGGCCAATATTTTGGCAAGAACCCATGGACCATTTAAAATGGTTGACCCATAATAAAATATGAACCAGTTCTAACCCGTTGGATCGGGTTGACAAATGAACCAATTTGGAGTGCTTGACCTGGTTTAGAAAACCGGTATTAGAACGGGCCGAGGATCCAATCTAAACACGATGACCTGGTTTAGAAAACCAATATTGGATCAGGTCGAAAAGATCCGATTTGACAACCACGCGTGGCGACGAGTTGGCGGACGGACAGATCCTTCTGTGTATGCGTTGTAGCACGTGGAAGCTTGGACGCTCTAGATCTTTTCAGATCTGGACTTGGCAGTGTCTGATCTATCGCCAGGGGTGGATTGTGTTGCTCCAATAAGGGCATAGGCAGCTCAATTGGCTCGACTAGAAACTGCCAAAGGAGCTAGTGGAGCGTCGGCGACCAGAGCTGGGTGGTCGCCAGAGGGAGTGCTGGATCTTGAATGGGTATACCACTTGATAGCGTGTGGACGACCGAAGTTGGGTAGTCGCCGGAAGAGGAGCGGGAATACTGCTTGGCGGCGTGCAGACAGCCGGAGTTGGGCGGCCACCGAAAGATGAGTGGGAATATCGCTTGGCGGCATGCCGATGACCAGAGTTGGGCGGTTGCCAGAAGGTGCGCCGAAATATTTACCGAAAACCCACTTGGTGCGCCTGGTGCGCTGATGACTAGAAGGTCGCCAGAAGGAGCACCGAAAAACGTCTTTAACATTTATTGGTGGCCGTATGGAAATGGATCTGATACCATGTTGAATATATTATAAAGCGGAAGAATGAAACATAAAAAAGAGAGAGAGCGAAAGCATATACTGGATTACATTGTATTAAGTCTTATATGTTATGATATGAATACAAATGCCTCAATATATAGAGAGACTATGAGTGATAAACAAATAACCTAGACTAAACCTAGAATAAGGAAACATAATTAATCTAGAATAATAGCAAATATTCTATCAATTGTACATAAGAGATCTCTTTATATAGGAGCCAAATGATAGAAAGACATCACCCATATTACTATTCTCTAACAAATTGATCGTATCATGTTCTGAACGAGGCTTATTCACAAGGTCTTACGTTCAAGTTGTCTCCAATAGCCTTGAATTGATCACAATTAGCTAGGATGATTGCAAGACGTTCAAAAGCGATATTGTTTACCAAAGACTCACTTAGACATCGAGGGTGTTTGTTAACAAACAACATATTTCCCCACATTACTTTTTCACTACACTATTCATTGATTAAAAAAAATAATTGATATGAGAAAATAAAGAAGTGGTATTGAAAAGTGAAAAATTTTGTTTTGTAGTAACTTTTTTATTTGAATAGTAAATGATGTGATATAAAAAGTGAATGATTTAATATGTTTTTTTTTTTTTTTTAAATAAAGTTAATAGTGTAGTGGAATATGAGAGAATGTGTTATGATAGGATGTAAGTTAACAAACAAGGCCATCGATATCTTTCAAAGACTCTTGGCCGGTCATGGAGCTAGAAGGCTTTGGCCCTTGGGCTAGATTTGAGACACTCGATTGCATTTGTAGGGACGTTCGTACCATGTAATATTTGAACCCGATCTGCTAGACTAGAAAACTCCCCTTGATAGCAGTAGCATGCGTTCAAATGCGGCATGCATGAACCCATTTAAACATTCACACCTGGTCCTGATCACATACACTACGATTTTCATAAGACCCTGAAGGCTGAAGCCATTAATTATTTTGTACTCTTCCTTATGTCTAGGGGTGTCAACCCGGTCCGGTTTTTCGGTTTTTGGCCAAAACCGGGAACCGGAACCGGGGTACCCCGATTCCTTGTTTTGGAAAACCGGAACCGGAACCGGGACCCCGGTTTTACCGGGGTCCCGGTTACCGGCCGGTTCCGATTGTACCCGGTCCGGTAACCCGTTTAAAAAAAAAAAACTTTTTGGGCTTATATATAGGTTCTTTTTAAATATTTTACATTCTTTTCCAAATAATCTTACAGCTTTTTCAACAGTACATTTATGTGGCCAAATTTAATTAATTGAAATTTGGTAATTAATTTAATTAATATGCAATTCTTGAATTTGTTCAAGCATGCCAAGGATCCTAATCATAGAATTTNATAAAACGGGTCGAGCTCACGAGCCCTAAACGAGTCGGGCGAGCCGGGTCATTATCGAGTTAAATGGGTCGAGCTCGCGAGCTTTAAACGAGTCGGGCGAGCTTTAAACGAGCTCGAGTTAAACGAGTCGAACCCACGAGCCCCCGTCGAGCTTAATCGAGCGAGCCGGGTATGTGTCGCTAGCTAATCGAGCGAGTTTCAACAGTAACGAGCCGAGCTTGTACAGTGTCGAGCTCGAGTTCGGGCCGAGCTTAGTCGAGCGGGTATCGAGCGAGCTGTCGAGTGTGTCGGCTCGTTTACAGGCCTACGTCTAAGTGATGTTTGGGGTACGTCGTTGGGCAAGCCCAATTTTTAATAAAAATATTTTAAAGAATTTTTTCTTTTTTTAAAAATTGAGAGAACCATAGCCACCAATTAATTGGTACAACCTTTTCTTTATTTATTTTTAGGGGTAATTTCACTTAATCCCTTGAAGTTTCCCGTCTTTTGCAAACACCATTTAAAGTTTAAAATCTCTCATTTTGGTGTATCGAACTTTTATTTGTTTCAAATACCCAATTCTGTTAGAATCTTATGTTAAATCCTAACAGATAAGTGTAAAATTATTAAAATACCCTTAATTATTTTTCTCATTTTTTCATTTAATTTAACTGCAATAGTTAACGATATGAGGTATTTGAAACAAAACAAAATTTCAATATACCAAAGTGAGACTTTAAACTTTAAAAGGGTTTTTGTTAAATGCGCTAAACTTCGGGAGAGTTACGTGAAATTATACCTTATTTTTAATTAACTTTACAAGGCGGCGTTTCTCAGCAACGCGCGTGAAGGCAGGGGCCACTTTGCCACATGGCCCACATACATATATATATATATATATATATATAGCTTCTCTAACAACATTATTTATTTAGGGGAATTCCACGTGGATCCGTTAATTAGGTCCCATTGTGCCGTGCGCGCAGGTTGCCTCACTTCCATTAGACCGTATCGGACAACTATTCAGTTGCAGTTGCAGTTGCAGTTGCAGTTGCCTCTCGCATTAATCCAATATTTACGTGTTGATTATTTTATATGACAATTAATAATCTAATTAATATTTATTTATTTAACACGAACACTACTTCCCATCTTATTAATTCTCCCAAAGCCTTACGTTGTTTTTTTACAGCAATACAATAATTAAGTACTTGTTTTATTCTTCATTGAATTCAAGAAAATTAACCATAATGTCCAATCTGGATGACCATAAGCAGAACCAACAAGATCAGGAATACTTCCCCCCAACTGCGGCGACGGCCCCTCCGGTGGCTGACGTGGAGATCAATGTTAGCAAGAGCCCCCCGGCCGGCACGACCCCAACTGATGAGGCAACGGCAGCTCCGGTGACTGTCTTGGAGAAGAAGAGCCCCGATACGATGTTCGGGGTGTCGGAGATCGTACAGCGACGGAAGAGAGAGGATTTCATGAAGATTGGCTGGTTGACCTTGACCGGATTGGCCTTACTGTTTTCTCTACTTTCTTGACTTCGATGAGTACGTAGAATACAGGTGGAGTACTGATTGTGGTTAGTTGTTGATATATAATTAATTTCATCATCTTTTATAGTTTTTGTTTGTTTTAACGTTGGATATATTGGAAAAATTGGAATAGATATTTGCTGGGAATAACAACTGTGTCGACCGTGTACACGTGCGGGAAAGGGTTTCAACAAGCTCATGAATTTTGGACCGGAAAGGGTCTGTTTCAACAGCGCACCTCTGCCATTCTCGACATCTGTGGAGATCAGGTTGGTCGATCTTCATAATTTTTTTATTTTTATTTTTTAAAAAAATTTTATGAATATTGATTAACTTTTGGTTTAGGTTGCAGATTATGGCGTATCTGTTGATATCAGCAGCGTCATCTGGAGTTCCCTGGACAAATGCCTTAAGAAAGGCAGAAGACAGCATATATAGCTATTATATACTCGTCAGCAGTAGTAGCATTTGTAGAAACTTCAGCAGCAAGCGTGGGCATGGCTTTCGTTGCATTCTTCGCACTGGCGTTTTCAGCCATGATTTCAGGATATAAACTATCTACTCAATCTTATATTTGAGACGGATTTTTAATTTTTATTATTATTATTATTTTCTGTTGATGGTTAATTATGAATGTACTCTATATATATATATATATGTTCAAGCTCTTGTTTACTCTCTCTCTCTCTCTGTCTCTCTCTCTCTCTCTATATATATATATTGTATGCAAATTTATGTTTTGAAGGCAGTGCAGATGGAATTCTGTCTTTCCCAGAAAGCCCAGTAATTCATTCAAATGCTTGAATAAGTAGATAGTCATTTTAATCCTTATAAAAAGCCATGTGCTCCCTTTTATCGGTGAGAAGTGTATTTAAATTTAACTTGTGAGTAACTGTTTGTCTGTTAAAGTATTGTCACCAGGGGCGGGACTATCTTGAGCTTGGGGACAGCCCTCCAAGCCAAAGGGGTGGGCCTAAAAAAAAGATTGTTTTTTAAAATATCCTTAAAAGTTAATTTTTACCTCCCAAAATATTTTTTTTTTAATTTTTTTTTGTCCCACAAACTAAATAAATATTTTAGTTCCACCCCATATTGTAACGGCCAGTTGGCCACCACGTATACAAGCCTTAATTAACAACGTGATTGTCTTTGTCTTTAACAACGTATTTATTCAGAAAATATAATATAAACCGACTGAATCAACCGTCCATTTCACAGTTCCGGGAATTTTAAGTTGATCCTTTGGGCCCCACGAGTTGCCTCACTTCGATTAGACCGTATCAGACGGTTGGTGACAACTATTCAGGTACCCCATACCACCGTCTAAGCCAATAGTCTCTTGCCACGTTATACAACCTTCCTTCTTTGTAATGTTTGATTTTTTTAATATTAATTAAATAACTAAAATTTAAAAGGTTTTACTGTAAAGTTATTCAAAATTAGAAAAAAATTAACTCAATTTAAAATTTTTGGCACGACGCACAAACTTAATTCAAATCTTAGGTTTGAGTGGTCTAATTTATTTAATTAAATGAATTACACTTAATTTAATTTTATGCGTATATCTGACTCACAAATACAAATAATCATCCTTAATAAAATCTATATATAATTTTTGTTTAGCTCCACCAATATGTTCTTTCAATTAAATTATAACAATTCCTCTAAATCTTATGAAACTCAGACGAACAAACCCCGAAACAACACGTGGAGTACCACCACCACCCAAAGGCCAAAGCTCTATTTAGAAGGAAAGCTTCCCATTTCATTGTAGCAAAGCCTCGACAACTTCAGTTCTTCACTGAAATTCTAAGGCATTCATTGAATTCAAGAAGAACCATGTCGAATCTCGATGACGATTCGCCGAAGCAACACGCGGGGCACATCCCCCCAACTGCGCCGACGGCTCCTCCGGTGGCTGACGTGGAGAACAACAACAGCAGCCCCGGTAGTACGACCCCAACACTGCCCACGGATCCTCCGGCGACTGACGTGCAGAGAAAGAGCCCCGGTACGACGTTCGGGGTGTCGCAGATCGTACAGCGAGGGAAGAGAGGATTTCATGAAGAGTGGGTCGTTGGCCTTGACAGGACTGGCTTTACTGTTTTCCCTGCTGTCTTTTATCGTTATGGCCGCCAACAATCTCGGCGACGGACGACTTCAATCGAGTTGAAGCCTTCAGGTGGAGTGATTCGTTTATAAATTACTGATTGTTTGTTAATGGCATCATTTTTGATAGTTTTAGTTTTGTTTTGATGGGGGTGTGTTGGAATGAATAGATATGTGTTGCCAGTAGGAATGATCTGACCGTTTACACCGGCGGGAAAGCTTTTCGACAAACTTATGAACTTTGGAGCCGAAAGCTTTTGTTTCAACAGCGTACCTCTGCCTTACTCGATTTCATTGGAGATCAGGTTAATCTTCATTCTTTTTTTACTTTTCTTCTAAGATTGCATTGGGAGTTTGATAAAAGTTAATCATTGGAGATATCGATTTACTTTTGGTTGCAGATTATGGCGTACCTGCTGATATCAGCAGCGTCTTCTGGAGCTCCTTTGATAAAGCTAATGAGGGAGGCAATAGACTCTTCAGCAGTAGGATTTTTAGACTCTTCAGCAGTAGCATTTGTAGACACTTAAGCAGCAAGCATCAGCATGGCTTTCCTTGCATTCGTCGCACTGGCGTTTTCAGCCATCGTTTCAGGATATAAACTATCTACTCAATCTTATATTTGAGACGGCTTTATTTTGAAGTTGTTCTTTCCCTCTCTTTTTTCTATCAGTGCGTGGAAAAAGCACTGTTTCGTTTTATGTTGATGGAATAATTCCAGTGCACAAGTAATTCTGTTTTACAACTCTACGTGTTGTCTAGTACTACTATGTTTCTCTGTTTTTTTTTTTTTTGTTTTTAATTATTTATTTATTATTTTTATCTTGAATAAGTAGACCGTCTATATATATATATATATATATATAGGGGAAACTTAACTTGACCCTCTTGAATTGTCATCACTTTTGCAAAGTCTTCATTAAAGTTCATTTTTTTTTCCTCAATTTAGTGTATTTATCTTTTAATTGTTTGCAATCTCATTTTTTCGTTTACTTTTTTCAAAACACCCCATTTGTTTTAGAAAAATAATAATAATAAGTGCAAAGATTAAGGTGTTGGTTCGAATTTAACGGTATTTGCAAAAATACTCATGCCTCAATCTTTAGAAAAAAAATTTAAATATTGTTTTTTTAAAAATAAAATAAAATAAAGGGGGTGAAGGGTTGGGAATTTTCTTTGGATTTAATGGAAAATCCTAATGGAGGGAGGACATTGAAAAAAATTAAGTGGTGAATTTAAGTTTCTTATTAGCTTAAGTTTTTGAAATTAAGTGGTGAATTTAACAGGATAAATGTCTTGAGTTCGAACTTTGTCTCGGTTACTCGCCTTCTAGAAATGTTGATCCTGTTTGCATTATCTAGTTGGTGGATAATATATGAGGGCAAGAACAACAATGTTGTTCTGGCTAGCAGAGTAGAATGTTTCATTTCTGTGTTTCTCACGCAGACAGTTGATGCTGGTTTGCCAAATATTGAGACAATCTTATTTGAAATTTCAGAAATCTGGTTAAAGAACGGCAAAGAAAGAGACGAAAAATAAAATCTAAGCGTAAAAAAAAGGTAAAGAAAAGAGTTGTTCAAGAGCAGAAAGTGGCACTAGTTGGTATTTAGAACTCATATGACCATTCAACATTCACCTTGTTTTCTCTGTTCTTCTTTTATTAAAAATTGAATCGAAATGAAATATATTTCCTAAAGCTTGACATGGCTTCAAATTGTATAAAGAAAAAACAAATGCAACTAACTCCTACACTTATTCAAGTCCCTAATTTTACACAGCTTATGCTATGAAACTACATATAAAAAACACGTGTAATTAGTCGGTCTGCTTCCTCTGTATTCCGATGTTAGTAATCCCCAGACAGAAATGAATCAAGGAATGAGTTTGGTTCTTCCTTGGCCCTAGAGAACACACCCTCTGAGAGTTGTGTTTGATCCATGTAGGAGTGATGTTGGTTCCTGTACCCTGAAAATCCTGCGCCCCCAGCTGGATTCTGCAACATTTGTAGGGTATATGGTGCTTGACTTGCTGATGTTGTTGTTAACCTCGTATTTTGAAAAGAATCGGAGAAGCTCGCCAGGTTAGGATGGGTGCCCATTGCTGAGGGCCTAATTAGCTGGGGTACGTTAACGTTGCTGCTACTGTTATTGGATTGTGGCCTACTCGCAGCATAGCCGCCACTGCCGCGAGCTGCCGGAACATCATGGTTGTGTTTCCCCTCATAAGTGGTGATCACAGCCCTCATGTCCTGGGCTGCTCGCTCGACATGTTTCCTCACCGGACAACCTATCGATGTACATTTGTAGTAGCTCCTGCAGATAAGAGAAAATTGCAGAGTTAGCAGCCAAGTTTCAAGTGACATTTGATTTCCAATACCTCAGCAAACCATACTTTTTGGTAGAGATCAAGCAATCTACAGGTTTAAATTAATGTGTGAAATATGTAGTGGAAGGTTGCAGGAAGTGCAGTACCTTGCATTTGGATTTCCCTTCACTACTTTCTGTCCATATTTTCTCCATCTATACCCATCATCAAGAATATCAATTTCACTAGTTGTCTGAACTACAACTCTAGGTTCCCTCACAGTCCTACTTGCAGAAGCTGAAAACCCCTCGTTTTCATTTCCACCCTTCCTGTAAAATAGAAATCATTAGAATCAACACAACCCAAATTTTAGATTTTATCTTAGAAAAACACATACACAAGGCAATAAGACTAGTACTTTAGTCTTTAAGGCTTACCATCTTTTGGCCTCAGACTCATTTTCATCTTCGTCTCCTCCTGATTTACTCGTTTGATCAAACTCTTCCTCTCCAATTGAGGCTGAAGAATCTTCCTGCATTGTGGCAGAGTACTCCATTTGTGTATTGCCAAGTGTTACACCTGACTGATCAGAAATCCCTGAACTGGAGCATGAAGAATTGTGAAATGAATTTGATCGTTTATTAGACTGATCAGGCTTGGGATGATTATGAGTTCCTTTATACACTATTTCAGTAATCTCTCCTTCCAAAGATCTCTCAACTTTTTTCTTCATCGGGCAGTTTCTGTACGAGCACTTGTAATAGCTTCGTGGATTTTCACTTCCCTTCACTTGTTTTTGTCCATATTTTCTCCAATTGTAACCATCATCTGTTCTTCTCTGTTCTCTACTATATGGAGCTGGTTGACTGTATTGATTGTGGCCGGATAAAGGAGCAGTATTGCTCTGCATTTTTGCATGACTTGTGGCAATTTCTGAAGTGAAGCTCTTAATTGGTGGAAACTCCGATTTTACTTCCACCTTCTCCATTGAAAATTCAGTTTGGCCGGTTGGTTTATTGAAATCCCATGCTTCTGGTTGTCTTTTAAACGATTCTTCCTGTTCAAGTAGATTACAAACGTTTAGTTTTCAAAGAAAAGTTGAAGAAACAAAACTAAATTTCCATCCACGTGAAGTTTCAAACATTCTGTTGCTTAGTAGTCTCATAATTGATATTGAACCTACTGACAGGATTGGACTCATCTTAATGGTTACAGATATCAGATTAATAGACTGTTGGACAAAATTCTTTACCTATCTTGCCTATCACGGCTAGAAACTTCCCGCCTTAAATAATTACCTAATCCTTTGACCTAGTCCATGTTTTTCTTAACGCTATCTGCATAAAGAAAAACGTCTACGAAGACAAAATTCGGTAGCGTAAACAATCTAAAAGTCGCGTCAATAGCCCGACGATGACCACAACAAAACAAAACCATATTTGATATTACAATTGTTTACAGATATGAAACATCCAAAACGAAAACGTCAACTCCCTCACTTCCTAGAATTTAGTCGTTTACAAGGGAGGAAATTCGACGCCTATGAGGAGAAAAAATCCGGGAAAAGGAAAAGGAAATGAAAGAGACAAAGAAGAAATCAGAAATCAGCAAGAATTGACACATACCGCTGAGACCATGATTGAAGAAGATTGAAAGGCGGTTGATGATATGGCTGCAGGCTTTGTTTCAGGCTGGAAAGAGAAATCAGAAGTAAATTTCTCTTCCCCCTTCACCCCGATCTGGTTTTCTGCAGAATTACTCATCCTGTTGAATGCTTCACCAGCAAAAGCCCCTGTAGTTGGAGATGCAAGATTCTGCATAAACATAGCAAAATAACAAATACCCATTAATCATTTTGTATAAAAACACGCATATATATACATATATATATCATATATATCACTCAGACAAGAATATATAGCTTACACTGAAATAGGAGGGAAACATAGGTGAGCTGAAGAAATCAGTTGGGCTAAAACCAGGTGAGAGAGCGAAATAAGAAGACGGAGAAACAGGAGCAGAAGAGAAGGGTAATGAAGGCGGTTGAAGTGACTTGAATTTTGGCAGTTCAACGCCAATTCGATCGGATTTCTGTTCGGAATAGCCCCAGCTGTGCGCAGTTCTGTCTTGGTTATTACTGTCCATGTTGCCGTTGCCGGCGAGAAGGTCAGTAAAGGAGGTCATGAATTTGGGTTGTCGGGAAAGAAAGAGAATTTGTAGGATTATATATAAAGAGAATCCAGGGGATCAGCGAGCAGATGATCAATAAATTGTTGGAGGCAAATGTATGTAATAAGGCTCCCGCTCCCCCATGCTCTTTCGGAGAAGGTACAGAAGTTTGACCGTAGAATACATGCTTCGGTCAAAGCTTGTGGCTTTGACTTGACTTGGTACCATCTTGGCGGCCAAAGGCCGTGAGCATCACAGTTAGCCACTTGTTTACTCGCCCGCTTGCCACTTCATTTTCGAGGGACCTCCTTGTTCGGGCATTCACAATGGATGAGCTAATTTTTTATGTAAAATAGCTCATCAAAATTCAATTTATCTAGTTTAGCTAATAATTTTTTGAGGACCTCCTACATCCGATTAGTTATATTTTTATCTATATCATTTAATTTTAATTATTTTTTTATTTTTTATAATGATTGTATTTTTCTTAATATCTTATTTTTCAACTTTTGAGAAAAAAGTGATGTGGAGAAAGAAATAATAGGACAAAATTTTGAAAAAAATGAGATGTGAAAGAGAAATAATAGGAAAAAATTTTGAAAAAAGAGAAAACATGTGAGAGAAACAATAAAAAAAACGTGGGAAGAAAATTTTGTGAGAGATAGTGGGAGAAAAAAACAGACGTGGGAGAAAATGTAGGAAAATAGCTCTTTCAATATTGCCGCTACATGTAGCTTTTTTTTTAGCTCATTTAACAAAAAATTTATTCTACATTTTTTTTAGCTTATCCAATGTAGATGGTATTTTATCAATTTAAAGAGCTATTTAAAAAAAAATGATATTTAGCTCTTCCATTGTGAATGCTCTTAGAAGCCATACTTTTATTTGGATTAATTTTTATTAAACAAAAAAAATTAAAAGTTAATTGGCACTCTACGAGATAGAGGTCTAGTTTCTAAGAGCATTCATAATTGGATGAGTTAATTTTTTTTTTTTTATGTAAAATAGCTCTTTAAAATTTAATTTATCTAGTTTAACTAATAATTTTTTAAGGGCCTTCTACATTCGATTAGTTATATTTTTTTATCTATATTATTTTTTATAATGATTGCATTTTTTAAAAATATCTTATTTCTCAACTTTTGAGAAAAAAGTGATGGGGAGAGATAAATAATATGAGAAAATTTTGGAAAAAATGAGATGTGAAAGAGAAATAGTAGGAGAAAATTTTGGAAAAATAGAAAACAGGTGAGAAACAATAAAACGTGGGAAGAAAATTTAGGAAAATAGCTCTTTGAATAGTGCCGCTACATGTAGCTTTTTTTTAGCTCATTTAATAAAATATCTATTTTATATTTTTTTTAGCTTCTCCAATGTAGATGGTATTTTATCAATTTAAATAGCTATTTTAGATAAAAATGTCATTTAGCTCCTCCATAGGGAATGCTCTAAGAGCATTTACAATTGAGGAGCTAAATGACACTTTTCAAAAAGCTATTTTCCTAAATTTTCTTCCCACATCTTTTTTTCTCCCACTATCTCTCCCAAAATTTTCTTCCCATGTTTTTTTTTTATTGTTTCTTTTTTTCTTTTTTCAAAATTTTCTCCTACTATTTCTCTTTCACATCTCATTTTTTTTAAAATTTTCTCTTATTATTTCTCTCTCCGCATTACTTTTTTCTCAGAAGTTGAAAAATAAGATATTTAAGAAAAATACAATCATTATAAAAAATTAAAAATTAAATGATATAGATAAAAATATAACTAATCGGATGTAAGATGCCCTTAAAAAGTCATTAGCTAAACTAGATAAATTGAGTTTTGATGAGCTATTTTACATTAAAAAAAAAAAAAATTAGCTCTTTCATTGTAAATGCCCTAATAGGACAAAGTTTTCCTTCAAACTGAGTTTGAAGAATTTCCTTCAACTTAATTTATAAACATGACATGTATCAATTGAACATGTGATATGCACATGTTTTTTTAATAATAATGACAAAGTTGGAATAAATTTTATTAAAAACTAATTTGCATCTGACATGTTACTAAAAAAATGAACACATGTCATGTTTATAGATTAGGTTGAAGAAAATTCCTCCAACTAGTTTGAAGGAAAACTTTTTCCTTTCTAATATTACTCTTTAAACTCAGCTTGTAGATTGAATGAATTAATTCATATGTTAAATACTAACGTGACAAGTAGGGGTGTTAAGTGAGTGAAGCCCTCAGGAGTGAGTTCGGGCTCAGCTTGTACTCGATTCGATTATTAAATGAGACGTTTCATGAACGTAAAGACTGACTTGAATATTAAACGAAGCAAGCTCAGCTTAACTCAGTTAGGCTCATGAGCAACTCGTANTAACTTATTGTTATTTATTATATGAAATATGTATATAATATAAATATATATTATATTTTAAAAAAGACGGTTAGCAGTTAACGGTTAGCGGTTAGGCAGTTTTTCAAAATCCACTAACCAGGCGGTTAGCGGTTTTTACTAACCGCTTTCAAAGCGGTTAGCGGTTAATGCGGATAACGGTTAGCGGTTAGTGCGGTTAGGCGGTTAGCGATTTTTACTAACCGCTTTCAAAGCGGTTAGCGGTTAATGCGGATAACGGTTAGCGGTTAATGCGGTTAGCGGTTAACGGATGCGGTTAGGCGGTTTTAAATTTCACCCCTGGTTTTGAGAGCTACTTCATTACATTTTGGAGACCATGACTTGCTATTTTTCTTGATAGGAGTCATTCAAGCATTGTACGACAATCACTTGATCCGTATTGGACGTTTGGTTGCTCATTTTCTTTTCCAAACGGTTAATCAAAATGTCTCCCAAGGGGTAGAGGGGGATCTTCTAGAAAATATGTATGGATTTGTTTTTGATTGGTGCTTTTTCCCTTCCTCCTCTCCTTTACGGAAGTCTATGACTCTATGTACCGACATTGTTCATATAAAACAAAGTTAGAGAGATGATTCGAGCCTTTTTTTTATTATTATTATTTTTTATTTTCTTGTCAGCAATACATGGAAAGGAGAAAGGGAAAAGGGAAAAGGGGGAGCAACTTTTACAGTTTACCAAATAATTCTTAAATAGAGAAATGTTTTAAGTTAAAGAATATTTAAAAAGAGGGAGGGGTAGTGGAGGAAGGAAGATGGGCTTGGGAGTAAAATGAAATATATGACTAATATAAAAATGAAAAGCTCCCATCAAAAACGGTTCTATGGTGTAGTGGTTAGCACTCTGGACTTTGAATCCAGCGACCTGGGTTCGACTCCCGGTAGGACCTTTTTCATTTTCTTATTTTGATTCCAATATTTTCCTTCCAACTTTGCTTTAAATTTTTTCATTTAAACATTATTTTATTTTGTTTTATGTGTAGACGAAGTGTAGTAGTGTCAATTGGTCTTATTTTTTTTACTTTTGTTTTTAATAAAAGATAATCTAATATAAAATAAAAATATTCTTTCTAATATTACTCAATCGTAGTCGTAATTGTATAAAATCATATAATTCTATTCCAAGAAGCATTTCACATTAAAAAATAAATTAAAAAAGAAGAAGAAGGTAGCTTTCTGTGACTTAACTCGCAAATGGGTTGATTACTTTATAGTTTCTGCCATAAAGTAGATGATGGATTATGACCAATTCAGGAGGAAGGAAGGAGGCCCATCTAAAATACAGTGGAACCTAGCTTTACAGCCCATTGAGTCATATTCTCATTTGTGTAGTAATTAGAGAGCCATTACAACACGAAAAGTACGTGTTGGCACGTGTTTACAAGTTGTAAAAAAATTGTAGATATAACATCATTCTTCAAGAAACCACTAACATTGCCACATTCTTTTGTGTAATAACTAAGAAGCCTTTTGAATTCCGCTTGTCCATTTGATATTGAAACAATCCGCCGTATCGTGTTATGAGACGCATGTTCCAATTTCAACAAATGGACACAAGCCAAACCAGTAACATGTTTTTTGCTTTGCTTAATGACATCTAGGATTGACCTAGTGTTAATTGTGAGTGAGATTCTCCTCATTATCCAGGAAGAAGAAAACAAAAAATGGAAAAAACAGAAGCCTTTTAATCCCTATTACGCCAATTCAGTGCATGTACAAGGGAAGGGAGGCAGTGATCCAGGAATCCAATTGACAACCGAGCTTAGTAATTGTCCCAGAGGTGCCCAAATCTATTGAAGTAACAGAAATTCGTAAAAAGATAATGTCTAAACCATTTGGCGACTGTCATTAGGTATATCCATGACACAATTTGGAGGAAATTTTGTCCTTAAAAATGGCCCTTTCTTCAAAGAGCTGCCAAAGGCTAAAGTAATTAATCACTTTCGCCAAACAATAAAACAATTATTGGGGGAAAGTCCTAATACCAATATGCTAAGGGCGTCTACTTCTGCATAAAACCTCCTCTGACTTGAAGGAGCTTTCAGAAAACCCTATTCAACACCACATCTTCCAACTGTAGTTTCCAACGCTTCTACTTGTGCGTCAAACCAACTGAAGAATTTGAATTCAGACTTCGTCAATTTCTGCATACTTCAAGGAGCTTCAGAAAACCCTATTGCACCACATCTTCCAACTGTAGTTTCCAACATTTTGGATCTAATTCAGCCTGCCAATCATATCAAAATAACCTTAATATTGTAATCAAGTAAATTTAAATAACTATGAATAATAATTTATTACTCCATCCGACTTTCAAAGTTAAGCATGCATTTTGTTGCTTGTTCACACAAGTCACAGTTGCCAAAACATAATAGTCAAATAAACATCGGCGGCTGTTGACTATAATGTGACTTCTCTTGGATTAATTCTATCAAAAGCATATGCAGCAGCCAATCTTGAAAATTATTATATTTCACTTCAAGAAAACCTTAAAAATTATTGCTCGTTGAATAAAATATTGATGTTTGAGTAATTTAAATGAAACTGATCTAGACACGATTGATCAAGTAATTTACTTTTTTTAAATTAAGCACTTGTTTTTTCAAAATATTCTTATAAGGTGTGAACAGTTTTCTAAAGTGTGGTGTTTTGAAAAGCCTTTTTTTTTTTTTTTTTTTTCTTTTTCGTTTTTTGAACTGTTTGTTAATAGTTTTGAAAAGAGTGTTCTTTTAAAAATATTTTCAAAAACATAACCAAACCAGGATTTTGTTTTTCCATGGTCCTCTGAACCACCTAAAAAGAAGTACCTGAAACTCTTTATCTCTCCACTGGAACACACAACCACGTGCCTCCAAATGTTCAAAAAGCGGTTTGGGTAACGAGGATTTAAAGGACGCATGGAGCTTCACTTTTGTCAGTCCTCCACATGCCAATAAGGAAGCTGCTAGTCCACTCGGACTCAAGCCTTTCATGTGCAAGATAGTCAAGCTCTGTAAGCAGCTGATGCTGGCAAGGGACAAGAGCCCCACGTCTGTAACTGAGCAATATGACAAATTTATCTACAGGGAAAAGGAAATAATCATTAAAGCTGGATCTCAATATTTTCTCTTGATCCATTATGTCCCAACAAAGAGAGAAAGGGGGATCACGGGTACCTGCTTGAGGTTTTGAGAAAAGCGAGCAAGCAGAATCATCCCAGCATCATCAATTTTGTAACATTTCTTTATGTCTAACTTGGTCAGTTGCTTGCATCTTGCAGCAATTTCTGCTAGACCTGAAAATGTGATATGCGGACATCCTCGGCTTTCAATCGTGTTTAGTTTTGAGCATTTTGAGAGTGATATTAAGGAATCATCAGTAATTTCTTTGCAGTAGGCGACGTTAATCATCTCAAGGCCAGGGCAACCGCGAGCAATTGCTAAAATTCCTGAATCTGTTATTCCTGCACACCTGAACAAAGCAAATACATTCAATTGATTACCGAGGTTTGTCATCACATCACCCGTACAGATAAGTTAGTGAACGGGTGTTTCTTAGGTACAAACACACAATTCTTTGAAACCAGATTTAACAATAACCTGGAAATGACATGGATAAATTATCACGATAAAAAAAGAGGACAAAAATCATGGGTTACAAGTCACAAACCTGTACAGATCCAGTTCTTTAAGTCCTACACAGCACATGCCAACATAGGCAAGTCCCTCATCGGTTATGTTTAGACAAAGTCCCAGTTTTAAGCTAGATAGTTTGCAACACATGGAGATGGATTTTAAACCTGCACAAGAAACATTACTATATAAGTATCTTGCTCAGTAAAGTAGCCCTTATTTACACTAGAGTAAAGCAAAGGGGAAGACCTTCATCATCAATTTCATTATCTGTCAAGTCAAGCTCCTCAAGAGAATGGCACCGTCCAATTAAGACAAATGCTTCTCTAGGAACCAGGGTACATAATTCCATCTTGAGAGAACTAAGAGCAGTGCATGAATTTGCGATATGGGAAATAGAAACATCAGTAATCTTGCGACAGCACGTTATATCTAACTTCCTCAAATCTTTCTGCTTCATAACAAGGTAGGACAGACCTTCGTCTGTCACCCCTGAACATTTACTTAAGCTCAGCTCCCTTAGCGATCCACACCAATCTCCAATGGCCCTTAGTCCAGCACAGGTAACTGAGCAACCATCTAATTTGATTGATTGCAACATGCGAAGCTTGTTCAAACTGTCAGCAAGATCAAAAGTAACCTGAATCACCCCCATCACATCATAGTCAGTACAAGGCCAGATAATAAAATTTCTGGTTCAACTGTCAGAAAGACCCAAAGAGTTGAAGAGACTTACAGAAGAACCATATGCTAAGGTAAGTTGTTCTAGACATCTAGTGCAACTGAATACGGAAGACAAGCCAACATGAGTAACATTCTGACAACTTGACATATCAAGTTTCTGTTCAAAGGAAAAATAAGAAAATCTGTCAAATAGATGCTTGAAAAGAAACAGAAATGACCTTTTGACAAGTAGGAAGTAAAAAACCCATGGCTAAACAGAATGTTTACTAATGTGGATCAAATATTGAAAAAAATAGATGATACACCCATAAATATATATTTGTGCAACACTCTGTAGATGATACTGCAGACTCTGCACATTAAAACTAAACATTGTAATATTGCAAGGAAAACGGATCCATATACCAAAAGTGGACAAAACTACAATGAGAATTAACTTTATATCCTTCCAAATACGCCCAATTACATAGTTTTTAGCTCCATATTTATCTCATCTTTCCAATTAGTACAAGAAAAGGGATAAGACAAAAGAACACCAGCTAACCATGAAACAATACCTTTAGCGATTTGCAGCCGTGTTTGAGTACTGCAAGGCTGTTGTCATCAATACCAAAGCACCCTTCCAACACCAAATCTTCAAGATATTGCAAATTCAAGATGGAAGGTAAACATTTATCAGTGATCTGCAAAAGATGAACAATAATCAATATACAAACCAACATTTTGCCCAAAAAGAATTCAACAGTAAAAGAATAACTCATACAGCCTAGCGGTTTTTATCTATTTATTTCTTTTCCCATTTGGGCTAGGATGATCAAGCACACATTCAACACATCAGCTACTTAAAACATAACCAAGCTCAAAGTTCTAAAATAACCATCTCGACAGAACATGAGAATCAGTAAAACAATTAAATAAAATGGAAGACCCAAAATTGACATCACTAATACTAATCACACGCGAATTTCATTAAGATCAATCACAAGATTTATTCATTTCCCCCCCTTGGATAAATAGCACTACCTAAGTTCAATCCAATCAACCCAATACAAAACATCCAGAATAGTATGCAATCACAACAAGAGTGCCTGCTGAAGAATTACCGGCAAGTAAGAAAGATCCAAAGTACGAATATCCTTGCACTTGATAGCAACCAAACCCACACCCAGATCACCAACACCCACACACCATTTCAAGCTCAGTAGTTTCAGCTTCCTACATCCCACCGCGATACACCCAACCCCCATATCCGTCACCAGCTTGCACCTCCCCATCCACAGCCTCTCCAGATTCTTCGCCTCCGCCACCGTCGCCGCCGCCCCGTCCCTCAGCTCCGTCGCGTTCGACAGGTCCAGCTCCACCAGGTTCGAACACCTCACCGCCAAGCTCAACAGCCCCGCACCCGAGAAGAACTTCGACTGCGAGAGGTCGATGGAGCTGAGCGTGGACCCGCACGCGCCCGCAATTACGCCCAGCGACCGGTCGGTGACCCTCGGGCACAGCGAGAGATCCATGTGGGTCACGTTCTGGTAACGGTTCAGGACCTTCGGGAGGTGCTCGGTGCGGAGCGGCTTGAGGGTTCTGCGGTGCCTGGCTTCGATGACGTAGAAAGATCTACACACCAAAGAAAACGACTTCTTGTCTAGCGGGTTTGAGCCAAGGAAGTCGAGGACTGAAAATACGATTTCTTCGGATAAGAGATCAAAGTAGTTGACCCCAAGGCCACCGTTGAGTCCTTGAGACAGCTTTTGCTTCTTCATGGCTTTTTGCGAGGAATTGGAAGTTTTTTGGGTTCTGGGTTTTGGAGAAGGGTGTGAAAGGTGTGAGAAATGATGTTTTGGTTTTTTGGGTTTTTTTGAGGTAAAAGGAGAAGACGATGATGTTTGTTTATAGTTGAGATTGGAGGGATAGAAGTAACCGTTAACAGAGAGTATGGAGTTGGTGATGCTTGTAACGTGAGGGAGGGAGGGTGTGGGGAAGAAGGAATATATTCAAATTACCTTGTTACCCTTTGTGGACCTTTCCTAAAAGCTTCCTTTGATTGTATTTGTTGCCCCACTTGAAAGACCGTAATACCCCTCTGATATGAATGTCATGGATGGACTAGTCCCTCTTCAAATTTTGAAACAATTGACCAACCGTACGTATTGTTGGAGTTTGACTAATCCAATCTCGGATGTGTTTGTTTTATTAGTTTAATAAGTGATAAAATAATTAAGCAAATAAAATAATTTGTCAAATTTAATTAATAAGATGCTAATTTATTCCTTTAAGGTTAAGATAAAGTGTTGTTATGAACTTTTTCATCACCACATGAAATATTCTAAGCTTTTTCTCTTCAATTTTTTTAATGAAAAATCATTTCAATCTAATTAATTGATGAATGATCACGAGTATAAGGTTCTTATATTATAAAATAAAATTTCTTAAAAAATTATAGCCGAAGCTACGAGGTTATAAGCAGGGATGGATCCAGAAGATTACATGGAGGGAACCGACCTTTGCTCTTTTTTTTATGGGGGGGACCAATATAATTTTTTTTTTTTTTTATAGCTAAGTCTCCCCCGGTCCCCCTTCCCTCCGTCACTGGTTACAAGTCATAGATGCATACATAACAATCTGACATTCAAGATCTATCTATGACATCAATATTCGCTAACACATGACTAACTTTTAGTTGTAACAACAGATCTATTTTAGACATACTCAACTCAATGTATAAGTAGTTCATATTTATCGGCCTTCGGAGTAGAAAATCCAATGCAAAAACTTATCCTCTTTAACTAGAAAGCCAAGAAACTGTTTAAATCCACAACTCAAGGGTTTAGACAATTCTTATTTAAACAAGTTACAAAGAAACTGCACAAAATAAATAAATAAATACAAAAAAAAAAAAAAACACAACCAACAAACAACAACATCAATGGAAGCAAAGCAACAACTACACGGGTGGAGCATGTGTAGGAGAGTGAAGCTTCCGAAAGGAACAGATCTAACTTAGATCAAACTGGATTTAAAACCCTCAAGGCAACCAGAATAAAGAAAAATGCAACAATTGGATGAGGTGGCTAGTCGACAAGGTGGAAGGGGTGGTATGGTAGCTGCTACTAAAATCGGTGATGATGACCAAAAACAAGAGGCAAAACAGAAAAAACAAGTGTATAAAAGCAAAAGAATGAGGGAAGAAGGGAAGGGGAAAGGGGGAGAGTAGAAGAAAAACTAGAGAGAAGTAAGAGGTTATATTTTTAGGGCCTTTTTTTTCTTTGTTTATTTCGGTGACCTTAAAAAGGTAATTGGCTTATCAACTAGAGTCTATACACTCTTCAATCATTTAATAAATTATAACGGAAATTTGTAAGATAATTGTAATACAAACTTTAATACCCTAAACATTTTGCTTATTAGCATGGTTGATTATTATTATTTTTTTTCTATTTGGACTTTTAAGACCGGTAAATCTTATCCACCAGAATGAGAATGCAACTTATGATTTAATACATTATTATAAATTTGCTTTTACTCAATGCTATTCTTTTTATATATATATAAATATAATATCAAATGAACAAATAGATATATTTTTGAAAAACATGGGGGGGTATTTCCGTCGTTTGACGCGGCAGAAATGGTCCGTACGCAAAAAAGGACGATAAGGACGACTAGTAAAATGGAGCGGTTGACGCAGGGGTAGTAATGTCTTTGGGCAAGAGGTCGCTCTCTGAAAGCAATCCACATAGGCCTTACTCATATGGTGGAGGACTATGTGAGGAAGGACAGATTCAAGTGCAGACGCGTACGAAACGTATTGACAAAAAAGAGGGGAATCGATTTCCAAAAACTTTGAGTACTTTTTTATTCCCATAAAATAAAACTTTATTTATTATTACTTTTTAGAGAATTTTTTTTAAAAAAATAAAAAATAAAATATTTTAAAAAGTGTTACATAAAGAAAAAAAGAAAAGAAAAAAAAACCCCAATTTATGATGTGTTTTTTTAATATTAATTGCTTTAAGAAAATAAAAATATTAGGCATTTAAAACACTTCATTCAATCCATATAAAAATAAATAAATTAAAGAATAAATGTAATTAGTTATCCAGACAATTTTCTTTTGTCTTTTTGCACAACGTAAGAGAATGTGAGGGGTCGGTCAATCTGTCGGAATAATTTTAAAAGGTTTATTTGTGTTTTACTTATATCATAATAAGAATAATATGATCATTAAAATTATTATTAAATTTGTGACTAATTATTATTAAATTTTGATTAAAAAGTAATTTTAATAGTTATATTATTATAGTAAAACATAAGTAAACTTTTTAAAATTATTCGGTCAGCCGTCTCATTGCTGGGGCATAGAATTATCTCTCACAAATTATTTACAACTTTTTTCTTACCCCTAATGAAATTGTAAGTGATATCAATAAGTGAAAAATAGCATTATTTTAATAATAATTTTTAAGTGTTTTGTATTTTATATTATTTTATAATATTTAAATGAAGATATTAAAGTATGAAAATAGAGGGAAAAAAAACATATATTATTATATATTCTTTGGGATACTGCCGTACTTATAGGTGGCCTAGCGTAGTACCAGCCTAACTCAGATAAGAACGGCTAAAGAGAGAGAGAGAAACAAAAAGGCCAAAAGCAAAAAAAAAACAATTATTATGAGAGAGAAAGAGAGAGAGAGTCAAGAAAAAGGTGGGGATTTTTGGTTAGGGAGGTTGTGACTGATGCAGCTCCAACTGGGACAATCCTATTGGTGTGTCTTCCCAAGTGGTCTTGACTTTTTAGTCGGGGGGGGGGGGGAGATATTACCAATGGTCATGTGTTTGGACTGGACATTCCAAACTGGCTAACCAACCAATTTTGTTTAAATAAATTAATCATTATTATTATTATTAATTTTGGTAGATGTTATCAGGGGTTTCTTTTTTTGGACCTCCCTTCCATAGGGAATCATCTTTTAATTATCTATACTTTGTATGACAATTGTCTGAGGCTTTTTTATTACATCTATCTACTTGAGTATTTGTTCGGACAAGTGAGTTCTTTTTTTTTTATAATGCTATAACAATTCATGCATAGACTTCTGGTCAATCTTGATTTTATATATATATATATGGGCCGGTAAGACATAAGTTTAGCTTATTTCCAATGAAAAACTGATTAGAGTTTGGTGCCAAACTCGTAGAATAAGGATAAGGATATTCTCAGTTTCACTTAAAATATGAATAAGCAATTTCGAAATAAGATCACTTTCGTTTTAAATGAAAATGACAAAAACTATTTCATAATTCATATTATATTTCGTAGAATTTAACCATATATATATATATTTTTTGGCATGTCTACACAAGAAAAATGAGGGGGATTCGAACTAATAACTTACGTTTCATTAGGCGCAGTCCCAACCAATTAAACTATCTCTTGAGAACAACCATGTATATATTGCTTATGTCATCATGTGATTGTGAACTATAAAATTTAATATGGGTCATAAAATAGTTCATTGATTTTATTAATAGAATTTAATGTTGTTACATTTAACCAATGACCGAATTACCTTAGCCCTTGTACGGCCTAGCCCCCCAAGGCCTAAGGTGGTCCCCATAACAAATTTCTTTTTCAAAATAAAATTAAAAAAAAAAAAAAAAACTGCCTCACCATATATATAAAATTTTATCCCCCAAAATATAAAATTCGGTAGGAATTTGTTGTAGTATTGCGGGTATGGGGTGGTATGGTTAATGGGGCATATATTTTGTGGGTGTGCCGTGTGCCATGTGGTGTGGAGATGGAATCCACGATGGCAAATATGGATTCGATCACACGGAGTGGTAAGATTCGTTCCGTGTTTCTTTAGGGAAATGAAATCCATCATATTTTTTTGGTTCGGCTTCCGCTGGTGTAGGTCCTTACTCCTACCTGTAATTCTTTGCGGGGTTTGTTAATCTCAAACAAATTTTTATACAATGTATACACGTGTCATAATATTACTAAGTATGCACTAACATTCCATCAAACAAAAAAACAAAAAAGTAACAGATATTGGACGGAGGAAGTGATTTAAATAAAATATTAAAGCTTAAGTATTAATTTTAAACCTCAAAAATTGATTTGATTAAAGTTAAGAGTAGATAGTCCAGAACAGTAGTTTTCCTTTCCAATCAATTGGAATTGGGGGTAATGGTATCGATGCATGACACGACAAAAGTACTTTCATTGCACTTGGTGTGTACAGTAAAAGAACATCTACAATAGGGCTGAAAGAGAGAAAAAGCTGGTGTACGACAGAATATGGAATCATTATCACTTATTAGTTCCTTTTTTCTTTTTCTTTTTCTTTTTTTCTTTTTTAATTTCCGGATGTTTAGATTTTCGGTTTTTATTAATTACTTATTTTTTGGGTTTTTTGGAATCTGCAATTGCCACCAAGCTATAAATGAGAGTTAAGAGTTTCATAATTCATATTCATCAATTTTATTTTTTTTTCGAAAAATTCTCTTATTTATAATAGATTTGAAAGTTTTTCTTGTGAATTTAAATATGGTTATGGAATTATTAATGATTTATATACAATTAGAACAAAATTAACTTTTCATGGAGGCTGTAATAAGATGTAGGCTCTTTGTGTTTTTGTGTGTGTATGTTTTTTTTAAAAACATTTTCCTGTTTTTTTGTTTTTCTTGTATTTTGTGATCTGACTAATTTAGGTTGAAAATGTGAATAATTTATTCACTTACGAGTCGAAGAGAATAAGTTTTTGCCTATATATTAGATGAGAAATGATATAAGGAAGATTAAAATCTTCTTAAAATCATCTCAAATATGATGTAATATTTAAAATTACTATTTAATTTGAGATGATTATTATTAAAT
The DNA here is from genome assembly GCA_006937295.1 of Carpinus fangiana. Classification (NCBI taxonomy): domain Eukaryota; kingdom Viridiplantae; phylum Streptophyta; class Magnoliopsida; order Fagales; family Betulaceae; genus Carpinus; species Carpinus fangiana. The sequence continues at coordinate 11,148,281 of CM017327.1, read as the reverse complement.
TTTAATCTATTGATGATTTTAAGTGACACATTACATTTGAGATAATTCTAGGAAGACTTTAGTCATCCTCATATCATTACTCGTATCGAATTGAGTATGTATAAAGCAGATTGTTACAATTAAAGATTAATCACGTGTTAGCGGATTTTGATATTATAGATAGATCTTAAATATCAGATTGTTATGTATATATTTATAACTTGTAACTTTGTAACTTTGGCTAAACTTTTACTCCGTGATATAAAAATTTTATGCTCGTGATGTTTTATCAATTAATAAGAATAAAATAATTTTTGCATTAAAAAAAAAGTAAAAATAATAATAATAATAATAATAATAAAAAGTTGATATTTTGAGGTGTTTTGTCATTTTGCTATCATTTTGGATTCCCTTTCGTTTTAGCCCCGAGTTGTGGATGATTCGGCGTGAGATTCCATGTCGATAAGGCGTGCAAATTTCGCTTTTGAAGAGGAATTAAGGCAACATTGAACAGTATCTATCACGGTATCAACGAGGACGGCTGTACTGCTTTTTATTATTATTATTATTATTTTAAAAAAAAATTGCAGTTTGTCTACTATAATTACGAAAGGCCTTTTGATTTATTAGCTGATGCTTGACGAGAATTAGACTGAGATTTGTTCGGATACATCATACGTGGCCCCAAGGGGTCTCTCTCTAACATAGTACAAAAGCACCGGCCAGAGTGCAAAGTGTCAATTCACAAGAGTCGGGCAAAGTTTAAACTTTTATCGGCGAGGCGAGCCTAATCTCCAAAAAATTATTTGTACTAAAAAAATGTCAAATTTTAAACTTAATGTTTTATGATATCATGGCCAAACAAGTTTTCACTAGAGAACCAATCCCGTGAAGTTAGCTTTTAATACACTTTATTTGAATAGTTCATTTAAATGCCATCATAACTAAAAAATAAATAAAAAATTAAGAGGTGGAATTACTCTCTTAGCCAGCCCCATTGATCGGTTTAAGTGTGACTAAAACACCTCATAGGCTAAATAAGTGGCTTAGAAATAGGGGTGTTAAGAGAGCAAGCTTAAGCCCGACTCACATAAGTTTGGTTCGTACTCGATTCGAATATTAAATGAAACATTTCGTGAACACAAATCTTAGCTCGAATATTAAACAAAGCAAGCTTAGCTCGACTTAGCTAAGTTCGTGAACAACTCGTATAAGGTTCAAATTGGTAGCTGTTCACATAATTACTCATATTAATATTAAAAGTTGATGATTTTTTTTTCCTAATATGCATCATTTTATAAAAAGATACATATCATCTCTCTTCAAAACCAAGTGTTTTGTTGAATTGACTCAGGCTTTATACTCAACTAGTTAGACTAAACAAATACTCATATACAAGCTGAATTTTTGAGCCATTTAAGAATTATTAAAGTTTAAATTTATAATAAAAAAATTAAATTAATAAAACAATAAATTAAATTAAATATAAGAACCAGTTCACGAATTGACTCGACTTGACTTAACTTATTATGAGTTCGAACTTAATTTTTTAACTTGTTCTTACGCTCGATTTGAGTTTAAACTTAAATAAATCGAGCTCAAATAAAAAAAATTGACTTAAACTTGACTCGTTTACACGCAAGTTAGAAATGATGAGCCGCATAAAACATGTTGCATCGGGGCTAATGCCCAGCTGAGTTGAATGGTATTTGTTCAAATAGTCTTCCAATTTCGTTTAAAAATAATTTGCTTTGCTCACAAACCCAGGTGGGACTAATTCTGTTAATTGTATATTAGAAAATTGAAAGGTCAAATTCTATTACAAGCATGTGACCAAATTGAGGATGGTCAAGTTGTTGTACGGAAACGTGGTCGGGATGACGACTTTTGGTCATGGTTGAATAGGCAAAAGAAGATAATATATATATATATATTATATTACCTTCACCAGCAAAATCTTGGCAGCAAGATATGAGAATCACAATGTTGTCTCCTTGACGGTGACTTATAGCCTATAGGCTATAGCTTATCATGTCTATGCATTGACAATTTGTTGAGAACTGTTATTTATTTATTTATTTTAAGAGAAAATTTACTTTAGCTTAAACTTTAAAAGTTTTTTAATTTAAATTTTAAAATTTAAAAATTAACAATATATTCGTTTAATGTTTTCAAATTTTTAATTTAGACTTTTTGTCACTAATTTATGTATAATTGAACAAAAAATTATATAAAAATTTTTTTAAGGATAATTACGTAATTTTATAGATTTTTATTCAGTTTGATGAAAATTAGTAACCGATGATTTAAATTAAAATTTTTTAAAATATTAGGGAGGTATATTATTAATTTTTAAACTTTGAGATTCAAATTAAAAAACTTCTGAAACTTCAAGAGATAAAATAAATTTTATTTTTTATTTTATTTGCATGTTTTTAAAATAACTTCTATTCGTTTTAAACAAATGGTCCAAAATTTAACACATCATAATGTATATTAAAATTTGATTTTTTTTTTTTTTTTTTTTTTAATTCTTTACTATTATTATTTTTTACTGTAGTACCACCGCGGGTCATTGGACCCTCACACCAAACAGCCACACCACCACCAAATACTAATTTTCTTTTGGTTTATACTTGTGCATAGATAGAGGAGTGGACAATGACTGTCAATGACACTGCAATTTCACCTATATGTACACTTTCTTCTGGCCAACCTAATTAATCTATCGATAACTTTGAAAGTGAAAAAAGATAATTACAAACTAAAATGTAAGACCAATTATTTAATAAAATCATACACAAAATACTGAATTCATAAATATTAATATATTCATTTTCTAATTTTTCTAGAGATTTGCATATATAATAAATGAAACACATAATTAATGATCATCATAAAGTAAAAAAAGAAGAAGAAAAAACTGATTTGTCACACAAAATAAAATGGATATAGTTGAGGAGTTCGACCCATTTAATTAAATTGGTCGTGTTATGATTAATCTATATAATCTTATATTTGTGTTTTGACACAATTTAAAACTAACACGCGATAGGCAAACAATTTTTTAAAATATTATTTGATCAATCATTGTTAAAAAAAATGAATCTAACAATTAATTAAAATACCACCTCATTATTATAAAGTAGTTGTAAGACAAAAATGTAACATGTCCCATTATTACATCATGATAAAGTTGTAAAGGAGATTGTATTATTATTATTATTATAGACTAGACCAACCTTTGCTTCTTTTAAGGTGGCTAAAGCCGCTCTCAATAGATAAAGAAGGCCATTCATCCATTTCTGTAGGTCATAGAAGTGTTTCAGTCACCTTCAAAGACTAGTTTTGATTTGACCGAACCACTTGGGGCCATTGGGGAGATAGTTAGGGCCTTTAGAAGTGGCCAAAACACCTACTTAACCGCATGGATGGTTCAACTACCTTAAATATAGAACCATCTATTTGGACTAAAATTGGCGCTTCAATTACTTTCAAAGTAGTTAAATCACTCATTTTGAATGGATTAACTATTTTCTTGTCAATATTCTTATGTGTTGTCACGATATAAGCCATTCATTTAAAATAAACGATGAAGACTATATAAGTACTGCACATTTGCATGACATGCAATATCTTAGATGTTACACAATCTCAATAATGTATTCAAATAAGACCTAAAAGAACAACAACTTTTTCTTCTTTATTTATTTATTTTTTTTTAGTAGTTTGAATCACACACCCTTGACTAGTGAATAGCGATCTCTCACCCACCACTCCACATATTTAATGGGATAGTTATAATTATTTCATTTGCACTACAGTCCAGCCTTTTAATTGGATACCATCCTTATTAATCACATAATCACACACAAAATTAAGTCGGTGGGCTGTCCACCCACCAAATCCTGATGAAAATAGATAATTGCGGCCAACCAAAATCTGATGAAAGGTTTCTGTTGACCGCAGTTACCTATATTGCATGGGAGTATGGGACAGATCCCATGGCTGAAGGAGCTGTCCCAAAACAATTGTCAGCCAACGTCTCAATTGGGCCACTAGATCTGGATTTATTGATGGTTTAAATTGTTATTAATTTGGACAACTAATTAAGAGAGGGTTCTAGCTAATAGCTTCACTTGTCCAAATAAGACATCTACCAAGACATGTGAGTTTTAAAAGAGTAATCTCTCATTAAGGCTTGTATAAGCACAAATTGTATTCAATTTTGATCTCTCTAAAACTACCCATTTATTTTTAGCCTTTTGATTTATTCTTTGATATTTGTTGATACGTCTCATTTTTAACATTTTATTATAAATAAACATAAGGTTTCTTCATTTAGGTCATCTTGTCATTAGTTCGCAACGATTATGTTCTATTATGGTCATGACTAAGTAAAGTAGCTACTTTAGAGGCTCCCTCCTACATTTTTTACTCAAAAAAAAAAAAAAAAACATAAATCAGAACCCATAACTTTAAAATTATATACCAAGCCAGACCATAAAATAAAATTAAAATTGACATAGGATAACTGAGTGCAAGTAAAAAAGCCCTATTCCAATTGGGGCTTCCCTTTGAGCTATTGGATTATATGATCCAACTACTAGAACAAACTTATGATCTCCGCATTTGTTAGCGATGCAATACATTTTTTGCTGTCGATCCCAATTAGACTTGACAAAACGTGACACAAACCACCAACTCAACACAAAGTTACTAGGTTTGGGTTTACCTTCAATGGGTTTGGGTCATAAACGGATCAACCCGTGTATGACTCGTTTATTTTTTGTTTTTGGCAGGTCAACCCGATTGACCCGCCAACCCGTTAAAATAATAATTATTATAATTAAACTTAAAGGGCTGCACACTCGCATTGTCGTACAGCAGAAAGAAAGAAGAAGTAAAGGCTAAAGGGTTAAGGGACTAAGGGAGCATAATGATGGAATATTATTTATGTATTTTGTTTGTTTGTAATGATGGAATATTGTTTCTAACTTTGATTTTGCTATCTCTTTCTTAATATGGTTTTATATTAGCTTAATTGGTAAGTGATTTTGTTATAAGTATAATTAATTTTGATTAATGTGAGTGATATTGAATGTCAATAAAATTAGATTTACACCACATTTTGGGTCAAACATGTTGTATCAAAGTGTGTTAAATAGGTTAATGGGCTAAGTGGGTTGTGTCAACCCGTTTAACCTGTTATTTTTAATAGGTTGTGTTGGGTTGTGGGTCATGTCAACTAGTTATTTTTAGTGGGTCGTGTCAGATCGACTTGACATGACCCATTAAAGATAATGGGTTAAATGAGTTGACACACTAATACGCTAATTTAATCGTATCGTGTTTGGGTGTGGGGTTTTCACCTGTTTAGCAAACGGGTTGTGTACGGGTTAGAGTTAAACATGTTGCGGTTCATAACGGGTTGACCCACCAACCCGTTTCGTCAGGTCTCCCAATTCAACAATCCACTATTGATAGGGCTGCAAATGAGCCAAGCTCGGGCAAGCCATGACTGCCTAAGCTCAACTCATTTAAAAATTTCACAAGCTCGAGCTTGAGCTAAGCTCCAAAATTTAAGTTTGGCTTGGCTCGCCAAAGAAAATTCCTTGTGTGAGCTCATGCTCACCTAGTACTCGGCTAATGCAAACTCTTTTTTTAAAAGAAAAAAACTTAAAATGACTCATCTTCCTAACGAGACAAATGAAATTAAATTTAATAATAATAATAAGAGAGCCCCTTAGGTTCGGACTATTTGCAAATGTGTCTTTTGCAGCCTCCAATCCCATCTTGACACATTACCAATTGCAAAAAATTAAAGTGAGATAAAAACAACAAATCAGTCCACAATAAAAAGATCAAAATGCCCTTGCCTGGGTCTTGCAAGACCAAGCCGGCGCAACACCACTGCCGGAGACCCAACTGGGTTGACCCACACTGCCTGAGACCCAACGCCGGCGCAACACCATTGCCGGAGCTCCATCAATGCACGTCGCCGGCCTAAACGTCATCGCCGGAGACCCAAGCAACTAGCCAAGAGTCTCTGCCGCAGACTCGCACCACGCTGCACTACCGTTCACCGACGCGACCCACACTGCCAGAGACCCAACTCCAGTGCAACACCACTGTTGGACATTCTAAACCCAACGCCGGCCCAACAGTCTCTACCGTTCGCCAGAGTTGCCCACACCTAAGTGCACAGATCTGACCATTACAACCGAAGCTCCATCAACGCACATCACCAGCCTAAACCCACAGCAACAGCCTTTCTATTTCTTTCTTCAGAGAAAACAAAAGGCTTCAAGTGAAGGCAGAAGAGAAGACTGGAAGCCGGAGTCGCCAGACCCACGGCGTCGGAGAAGATGAATCTAGTGGAAAACCTGAAAAACCCACAAAACCCAGCCTAAAAAACCCATTTCTAATGCCCAAAATCCGTTTGTAATGCCACAAAAATCGTTTCTAATGCCACAAAAATCATTTTTGGATTCAAATCTAAAATCTAGAAGGGGAAGGCTAACCCTTAGAGGATTTTATCACCCTAATGCCGAAAAAAACGACTCCGGCNACCCAAGCAACTAGCCAAGAGTCTCTGCCGCAGACCCGCACCACGCTGCACTACCGTTCACCGACGCGACCCACACCGCCAGAGACCCAACGCCGGTGCAACACCACTGCTGGACATTCTAAACCCAACGCCGGCCCAACAGTCTCTACCGTTCGCCGGAGTTGCCCACGCCTAAGTGCACAGATCTGACCATTACAACCGAAGCTCCATCAACGCACATCGCCGGCCTAAACCCATAGCAACAGCCTTTCTATTTCTTTCTTCAGAGAAAACAAAAGGCTTCAAGTGAAGGCGGAAGAGAAGACTGGAAGCCGGAGTCGCCAGACCCATGGCGTCGGAGAAGATGAATCTAGTGGAAAACCCGAAAAACCCACAAAACCCAGCCTAAAAAACCCATTTCTAATGCCCAAAATCCGTTTGTAATGCCACAAAAATCGTTTCTAATGCCACAAAAATCATTTTTGGATTCAAATCTAAAATCTAGAAGGGGAAGGCTAACCCTTAGAGGATTTTATCACCCTAATGCCAAAAAAAACGACTCCGGCGTCGGAGAAGATGAATCCACGGCTAGACCCACGGGTCTGGCCGTGACCCACTCAGTGATCCATCACCTAGCTTGAATAAGCTCAAAATATGGTGTGTGTGTGTGAGTGTACGATATTTTTGTGGAATTATTATGCATTTACTTAGGTGTCAACTTGTGACTGGGTGCTGTAAAAGTGATGTTTTGTAGACATGACCTGATTCAAGGTTTTCTCTAATAATAATATATTAGTAAAAACATTTTACTTCCCGACCTATAATTTGAGGGCAACTTTGCAATTGAAACTCAAAATTACTTTTATTGGCATATGTGATGACACACATGGATTGACTCAAAAGGAAATGCTTGAATCTCCTTTTATAGATTAGCTGCCTAGCTGGACAAGGATTTTCTCTTACTCTTTCCATGTGGGATAATTAGTAAGAGAGGCTTGCATCTTTTTATATATTACTTAGGTGGGAAAGTTTTTTACTTTTTTCATGTGGAACAATCGGACAAGTTAATTATTATTGTGAAAGATGTGTGCTTTATTTTATTTTATTGGTGTGGGACACTTGAAAGCAAACAAATACAAGAAAAATCAAAAAGCGTTTACTCTTAACATTTAATAGTAGAAAAAAAGTTTAATATACATGACTAATATTACTAATATATCTTCCTACGCAATAATCTCCAAGAAAATGGCAATTTTCCTTTCTCTTTAAAGATGGTGTTACTTTGCTGAAAATTTTCAATGCATTGTTTCATTACTGTCATCCCTGCACCTACCCAGGTTCCTTTGATATTGATGTTCATTGGGTAGACTAGGTTCCATATCCAGTACCATTCAGATTTGGGGGTTTTTGCCCTCCAATCCCTTGAATTTCTTAGTTGTTCTTGTTAAGGATTGAATCCATGGATAACGGTCTTCGATTTTTACCATCCAATGTTGTGCTTCTCCGTTCGTATCTGTTTCCCAGGATTCAGGGAGAAGATAAGCCAAATAATCCGAACGAATATATTCATTCGTTGCCAAACGACTCTCTTCTTTCTCAGAGTTTAAACGAAATTCTAGAGACATATACCATACCCAAACAGCATAGAGTGATGCTTGATAAATTCTATTTCATATTATCAACACCATTAACCCCAGGCGCTGGAGGATTCCAAATATCTTAGGTTTATTTTCATTGAGTTTAAGCTAGTCTCTATGTTACGAAGTTTTTTTTTGACATGTCCACACAAGAGGGGGAGGGGGATTCGAACTAATGACCACCGTTTCATTAGGCGTAGTTCTAGCCGATTGAACTACCTTTTAGGGACTATGTTACGAAGTTTTTAGTTATTAAAGAAAAGGGTTTTAGTTCTTTTAATCTACAGTCAAACAATTCAGGATTTTGATTAGTGGAATTTGGATGTTTGCCATTTTTCTCTGTTGTTTGTGTTGAGGAAAACAAAAATGAGTAATCCGAAAGAGTTCAGCTCAAGAAAACTGGACCAAGAGGCATCTATTACGTTACAATTGATCTGTTAATCACCGACAGGAACACGGATGATATGAGTAATTACTCTTCAAACTTCATCTTCATTATGCATCTTCATGTGATCCTATAAACTCTGATAATCAGCAAAAGTGTAGCTTCTCAAAATGAAAGAGGTGCTTCCGGACAAGGTACAGATAGAAAGTATAGAGGAATGCAGCCAATGTCACCAGCACAAAGGATATCAAAGTCAACTTCCAGAAATCCTGAAAAGCAATAACATGAATGGAATAAAGTTGATTCAAATCATTTTTTTTTTTTTAAATGCAATTCTAAACGATAATGTTTTCTCAAAATTCTAAATAAGATCACCTGTGGATTCGAGATGATTATGCCCATGACATAAGTCATCAAATCCAAAATAGACTGCAGTGAGTTCTGAACACCTCCCACAACACAACGTTCCGCTTCAGGAACATTATCCTATCCGGGAAAGAAAATGAGTGAGAAAACAAGTAGAAGCTACTAGTAAGAGAAGAAAGATAAAAGGCAGAAACAAATTGCAGAAAGTAACTTGTCCACCCTTCAAGATGAAGAGTTTCAGAAATTTGCTATGGTTTTTCCTACCTGCATTTGTTGGATGACAGATAAGTCAAACATCCACAATCCAAGCCGAGATGTTGCTACACCCGCCATCAGCATATATGCTGCTAAAACACTATTTTTGACCCATATTGAACCAACACATACTAGGAGGCAGGTCCACTGCAAGGAAAACACAGTAAAGAAAAAGAAGGAACTGAAGGTGATTGCATATGGACATGTTACTTTCAAAAAAAGTAATAATAATAAACCTAATTCCCAACTACCAATGACTTGTTTCTTGCCTACAAAGTTTTCACCTGAGACCAAATAGACCAGAGTCCAGTTCTAATTGTGGAAATGCGAGATTGTAAGACTGGGTACACAAATGTTGCCGATATTCCGATCACAGCACTTATTCCACGTGCGATAGAAGTAACATAAGCAGGTATACCTTCCCATTCTAGATCAGCAATCATCAAAGTTCCAAAGCTGCAGAGATAAAATCAGCAAGAACTTATTCAAAAGTTTGGATCCAGAAGAACTTGTTAATAGTTCATTACCTGAGGACGGTGAAATATAACAAAGCCAGGGCTAGTCCAGGAAGCACAACATCTTGTTGAAAATATACTCTCCATGCATCAAGACAAGGGATCCATTGAATTATCTTACTTTCCCAGGTGTTTACAGTCAATGCGCTTTCTCTCTCCTGGGAAGTTAATGTGCTCTCTTCCACAACTTCGACTGGTGAAAGCCTTGAGATCCTCTTTTCACTTCTTTCACCTAAAGCTGGTATGCCATTATATACAGAGATAAAAAGCCAATATTCCAGCCAAATGGATATCGCATTCCAGAGTGCCAAAGCCACAGCAGATGCTGTTAGTGATACAAAGCTGATAAGGAAGCCACTTAAAACAGGACCAAATAGCTTGCATATTAGATCAATTCTTCTGATAATTGAATTCATCTTAGTTAGCATCTCTGGAGGATGGCCTTCTGATATCACAACCACCCTGTAGATTGGAAATAATTAGTATAATCGGTTAAGAGTTATCAAAACATATGAATCATTTTGTATGCTCTTATTGCAGCAAAGAAGACAAAGGAAAAGAAAGAGGAGGGGGGGGGGATCAAAGATGTTACAGCAACAATAAGATGATTATAATGGAAAAGGCCAGTTTTTGGATTGGTTGATGTAAGATGCTAAATTTATTTGTACTTTTTGCTTCATCGTCACAGCAGCCAAGGAAACAATACTAGGCCACAAACTGATAATGAGGAGATGAAAATGTTTCAAACTTGTACACTTGGAAAAGAATTACCATTCTCTTTCAATCAAGATGGTACCCGCGAGTGTTGAAAGTGCTGCAACCGCTCCGGAGACGTTGGTTAATAGCACAAGTGAGATGAATGCTGCATAATTAGTGGACTTCAAGGTTGAGAATCTCAGTAACGCAATCACTGTGCACCCAGCAACTATAAAAGAGAAATTCTGAGCTACCAACCATATTCGAAGAACCTGCCAATAGAAATTCAAGATGAAAATTTATATATCAGTGATCATATTTGTCAGTAACAGAGAGTTCAACCTGCATATTCATACAAATCCATATAAATCATATGCTAGTTTCTTCATGTCTCATCCTGTACACGAAGACGAGTACATCAAAATGAGGACAGCTTAGAGGACTTAATTTTTCTCTCTTTCTTTCTATGTTCTTCTAAATTTTAACAAGTAACAAGCAATTTATCAAAGCATACAGAAGAGACCAGTGGATATTAACTATTAAGGATGCAATGAATTGATAAATTCAATATTAGAACAGAATTATTAAAGGTCTTCTTATACTCTAAGAATTCTGTTCTAATTTTCAAGTCTAACACTTTGGAGATAGTCTCCGATCCACCTCATTTTTCTCCCTCCCCTCTGGATCTCATTCCATACAACAATTCAAAAAGTTGACAATTAAATCCAACGCCTAATCATGAAGTCCTGTGATGATCCAAGATTCAAATGAATACTATCACCCGCCCCACCTAAGTAATGATCATCTACCAACTCATTGTTGAGTGCTGCAATAACATAAAGAGTTGGGAAGGCCCATCTGAAAGGCCTGTAAGCAGACCAAAGATACCAAAATTGAACTTTCTAATCATCTCTAAAAATCTTATACTAGATAGTCCTGGCTGTTGTAAATTGTTAAGAAGAACTAGATATTGGTTAGAATTTTCTAAGCTGATGACTAAGGGAATCCATAAAGACTGTTTACTATGCCTTCTCAAGGGCTAGTCATAAGTAAAATTAATACACAAAATAATTTGGGTCTTCTAAGAGACTTTAGGAATTTTTTTCTATTGATGTTCACTGTCAATTGCACAAAATAAAAGATGGTGGCAAACCTTTACATATGTCAACCTATCCACCCATTGTCCAACGAGGGGACCGAAGAGCACAGTTGAGGCAGATTCTGCCACACCATAGAGAGCGGCAAAGAGTAAGGAATCAGGCCATATGCTGATCATGTATAACCCCACAGAGAATTCCCACATCCTGCAAAGAAGGGAGAATTGAATAAAAGCTTCCTCACAAACACTAGAGTTAGAGGAATCATGTTGGGGTGAGAAGCTACCCGATTTGTCATTTGTTGCATGATGGGTGGGCAAAATATGAACAGATTATTGGGTTCATCATTCATGAAATCAGGTTGACCTCTAGGACAAAATTTATTGTGTAGTTCATTTGTTGAATTCTCAAGCAGTAATTGGTAATTTAAATGAATTTTCAGCAGCTAATTAAGAAACTGCCTCTCACTAGATCAAAATCCATAGCAGAGTTCAAACAGTCTGAATTTTTAACACCTAAATCATAAACTATTCTGCCGAAGAAAAAAAATATATAAAGAATCAATGCTTCAATTGACTAATGCTTAAACACCACTCAGACTTGAAACCAAATCTTGATCACTTGTGGGAAAATATACTGAATGAAGTAATTCTAAAACCTTATATGAGAAAACATTGAAATAACTTCAATTTCATTAAAATCTAAACCTACAGGAACTGAAAGAGAAAAGAAAAGAAAATCCCAAGGACAAAAATTACAAATGTAAACTCAATAGTAATGGATAAGAGGTAAACCTGGCACCCCATCTGGCCAAAAAGTGGGCCACGTACAAGTGTGTAAAAAGTGATGAAGGGGTTGAATCATCCTGAGAAGGAGGTTTTTCTTGCTGCTGGCCAAGAAGTGGCTCTCTCATCATCGCTAGCTTCTTCTATCTCAGCCTCTTTCTTGGTACTTTCTACCTCCTGGCCCTGGGTGCATTAATGTCGTTCTATAGTCATGGACAACGTGGTACAAGTACGTTAAAAAACAGAAGATTGTTTGGTTTTATTAAGATAAATTTTTTGAAGCGAGACAGTGACAATGACAATGGAAAGGTAGATATTGCTTGACTTGCTGTTTAGATTCTCAGTTGTTTCTACCTTCCCCACATGATCCTCCGGCATAAAAATAGTAAATTTAGAGAGGGAAACACCGAAACATATTCTATCCGATGTACGTAATTTCTAGTGACACAAGCCGGGTTTAAAATGTAAAGTCAACTAGTATCTATTATTAATCATATTATGTTATTAATTTAATTAATTATAAATTTTTACCTATGCTATATATGATCTTCTATAGCCAAGGCCCAAATGTATGAATCATGCGACTAACAATCAATCAATAAACCGGGGAAAAAAATAAATTTGTTTTTTAAAAATGCATGATTTTTTATATTCTCTTTGTATTTTGTGGGATATTGTCTTCCTACACTCAAGTAGTGATTGTTTCTTTTAGTGGAGACTTTTGTATTCGGTGTTTATTCTCCATGAACGGTTCTTGTACGATTCTTAGCAATACTCTCGTTGCAACAACCTCTTGATAGTAGTTTTTGCTTTTATCGCCTGGGGCTCCTAACTTAGCCTTTATGTTCTTGTTTATCGCTTCGTGCAGCCCTTAGAGAGGCCTAAATCCTTTGTGGAACCATTGCCTACTGTTTGCTTCATTCTCTATATTGACCTTTTTGTTTGGGCCATGTTGTCGGAGAACTCACCCCGCTTTGTTTATTTGTTCCTTTGTAACACTTGTCCTATTATTGAATTAAAAAACAAAATAACTGAAAAAAAAAAAANTTCTTCGCAGAGCTAATCGGGCATGGCTAGACCTTGCCGCCGAAGAAGCTCCGTCCGATCCGGTGCTGCAGTGTCCAATGGCCGGTGAACCCACAACCAAAGCACCAATGCCCGGCAAACCCACAACCAAACTACTGGCGCCGGCTAGCAACATCCCACGGCGCCGGAGAGCATCCCATGACGCCAGCAAATCACTATGACTCACGGCTGGGTCTCATGGCCAGACCCACCCACCCTCTCCGACCACTTTTCTGCAAAAACCCCAATCTGCCAAACCAAAAAAAGAAAACCCAAACTCCAAATCCCCTCTTCTACAATCAACAAACCCAGCCGGTGTCTTGGATCTGCAAACCCATTAGAAAAAACAAAACTCACTAGAGCAGACCCATGGCTGCGCCTGCACCGTGGTTCTGCAACCCATGTCTTCTTGCTTCTCTTCTTTTTTTCTCTTCTTTCACTTCCTTCTCTTCTTTCTCTTTTCTTCCTTATTTAGGTGAAAATAAGGTGTATGAGGGTTTAGATTTTTTTTTTGCAATTTTTCTTCTTTATGTGAGGTGTCACTGTCCTAGTGGGTGCTGCAAAACCCACATTTTACAGTCCATCCTTATTGAAGTTAAATCCAATTGATTATTATAGAATTTTAATCGAATGATAATTTTAAGAGTCACATCATTTTTAGAGGGACACTAAAGTGACACAGGAGAAACTTCTAAAATTACTCGGGTATAATAAGATGTACTCTCTTGTGTTTTTGTGTGTGTGTGTTTGTTTTTGTTTTTTTTAATATTTTCCCTTTTTTTTGTTGTTTTTCTTGTATTTTGTGATTTGGCCTATTTGGGTTAAAAATGTGAATGATTTACTGGCTTGCAAGTTGAAGAAAATAAGTTTCGACCTATGTATCGGTCATATTGGATGAGTAATAATATAAAGAGGACTAAAGTCTTCTCATTCCAAATATGATATGGCATTTAAAATTATCATTCAATTTGAGATGATTAATATTGAATTTTAATTTATCGGTGATTTTAAATGTCATATTACATTTGAGATGACTATAAGAAGACTTTAGTCCTCCTTATATCATTATTCGTATCAGATTAAGTATGTCTGAAGCAGATTGTTACAATTGAAGATTAGTGATGTGTTAGTAGATTTTGATGTCATAGATAAATCTTGAATATTAGATTGTTATGTATGTATTTATGACTTGTAACTTTGTAGCTTCGATTATGATTTTCTCAGAACTTTTACTCTGTGATGTAAAAGTTTTATACTCGTGTTGTTTTATCAATTAATTAAACTAAAATAATTTCTCCTTTACAAAAAATGTAAAAATAATAAAAAGAAGTTGATATTGAGGTGTTTTGTCACTTTGCTTTCATTTTAGATTCCCTTTCATTTTAGCCCCGAGCTGTGGATGATTCGGCGTGAGATTTTCAGTGTTAGAGAAATACCCCTGGGGCCACGTATGATGTATCCGAACAAATCTCAATCTCATTCTCATCAAGCACCAGCTAATAAATCAAAAGGCCTTTCGTAATTATAGTAGACAAACTGCATTTTTTTTAAAAAAATATAAATAATAATAATAATAAATAAATAAACAGCACAGCCGTCCTCGTCCATACCGTGTTAGATATTGTTCTTGAAATTTAAATTTATAATAAAAAATTAAATTAATAAAACAATAAATTAAATTAAATATAAGAGGCAGCTCGCGAATTGACTCACCTTGACTCGACTTATTATGAGTTTGAACTCAATTTTTTAACTCGTCCTTAAATTCGACTTGAACTCAAACTTGAATAAAATTTAAATAAGTCAAGTTCAAACAAAAAAAATTCACTTAAGCTTAGCTGATTTACACCCCCAAGTTAGAAATGATGAACCGCATAAAATATGTTGCATCGGGTGCAATGCCCAGCTGAGTTGAATGGTATTTGTTCAAATAGTCTTCCAATTTCGTTTTAAAATAATTTGCTTTGCTCACAAACCCAGGTGGGACTAATTCTGTTATTTGTATATTAGAAAATTGAAAGGTCAAATATTATTTCAAGCATGTGACCAAATTGAATATGGTCAAGTTGTCGTACGGAAACGTGGTCGGGATGACGACTTTGGTCATGGTTGAATAGGCAAAAAGAAGATAATATATATATATATATATATATATATATTACCTTCACCAGCAAAATATTGGCAGCAAGATATGAGAATCACACTGTTGTCTCCTTGACGGTGACTTATAGCCAATAGACTATAGCTTATCATGTCTATGCATGACAATTTGTTGAGAACTGTTATTTATTTATTTTAAGAGAAAATTTATTTTACCTTAAACTTCTAAGGTTTTTTAATTTAAATTTTAAATTTTAAAAATTAGAAATATATCCGTCTAATGTTTTAAAATTTTTTAATTTAGACCTTTCATTACTAATTTTCGTCTGATTAGACGAAAATTTATAAAAAAAAAAAAAAAAAGCTTGAGGGTAATTATGTAATTTTATAGNCAAAAATTTAAAAAAAAAAAAAAAAAAGCTTGAGGGTAATTATGTAATTTTATAGATTTTCGTCCAATTTAATGGAAATTAGTAACCGAAGATTTAAATTGAAAAATTTTGAAATAATAGGGAGGTAAATTGCCAATTTTTAAATTTTGGGGTTCAAATTAAAAAACCCCTGACACTTCAGGAGGTAAAGTGAATTTTTTTCTTTATTTTATTTATGTGTTTTTAAAATAACTTCTATTTGTTTTAAATGAATGGTCCAAAATTTAACACATCATAATGCATATTAAAATTTGATTTTTTTTTGTTTACTATTATTATTTTTTCTGTTTTTCCACCACCGACCCCTATCTTTACCATAATCATTGATTTATTGTAGTACCACCGCGCGTCATTGGACCCTCACGCCATATAGCCACACCACCACCAAATACTAATTTTCTTTTGGTTTATACTTGTTTATTGACAGAGGAGTGGACAATCACCCTTTGCTTCTTTTAAGGGGGCTAAAGCCGCTCTCAATAGATAAAGAAGGACATTCATCCATTTCTATAGGTCATAGAAGTGTTTCGGTCACCCTCAAAGACTAGTTTTGTTTTGACCGAACTACTTGGGGCCATTGGGGAGATAGTTGGGGCCTTTAGAAGTGGCCGAAACACCTATTTTAACCGCATGGATGGTTCAACTACCTCAAATATAGAACCATCTATTTGGACTAAAATTGGTGCTTTAATTACTTTCAAAGTAGTTAAATCACTCACTTTGAACTGATTAATTATTTTTTTGTCAATATTCTTATGTGTTGTCACGATATGAGCCGTTCATTTAAAATAAACGATGAAGACTATATAAGTTTGCATGACATACAATATTTTAGAATGTTACGCAATCTCAATAATGTTTTCAAATAAGACCTGAAAGAACAACAACTTTTTCTTCTTCTTTTTTATAGTTTAAATCACACACCCTTGACTAGTGAACAGTGATCTCTCACCCACCATTTCACATATTTAATGGGATAGTTATAATTATTTCATTTGCACTACAGTCCAGCCTTTTAATTGGATACCATCCTTATTAATCACATAATCACACACAAAATTAAGTTGGTGGGCTGTCCACCCACCAAATCCTGATGAAAATAGATAATTGCGGCCAACCAAAATCTGATGGAAGGTTTCTGTTGACCACAGGGACAGATCCCATGGCTGAAGGAGCTGTCCCAAAACAATTGTCAGCCAACGTCTCAATTGGGTCACTAGATCTGGATTTATTGACGGTTTAAATTGTTATTAATTTGGACAACTAATTAAGAGAGGGTTCTAGGCTTCTAGCTAATAGGTTCTCTTGTCCAAATAAGACATCTACCAAGACATTTGAGTTTTATACGAATAATCTCTCATTAAGGCTCGTATAGGCACAAATTGCATTCAATTTTAATCCCTCTAAAATTACCCATTTCTTTTTAGCCTTTCAATTTATTCTTTGATATTTGTTGATATGTCTTATTTTTAACCTTTTATTAGCAATAAACATAGGGTTTCTTCATTTAGGTTATCTTGTCATTAGTTCGCAACGATTATGTTCTATTATGGTCATGACTCATGATTATAAGTAAAGTAGCTACTTTAAGAGGCTCCCTCCTACATTTTTTACTAAAAAAAAAAAATCATAAATCAGAACCCATAACTATAAAATTATATACCAAGCTAGACCATAAAATAAAATAAAATTTGACATTAAAAAAAAAAAAAACCAATAACTGTGTGCAAGTAAAAAAGCCTTATTCCAATTCAGGCTTCCCTTTGAGCTATCGGATTATATGATTCAACGACTAGAACAAACCTATCATTTTATGCTGTCGATCCCAATTAGACCTGGCAAAACGTGACACGAACTGCCAATCCAACACGAAGTTACCAGGTTTGGATTTACCTTCAATGGGTTTGTGTCATAAACAGATCAACCTGTTTATGATCCGTTTATTTTTATTTTTGATAGGTCAATCCTCTTGACCCGTGGGTGACCCGCCAACCCATTAAAATAATAATAATTATAATTAAACTTAAAGGGTCGCACACTAGCATTGTCAAATTTGTCATACAGCAAAAAGAAATAAGAAGTAAAGGCTAAAGGGTTAAGGGACTAAGGAAGCGTAATGATGGAATATTGTTTATGTTTGTAATGATGGGATATTGTTTCTAACTTTGATTTTGCTATCTCTTTCTTAATATGGTTTTATATTAGCTTAATTGGTAAGTGATTTTGTCTTATGAATATAATTGATATTGATTAATGTGAGTGATATTATTGAATGTCAATAAAATTAGACTTACACCACTTTTTGGGTCAAACATGTTGTATTAAAACATGTTAAATGGGTTACTGGGCTAAATGGGTTGTGTCAACCTGTTTACCCATTATTTTTAGTAGGTCATGTCAACCCGTTATTTTTAGCGGGTTGTGTTGGATTGACTCGACACAACCCGCTAAAGATAACGGGCTAAACGGAGTGACACGATAACACGCAAATTTAATCGTATCGTGTTTGGGTGTGGGGTTTTCACCCGTTTAGCAAACGGGTCGTGAACGGGTTAGGGTTAAACGTGTGGCAGGTCATAACGGGTCGACGCGCCAACCCATTTTGCCAAGTCTCCCAATTCAACAATCCACTGTTGATCTCTACCATGCAACTTGTAATGCCCCAAGTTCTAGAGGTATAGCGATTGGAAGAAATTGTAACATATTTTTACTAAAATAAAATATTCTCATAAGATCTCCATAAAAATAACATCACTAGAATACTATTATCCCAAATACATAATGCTCTAGTGTACAACAATCTCATAAAAATATAGTGACACAATCTATGCTCGTCTCAAGTGGTCTGATCCATAAAATGGAATCCCAAAAAATTCGACTGTTACTACTTCTGCTAGTCATCAAAGCAATATGTCCAAGTATCCTACTAGTACCATTGTCCTTAGTACTAATATATAGAGCAATCTAACAAATATGTATAGGGAGAATGGGTGAGTTCGACAACTCAGTAAGTAGGCACAACACCAAATGCTATAAAACATGCTATGCATATTTTTATGTCATAATTTCTGTCATGTACAACAATAATTTATAAAGCATGATAGTTGCTAAATGAGTAATCAGCACTTCATTTTCACTTTTTTTGGTTGTTTTACCCTTTGAACCATCGCCGTGAGTTTACCGTGTCCGACGCACATTTGGCTTGTCCCGAATGACTCCTTTGACTCATCATGTTGTCACAAGGGAGAGCTACCAGGTTGAGAACTCCCCCTAGGTGGAGGCCACCTGGCTAGTAGCACACACCTTCTCGTAACCGTCCTTCAGTGTGCTTGCCATGCTACCCTTGCGATCTGATCGTTGCTTCAGTGCCTCAGGGTTAAACATTTATTATTCATAAATGCACATATAACATTTCATATAATCTTGTAAGCTCATCCATATTTGTATAACATATCATGAAACCTTTATGAACTCTTTCATTCATAATTGCATTCATGCATAACTCATAAAATTGAGGTAATTGCAATATGTAAAATTCTTGAAATATAATTTAGTAAAACTTTGCATTATAAATATGAAAGGAAGTGCAATTGAAAATCATGTAAGTGAATTCTTCATGATCGAGAATGGCAGCTTTTAAGGGTATTAAAGACAGGGTATGGAAAAGAATGCAAGATTGGAAGGTAAAGTTCCTCTCGCAAGCCGGTAAGGAAATCTTGCTAAAGTCCGTCATACAAGCAATTCCTACATATGGAATGAGTGTCTTTCTACTACCAAAATCTTTGTGTAAAGAGATTAACTCTCTTATGCAAAAATTTTGGTGGGGCCATCAAGACAAATCAGGGGTGCATTGGATGAGTTGGAAGCGGATGGGGTTGTCGAAAGTGGATGGCGGATTGGGATTTCGTGATTTAAGGAGTTTTAATTTGGCTTTGTTGGCTAAACAAGCATGGAGGTTATGGCATTGTCCAAATAGTTTTTTAGCTCAAATTATGGAAGCCAAGTATTACCGTGGGAAAATTTTTTTAGATTGCAAGCTCGGAAACCGACCGTCTTTTGCATGGCGTAGTATCCATGGTTCTTGTGGTCTGTTGAAAGAAGGTCTAATATGGCGGATTGGGAATGGATCACGAGTTCGAATATGGAAGGATAAATGGCTGCCCCGTCCTTCAACTTTCATGGTCCAATCGAAGCCGGTTTTGTTGGATCCGAATGCAACTGTGAATACTCTTATTGATGGGGATGCACACTGGTGGAATCTCCCTCTGCTGGAAAATTTATTTACAAAGGAAGAAGCCCAACTAATTTTGACACTTCCGGTTAGCACGACTTCTCAAGAAGATACATGCATATGGAGAGGAACAAAAAATGGCTCCTTTTCTGTCAGGAGTGCATATTACATCCAAAGAGAGATAGAAAGAAGGGGACTAGCTGAATCTTCTTCAACTGGAGAGAGAAGTACGGTATGGAAGAAAATCTGGAAGCTGCAAATTCCAAATGTTGAGAAGACCTTCTTGTAGAGGGCGTGCCATGAAAGCTTACCAACGCGACAAAACCTGAAACGGAGAAATATTATTGATGATGCCTCATGCCCTTTTTGTAGAATGGAAGAAGAAACAGCCATCCACATCCTTTGGCAGTGTTCATCGGCCAAAGATGTGTGGTGTGTGGGCCCTAAGGCATTACAAAAGAGCACGGATGAAGGGAAGCATTTCAAGGGAGTTGTGGAAGCTGTTTTTATGAAATGCTCTCCTGAGGATATGGTCTTTTTTACAGGGGTTGCTCGCCGAATTTGGTTGAGACGTAATGAAGTGGTGCATGGAGGCGTGTTTGTGCATCCTAACAATCTTGTTCAACAAGCTAAACAAGCCCTGGAGGATTTTGTTATGGCGCAGGGTACTGAAGAAACTCAACGTTTATCTGCTGCAATTTTTCCTCTTATGAGATGGAATGCTCCTTCGGTTGGCTGGGTGAAAGTCAATAGTGATGCATCGATAAATCTGAAATGTGGCTGGATGGGTTTCGGTGCTGTGGTGCGTGATGAAAAAGGTGAGGTGCTGGCAGCCCAATGCAGAACAGTGAAGGGATGCCTAGACGTCACCTTAGCTGAGGCAGGGGCGATGCTCATGGCCATTCAGTTATGCCAAAAGATGGGTTTCCTGATAGTGCATGTTGAAGGAGATACACAAGTTGTGGTAAATGGGATCCTATATCCAGGAGTAGATTGGAGTAGCAAGGGCTTGATGCTGGGGGACATTGCAGAGACTCTAAAAGGTTTTTACCAATGAAGGATATCTTATATTAATAGAACTGGGAACCAAGCGGCACACGGTCCCTCGAAATTAGCCAAGGCAGAGGAGATTGATTATTTATGGATTAATAAAGTTCCAGATTGTATTCAAGATATTATTTTGATGGAGCAACATGCTCTATCTTCTTGATGATTTTAATGAGAATAAGATGATTTCTTTTCAAAAAAAAAGAAAAAAAGTGAATTCTTCATAAAATCCCCAACATTTTATTTTTTAAAGATTTATAATAAAATCTGTTGGGGTTTTTAGTGTTGTGTTCCCTTACCTGGCATCGCATGTCCTTAATTTGATTCTGCATCCAACTTATAATTCCTACAACGGAGGTAAAAAAATACCTTAATCATCAATTCATTTATCCTTAACATCAAACCCCACCATGCTTGACTTTATAAGTCTCCCATAAAATTCTAATAATCAACTTAACTAAGACCTCAATAAAGCATCCAAAATCATTTGACTACAATTAACCGTTTAAGGAATCTACCAAGCCATAATATTGCTCTCATCCTAAGCCATTTAATTTAACAACTTACTCTCAATATCAAAAGCTTAGAAATATATACAACAATTATAACTAATCCCTCCAAATAGCAATACAAATATTCATACCCTAAAAGCCCTAGTTTAATTCTATAAATTTAGCTTCATACCAAATATACCATAAAGAGTATAAAAATATTACCTTAAAATTCTCCTATTTTTCTTCCATCTTCCTCCCCATCCTTTCTCATTTTCCCTCTTTCTTTCTTTTCTCCTTTCTTCTCCTATCTTTTCTCTCTCCTTTCTCACGCTCACTTTTGTGAACAAATGGGGGAGAAATGTCTCCTTAAATACAAGATGAGGGTTGCCATATGAGAGACAAGTGTCCCACCACTTGTCCTTTTTTCATCTTCCGTGGCAGCAATTGCCCTTCAACCAAGCCATGTCTTTTGACAAGTACCTAGTGGCTTATAACTAGATGACACCTCTTGGCCCATGTGTCCATGAAAAAAAAAAGAGAAAAACATGCAGCCCAACTACTACATAGCAACGTGCCCAGGAGAAACATGAAGAAATCATGCTGTACGACACCTTGAAGGTAAAACATTCCTTTGCTGGCCACGTTGACGGGTCTCATGCATATATAATTATTTATCTGTGAAGCTTGCACATACCTAAAGATGCCTATAAATTTCACAATTAATCTCTAATGAAGTTAAGTATGTCTACTACAATATATCCAAAATTCATGGCCTAATGAAATCGTTAACCCATCCAATTAATCTCTCAAATCTTAAGTGCTCTAATTACTTGACACATTAACCTATTAAACTTAAAAAATTCATAACTTTTTCAATTTAACTCCAAATGATACGAAATTTGTCTTGAAATTTTTTTTATCCAAAGCCTCACAACATATCCAAAAATCATAGTAATCCATTACTTTTTAATACCTCAAAAGTCCCTTGAAATTCAGTGCCTCTACTAGACCAAAATTTCTGTTTTGACACTTGCATCTTCTAAAAATCGTAACTCTTTCTACAAGTATCCAAAAATCATGAACCACTTTTAAAATCTTCATTTCTCATCATTCTACAAAGTATTAAAACATTTTTGCTTAAAATATCTCATTGAATTTTTGGCGTCCAAAATAATGTGACTTTTTCTTTCAATAACCCACTAAAATTCTAAATATCAATTTCCACCATCTTTCACATAAAATATATTTACCTAACTCCATATAAATCTTAATAAAATTGTAAATCCTCCTTATCTTTGATATTAAAATCACCTTTATTCTAGGGTATAAATTTCGGAGTATTACACAAATCGACGGCCTAAAAAGAAGTGTTAGTAGGGCTGTAAATGAGCTAAGCTCGGGCAAGCCATGGCTACCCAAGCTCGGCTCATTTAAAAATTTCACAAGCTCGAACTCGAGCTAAGCTCCAAATTTTAAGCTTGGCTTGGCTCGCCAAAGAAAATTTGTTGTGTGAACTCGAGCTCACCTAGTACACGGCTAATGCAAACTCTTTTTTTTTAAAAAAAAAAAAAAAAAAAATCTCAAATGACTCATCTTCCTAATGAGACAAATGAAATGAAATTTAATAATAATAATATATTAGTAAAAACGTTTTACTTTCCAACCTACAAATTGAGGGCAACTTTGCAATTGAAACTCAAAGTTACTTTTATTGGCATATATGATGACACACACATGGATTGACTCAAAAGGAAATGCTTGAATCTCCTTTTATAGATTAGTTGCCTAGTTGGGAAAGGATTTTTTTCCCTTACTCTTTCCATGTGGGACAATTAGTACGAGAAGCTTGCATCCTTTTTATATATTACTTAGATGAGAGAGTTTTTTACTTTTTTCATGTGGAACAACCGGACAAGTTAACTATTATTGTGAGAGATGTGTGCCTGATTTTATTTTATTGGTGTGGGACACTTGAAAGCAAACAAATACATGGAAAATCAAAAAGAGTTTACTCTTAACACTTAATAGTAGCCAAAAAAAAAGTTTAATATACATTACTAATATTACTAATATATCCTCCTACGCAATAATCTCCAAGAAAATGGTAATTTTCCTTTTTTCTTTAAAGATGGTGTTACTTTGCTGAAAATTTTCAATGCATTGCTTCATTACTGTCATCCAAGCACCTGATTATTCATATATTTACCAATTCACTCGCGCATTTCTCACCCAGGTTCCTTTGATATTGATGTTGATTGGGGACTAGGTTCCATACCCAGTACCATTCAGATTTGGGGGTTTTTGTCCTAGCCCTTGAATTTCTTCATGTGATCCTATAAACCCTGATAATCAGCTGAAGTGTAGCTTCTCAAAATGAATGAGGTGCTTCCGGACAAGGTACAGATAGAAAGTATAGAGGAATGCAGCCAATGTCACCAGCACAAAGGATATCAAAGTCAACTTCCAGAAATCCTGAAAAGCAATAACATGAATGGAATAAAGTTGATTCAAATCATTTTTTTTTTTTTAAATGCAATTCTAAACGATAATGTTTTCTCAAAATTCTAAATAAGATCACCTGTGGATTCGAGATGATTATGCCCATGACATAAGTCATCAAATCCAAAATAGACTGCAGTGAGTTCTGAACACCTCCCACAACACAACGTTCCGCTTCAGGAACATTATCCTATCCGGGAAAGAAAATGAGTGAGAAAACAAGTAGAAGCTACTAGTAAGAGAAGAAAGATAAAAGGCAGAAACAAATTGCAGAAAGTAACTTGTCCACCCTTCAAGATGAAGAGTTTCAGAAATTTGCTATGGTTTTTCCTACCTGCATTTGTTGGATGACAGATAAGTCAAACATCCACAATCCAAGCCGAGATGTTGCTACACCCGCCATCAGCATATATGCTGCTAAAACACTATTTTTGACCCATATTGAACCAACACATACTAGGAGGCAGGTCCACTGCAAGGAAAACACAGTAAAGAAAAAGAAGGAACTGAAGGTGATTGCATATGGACATGTTACTTTCAAAAAAAGTAATAATAATAAACCTAATTCCCAACTACCAATGACTTGTTTCTTGCCTACAAAGTTTTCACCTGAGACCAAATAGACCAGAGTCCAGTTCTAATTGTGGAAATGCGAGATTGTAAGACTGGGTACACAAATGTTGCCGATATTCCGATCACAGCACTTATTCCACGTGCGATAGAAGTAACATAAGCAGGTATACCTTCCCATTCTAGATCAGCAATCATCAAAGTTCCAAAGCTGCAGAGATAAAATCAGCAAGAACTTATTCAAAAGTTTGGATCCAGAAGAACTTGTTAATAGTTCATTACCTGAGGACGGTGAAATATAACAAAGCCAGGGCTAGTCCAGGAAGCACAACATCTTGTTGAAAATATACTCTCCATGCATCAAGACAAGGGATCCATTGAATTATCTTACTTTCCCAGGTGTTTACAGTCAATGCGCTTTCTCTCTCCTGGGAAGTTAATGTGCTCTCTTCCACAACTTCGACTGGTGAAAGCCTTGAGATCCTCTTTTCACTTCTTTCACCTAAAGCTGGTATGCCATTATATACAGAGATAAAAAGCCAATATTCCAGCCAAATGGATATCGCATTCCAGAGTGCCAAAGCCACAGCAGATGCTGTTAGTGATACAAAGCTGATAAGGAAGCCACTTAAAACAGGACCAAATAGCTTGCATATTAGATCAATTCTTCTGATAATTGAATTCATCTTAGTTAGCATCTCTGGAGGATGGCCTTCTGATATCACAACCACCCTGTAGATTGGAAATAATTAGTATAATCGGTTAAGAGTTATCAAAACATATGAATCATTTTGTATGCTCTTATTGCAGCAAAGAAGACAAAGGAAAAGAAAGAGGAGGGGGGGGGGATCAAAGATGTTACAGCAACAATAAGATGATTATAATGGAAAAGGCCAGTTTTTGGATTGGTTGATGTAAGATGCTAAATTTATTTGTACTTTTTGCTTCATCGTCACAGCAGCCAAGGAAACAATACTAGGCCACAAACTGATAATGAGGAGATGAAAATGTTTCAAACTTGTACACTTGGAAAAGAATTACCATTCTCTTTCAATCAAGATGGTACCCGCGAGTGTTGAAAGTGCTGCAACCGCTCCGGAGACGTTGGTTAATAGCACAAGTGAGATGAATGCTGCATAATTAGTGGACTTCAAGGTTGAGAATCTCAGTAACGCAATCACTGTGCACCCAGCAACTATAAAAGAGAAATTCTGAGCTACCAACCATATTCGAAGAACCTGCCAATAGAAATTCAAGATGAAAATTTATATATCAGTGATCATATTTGTCACTAACAGAGAGTTCAACCTGCATATTCATACAAATCCATATAAATCATATGCTAGTTTCTTCATGTCTCATCCTGTACACGAAGACGAGTACATCAAAATGAGGACAGCTTAAGAGGACTTAATTTTTCTCTCTTTCTTTCTATGTTCTTCTAAATTTTAACAAGTAACAAGCAATTTATCAAAGCATACAGAAGAGACCAGTGGATATTAACTATTAAGGATGCAATGAATTGATAAATTCAATATTAGAACAGAATTATTAAAGGTCTTCTTATACTCTAAGAATTCTGTTCTAATTTTCAAGTCTAACACTTTGGAGATAGTCTCCGATCCACCTCATTTTTCTCCCTCCCCTCTGGATCTCATTCCATACAACAATTCAAAAAGTTGACAATTAAATCCAACGCCTAATCATGAAGTCCTGTGATGATCCAAGATTCAAATGAATACTATCACCCGCCCCACCTAAGTAATGATCATCTACCAACTCATTGTTGAGTGCTGCAATAACATAAAGAGTTGGGAAGGCCCATCTGAAAGGCCTGTAAGCAGACCAAAGATACCAAAATTGAACTTTCTAATCATCTCTAAAAATCTTATACTAGATAGTCCTGGCTGTTGTAAATTGTTAAGAAGAACTAGATATTGGTTAGAATTTTCTAAGCTGATGACTAAGGGAATCCATAAAGACTGTTTACTATGCCTTCTCAAGGGCTAGTCATAAGTAAAATTAATACACAAAATAATTTGGGTCTTCTAAGAGACTTTAGGAATTTTTTTCTATTGATGTTCACTGTCAATTGCACAAAATAAAAGATGGTGGCAAACCTTTACATATGTCAACCTATCCACCCATTGTCCAACGAGGGGACCGAAGAGCACAGTTGAGGCAGATTCTGCCACACCATAGAGAGCGGCAAAGAGTAAGGAATCAGGCCATATGCTGATCATGTATAACCCCACAGAGAATTCCCACATCCTGCAAAGAAGGGAGAATTGAATAAAAGCTTCCTCACAAACACTAGAGTTAGAGGAATCATGTTGGGGTGAGAAGCTACCCGATTTGTCATTTGTTGCATGATGGGTGGGCAAAATATGAACAGATTATTGGGTTCATCATTCATGAAATCAGGTTGACCTCTAGGACAAAATTTATTGTGTAGTTCATTTGTTGAATTCTCAAGCAGTAATTGGTAATTTAAATGAATTTTCAGCAGCTAATTAAGAAACTGCCTCTCACTAGATCAAAATCCATAGCAGAGTTCAAACAGTCTGAATTTTTAACACCTAAATCATAAACTATTCTGCCGAAGAAAAAAAATATATAAAGAATCAATGCTTCAATTGACTAATGCTTAAACCCCACTCAGACTTGAAACCAAATCTTGATCACTTGTGGGAAAATATACTGAATGAAGTAATTCTAAAACCTTATATGAGAAAACATTGAAATAACTTCAATTTCATTAAAATCTAAACCTACAGAAACTGAAAGAGAAAAGAAAAGAAAATCCCAAGGACAAAAATTACAAATGTAAACTCAATAGTAATGGATAAGAGGTAAACCTGGCACCCCATCTGGCCAAAAAGTGGGCCACGTACAAGTGTGTAAAAAGTGATGAAGGGGTTGAATCATCCTGAGAAGGAGGTTTTTCTTGCTGCTGGCCAAGAAGTGGCTCTCTCATTATCGCTAGCTTCTTCTATCTCAGCCTCTTTCTTTCTACTTTCTACCTCCTGGCCCTGGGTGCATTAATGTCGTTCTATAGTCATGGACAACGTGGTACAAGTATGTTAAAAAACAGAAGATTGTTTGGTTTTATTAAGATAAATTTTTTGAAGCGAGACAGTGACAATGACAACGGAAAGGTAGATATTGCTTGACTTGCTGTTTAGATTCTCAGTTGTTTCTACCTTCCCCACATGATCCTCCGGCATAAAAATAGTAAATTTAGAGAGGGAAACACATTCTATCCGATGTACGTAATTTCTACTGACGCAAGCCGGGTTTAAAATGTAAAGTCAACTAGTTTCTATTATTAATCATATTATGTTATTAATTTAATTAATTTTAAATTTCTACCTATGCTATATATGATCTCCTATAGCCAAGGCCCAAATGTATGAATCATGCGACTAACAATCAATCATTAAACAGGGGAAAAAAATAAATTTGTTTTTAAAAATGCACGATTTTTTATATTCTCTTTGTATTTTGTGGGATATTGTCTCCCTATACTTACGTGGTTGTTTCTTTTAGTGGAGACTTAGGTATCTGGTGTTTATTCTCTATGAACGGTTCTTGTTCGATTCTTAGCAATACTCTCGTTGCAACAACCTCTTGACAGTAGTTTTTGCTTTTATCGCCTGAGGCTCCTAACTTAGCCTTTTTGTTCTTGTTTATCGCTTCGTGCAGTCCTTAGAGAGGCCCGAATCCTTTATGGAACCATTGCCTACTGTTTGCTTCATCCTCTATATTGACCTTTTTGTTTGGGCCATGTTGTCGAAGAACTCACCCCGCTTTGTTTGTTTGTTCCTTTGTAACACTTGTCCTATTATTGAATTAAAAAACAAAATAACTGTAAAAAATAAAATTTAAAAAGAAGAAAAAAAAAAGGACAACTCAAATTTTGATGAAATTAACACTGGCCCTTACAAACGTTGGTTCCTCTGGTACTTACTATAAATTCAAAACTTCATAAGAAGGGTGATTTAAGATTATCCCCAGCGGCTTATTTACATTTCTATGCAAAATGGTGAACCAATGCAAAACATATATAAAGTAAATATCACCATTTTTACTAAAATGATTTCGTACTAATTATAGGTAATTAATTATTCTTAATATTTGAACATTTGAATGAATTAAACAAATTAACTTGAACTTAAATAATCCAATCTCAAGTTTTTAAAAATGTAATATATTAACGGCTAAACTGTGACTTAACTAAATGCTAAATCCCACATTTTGAAATTGCAAATCCAAATAAGTGTAAACTTTGGTACGGTTCTCACCTGCAAAGCAGTAAATTTCTAATTTTAGACTCTTGCCTACTTCTTCCTCTCCAAAGGTTCCCCGTTTCCAAAACAACCAAATTTGGCTGTGTCCATGAACATAAAACAAAACATTAACAAATCTTTCGACTCTGCATCACCATGTGAACATAACATAATCACCAACCTAGGAGCTCTTAAACCCATCCGAGGAATTCTTGTTTGCTAGCATCCATCCCTTTGTTTTATTTTCTTTTCTCAAAACAAAAACACAAAATATTTTCTAAAATACAAAAAAAATAAAATAAACACCCTCGAAACACATTAACAAAGATCATAGCCTCTGTCTTCATGGCTAGCTCTTGTGTCCTGAAGGTGACTTGCTTGGCGCTTGTGTGCATGGTGGTAAGTGCAGCCAAGGCCAAAGCAGAGATAGCATGCGACGAGGTAGTGGTGAATAGCCTGCGCCCATGCGTGATTGATATAGCGTACGGGGAGATTGTGTCGGATACCTGCTGCAGTGGGATCAAGACCCTCCGGCGTCTGGCTAAGACCAGAGCAGACCGCACAGGCATTTGCACTTGTCTAGAGCAGTTTCTTGATGGGTATCCATACACTGATGACCATGTTCGTCTCGGTGCTGCACTTCCTGAGAAATGTGGGGTCAACCTTCCTTACAAGATCAGCCCAACTATGGACTGCAACGGGTATGATTGGCTCTGTCACCTGTGTGTTGTGTGTAATATGCTTGTGTGCAAAACTATGTTCTCTTATGCATGAAGATTTTGTGAGCCGGGTATCGGCCTCATAATCATTCGACCACGGTCACACTTCAATTTCATATTAAAAAGATTAGAGTGAATAGATTATAAAGGCATTTATGGGTGTTGAGTTAACGTTCCCACATTGATTTCTTTCTAGGTGAGACACAATTTTACAAGTGATTATAAGAAGCTCTCATTGTAACTTGATTAGTCATTTTAAAGTGATAGTATAAATCTGACTAATACTTTAACTTAGCTGAGTTTCATATTAATTTCTTACTGGATGAGATTGAGCTTTATAAGCAGTTATAAAGAATTCAAATTACAACTTGACTAATTTTTAGCAATTATAAAGAATTCCAATTACAATTTGACTAATTTTTATTTTTTTTTGAGTGATAACGTATAAGTAACAAGTGTTTTCCCTATGTTATTACAACTATTATAATAAATCTAATTTTTTATGCAATGTTTCTAACTCTTTTCTATTTCTCTTGCTTGTAATCATGTTACAGGATACTGTGAGGTTGATGAACCAGTTGTTTTCCTCTGTTGTTCCCTTTCAAGAAGAAAGATAATGAACTCGTTTGTTAATACTTTTTAGAACGTGCTTTTTGCTTATTAGTTGTAATGCAACATAAAAGTTGTAATGTAACATAAAAGTGAAAGGAGCTTTTAGTATTTGAGTTGTATGTTAACTTTTTTACTTTTTGGCTAAAAAACACTATTGTACAAAAAATTTGTAAATACACTACCTGCGATTATGCGAATACAATATTATGATAGAGAGACCAAGGCCTCCAAGCCAGAACGTGAAAAAAATACTTCCTATTATAAACAATTTATATATATATATATTGGGAGAGATAACAAAAGTTGAATGGCCCATAATAAAAACTATCAACTAGATCAGCAGTAATCGTGTTTCCAAAATTGATAATGATAATCCGTCCATCTTTTTCATGCACTTCTTCATATAATTTCCACCTGAGCAATAGCTCATGCTATATATATAGCATTGCCCAAAGAGGATGGAATGTGCAATGGACAGCCTCACAGCCTAATGTAAAAGGACATCTAGGTTCCACATTGTTCAGGCAACCACTAACACTTGCCCGACCAAGGTGGAGCCCAAATATTCCCTCACATGAGACTGCATATTGCTTGTGGACCCAGTTGTTTTTTTTTTTTCACGAAATACAACTTTCATTTTTTTTTTTTTTTTCTTCACAAGAGGATCTTCAGTTTCACTTGAGGCAAGCCATACTTGCAACACAGAATATGCCATGAAACCAAAGGAATTTTTGGTTAACAAACTTATGTCAAGCAAATGTTGCTAGCTTTGCTTGCTTGATGTTTCCGATGCTGCAGCCTGCAGGCTTTGCATGGTGTTCCACTATAAACCATATTATGCAAACCATGCAATTTGGATCATTTGCTAATTAAAAAGAAAGAAAGAAAGAAAGAAAAGGAAACCAATATTAGCATTCATTCCCTAATTCCAACTTAAAACCTCAAAGTATTCTTGCCCATGAATGCGCAATGAACAAATTATTCTTTTTTATGATCATAAACAATTGTACAGTACAATATTAGGAAACATTTGAAAGAAAAACAACTAAACAGGAAAAAGTACAAAATCTGGACAGGCACATTCAAGACGTGCGAAGAATACATGCAGGTCCTACAAAACCAGCAAAAAACGAAATGAAAAACGGATCAAGATTAGTCAAACCAGGTATGCTTAACTGAACAAAGTTATATTCATGCCCCTATCTAACCACATGCATGGATACAAACATATATACCACCAATGATTTGACAATCCACGACTGTTATGACCAACTATACCTCGCAGTTGTATGATTTTTTCAAATTTTGTAGGTTTTTTTTTTTTTTTCATTAAAGGGGTTTTCTCTTGTATACTTCCTGTACCTTAGGGTTGCACATCTCTTTGCTTTTAATGAAACACATTATTTATAAAAAAAAAACAGAAAACAAAAAACTATAACACAATGCTGAATATGAAAAACAAAAAGTATTGAGCAAACTCAATAACTGCAGTCTACTTGAGTCTTTCATCTGTCCTACTCCAGACACTGTAAATCATAGACTACCATTGCTTTTCTAAATTCTAATGTCAACCAAGGTTCGCGCTATCTAGACTTTCACATGAAGGCATTTGTTTTATAATTCAATCATTGTTCTATATGAATGTTCATTGCAGTGACATATTACTCGTTAACTGCTTAGTATTTTCTACCATAAACAGGGGTTCTCTTCAAGCTACATACATTCAATCTCATTTAGAAAATGATAACTTGAATGGGATCATTACAATATAAATAGAACATCTGACTGAATCAGTGAGTAAAAGGAAACATGGCTCTAAAATTCTTGTGTATAAGATCCAACAAACTTCTCAGGAGAGAATCTAGGCTCTGTTTGTCAATGTGCTTTGGGTGTGTTTTTTGGTTTGAAAAAGTGTTTTGATGTGACCTAAGGTGAAAACTGTTTTTTATATTTTAAAAGTATTTTGTGTTTGTGTTGTTTGTTTTTGTTTATGTTTTGTAAAAAGAAAACAAAAGACAATAAACAAAAATTTTAACGAACAGAGCCCAAGGAATCTAGTTTGTAGGAAATAGAAGCACTAAGGTAACTTTCTATTATAGAACACCTGAAACCCCATTGCAGTTAGATAAAAAATTAGCGTTGTTGCCAATTTATCAAAAAAGTGTTGTTGTCAAATAAGTAAACGAGTGAAACAATCCAAATGCCCTACAAAATGTTCTGCAGTCTGACAGTCTCATCAGTTTCAAATTACACTTTAAGGAAAATTACTTCTACCTGTGTGTTTCTATCAAGCTCTGTGAACATGAAAGAATGTGCATGTCTTAACACCAAATGTAGTAGCCAGTGCAATAAAACTTTCCCCATCAGTATCTTAAACCACACACTCCCCCCCCCCCACCAAAAAAAATGAAGAACAGAGAGAGAGAGAGGCAAACAAAACTAAAGAATGCATTTTATGGGACAAGTGAACAATTAGAGAGGGGGAGGAACTTCAACGTTGACACTACTAAGATGAATTAAACAAGAAGTGGTGAAATGTAAGCATGTCAATCTATCAAAAACTAACAAAGAGTAAAATCACAAAAAAGGTAAAACAACTGAGTAAAATATGGTGTTAAGAAGGCTAATCAAATCTTAACCAAGCCTTACTGAACAAATTTGTATGTGAATCCACATACAACATTGATTCTCACCAAACCAGAAACAAAATGCATATTATGTTACAGCTGACAAAACGAAGATAAATCCATGGTCTCTTTTGTAAGTATAAATTCTTGCTATACCATTTAAGAACAAAGGAACGAGCGAAAATAAGCACAACAAGGATGAAAGCAATAGGAATACCAACTCACATTTAATTGTTTTGGACATGGAGACTGATAGGGTCTACTTAAGAATCGCCCTTCAATTCATCTGAATCTGAATCACTCGCATTATAACCTACCAAAAGCCACCATACCGACAGATACACTTAATTAAAAACGAAAACAAAGACCAAATACAACAACACGGAAAAGAGGATGGGGGGAGATGGGAGTTCAACCTGGATGCTTATCACTAACTTTCCAAACCGAAGACCGATTTCTGGACGCCCTTGTCATCCAAACTCTTCCCTAAAATCCCAAGAAATCAGACCAAGTTTTGGAAAAAGAAGTTAATCTACAAAGACTACATTAGTAATAAAGGTGCGGGCTCAATACAATAGACGCAAACTAAAACCATTATTGGCAGATTAAATCACTAAAGAAAAAACATAAAATTCGTAACTTTTTCACTATCCTTCTTTTCCCCAACTTTCTTCACAGCATAAAATTCCAATCTTTAAACAAATCCAGCTTTGAAACCACTTTTACTCATCCACCCACAAAATTCAAAAACAAATAAACGAACAAAAAAGTATAATCAAATCAACATCCCCAGAATTCAATAATAAAAACCCCAAAAACCAAAAGAAAGATTATGGACCTTCTGGGCATCTCTGGGAACGCCATAACCGCTGTAATACATCTGACCCACCAAGATCTGCATGTTGATATCACCAGCCTTGGCTTCCTTAAGCGTGTCCTTGAACCACCGCTTCACGCACTCCGACACCACCTCCGACAGTGGCACCCTATTACTGCTACTATCGCTGTTGCTGCTCTCCATGTCCTTCTCCTTACTCCGCAGGTGTCGTTTCAGTGTGCTTCTGGGGCTTAATATACTGCGACACGACTTTAGCGAGCAGACGAAACCTGATCGGAGAAGGAAATGATTTTTCCATAGAAAAGAGTAATATTATAAAGTTTGAATTTTTCTTCTTTTTTTTTTTTTTTTTTTTCTTTTGTTTAATATGCAGAAAGAAAAACTTTGGCTTGTTTATTGCTTACCTTTTGGTAGCCCTACGTGGAGGACGTGTTCGGTTACTGGGAAAAAAATTTTGGGGTATTTATACGTTCAGGGAAATATGAAAGTGGAAGATTTTGAAGGTTCCAAGGAAGGTTTACGAAGGAAAAGGGAACTTCCAACTTTGCAAAGCGACTTTGAGAAGACGGAGTTGAAGGGCAAGAAAGGAGACTTAATTTTTTTTGAGGGAAGAAAGGAGACTTAGTTTGATTTAATTCACATGGCCCTTGACTCACTTGGCAACAGCAATTTCTTAGGTGTTACTAAATTTAAAGAGAAATGCTTAAGTGTAATATAATGCCCATATTTAGTCTATTTTTAATGACGTGACATATAGACAATCACATGAAAGGGATGATTGAAATTTAAAATTTGAATTTTAATCCTCTCTCCTTCACTAAATATAAGCCAAATGTAAACATTATATTGCGTTGTAGTAAATCTCAAATTTGAACTACTAAAGGTGTCATTAATCATGTTAATCACTAACACATCAATCACAATTAAGTGACTAACATGATGTGAACTACGAATTGGTATGGCGGTTTATGTAATACTATCATATTAATCATAATTAAATTTAAATAAAATAATATTACTCTTCACATTTATTTTTTGTATAAGCATATGTTATAGTTTTGTTTATATAGAACATAGCAGTAGTATGCTTGTGTAATTCTCATATGTAAGCATTAATATATATTTAGAGAAATGCTATATATAACACAAGTATCCCACTTTTACCTCAATGTACTAATGCATTGGTAAAATAATAGCATTACTTATAGTGGGATAAAAGTAGGATATCGATGTGGTATATGACGTTATTAATATATTTAACACTTAAATTAAAGTCGTTGGATGTGCTGTCTTGACCCAGACATTCAATTGGTATTATTCTAATCAATCCATTATAAGTGGTGGGAAGATAGTTTGATTAAGTAGGGAAGGAACCCACTCAAACATATATTATTTTCAAGTTGTTTGTGTGGAGTAAACTCGAATGCATCTATTAAAATACTCGATAATAAAACTTTTTCAGCTGATTGTTCAAAAACTACAAGGTGAGCATATTAATTCATTGTGCTGTCCAGCAGCTAACCAGGTTTTAATATAGATCTTCAGTGACAATTTTAAGGAATCAAATGAACCCCAGTTAGTTTCCCAAAAAAAAAAAAAGAACTCCAGATGATTCCAATGAATANCACCGCAGCCAGCAACTCCAGGAGCAGCCCCGGCCACTTCAGTCGTGCCGTTCCATCTCTGTCCACTACCATCACCCACGACAACAGCTAGCTTCCGCGTCGTTCAGCCGGCCATCTACGGCCGTCCAAATCCCTTGTTGTCGTTGCTGTCAGATAACTCCCACCACCAACGCCTTGGTCGCAGTTTACAAAAGAGGATCCGAGATCCTGGACCAGAAGCAGCCGATCGGCTTGTCCATGCCGAGAACCTGCCATCTGTGCCTACGTCCTAGACCAGCGTGTGCCTGCGTCCTTTCCTCCAGCCATCCATGGCCATCGTCTATTGCTGTTTGAAGAAGAAAAGAGAAGAAAATGAAGAAAAAAAAAAAAAGAGGAAGGAAGGTGCTGCTGTGTGGCGTGGAGTGAAAAAAAAAAAAAAGAAAAGAAAAAAGAAAGAGAGAGAGAGAGAGAGAGAAGGGAAGGCCTCGTGTCGGCCAAGTAAAAAAAAATAATAAATAAATAAAAAGGAAGAAGAAGAAGAAAAAAAAGCGGTCCACTTCATCCTTGTCATGCGCCGGTCAGGTTCGGTATGTCAATTTGATAACCGCCCAAGTGGGCTCATTTTCCTTGTTATGTTTTGGCCCTAGTTGGCCCCTTTGAAGAAGAAGAAGCGGTCTGAGAGACCACATCACGTGCGTCACACGCCGATCAGGTTTTTGCGCTGACCTGATAACTGCCCAAGTGGGCTCATTTTTCTTATTGTGTGTTGGCCCTAGTCGGCCCTTTTGAAGAAGAAGAAGAAGAAGAAGTGGTCTAAGAGACCACGCGCGCCACGTGCCGGTCAAGTTCGGTGCGCCAATCTGATAATCGCCCAAGTGAGCTCATTTTCTTTTTTTTTTTTAATGTTTTGGCCCTAGTCGGCCTAGGCTCGTCGTCGGCCCTTTTGAATTTTGACTCATTGTCAGCCCTGGCCCGTTGTCGACACATTTTGAAGTTTGGCTCATTGTCAGCCTTAGCCCGTTGTCGGCCCATTATGGAGTTTGGCCCGTTGTCAGCCCTTTTGAATCTGCATTCACCAGCCACCTGCCACTGTCGTTGGCTGCCCGCCAGCCTCTATCTTCTCCGGTAGTCTCCACCATCTATGGACCATTTCCGGCCTCCATCACCGCCGTCATCATAATTTCAAATTTCAAACTCAAAGTTGCAGAATATTCCACCTTGAGTTTAAGGGGATGTTAAAATATATTATTCTCTAGGTTTATTGTCTTTCCTATTAGAGTTTATTTCCTACCTTAATTAGTCTAAGGTTTCTTGTCCATCACTCTTAACCTCTCTATATAATGAGGTCTATGTAATCATTTTAAAATATATCAAATTGATACAATGTAGTCCTTACATTTGCATCCACTCTCCCTTCTCCCTCTCATTCTTCCGCTCATATATTCCGCACATTTATTATTTTAACAATTTAAATGAATTAAACAAATTAACTTGAACTTAAATAATCCAATCTCAAGTTTTTAAAAATGTACGATTTTAACGGCTAAACTGTGATTTAACTAAAATGCTAAACTATACTTTAAAAATATTTTTTTAAAAAAAAAAATTACATGTTTTTAAATCGTTATTTTTGAATTTCACGTTTTGAAATTGCAAATCCAAATAAGTTTAAACTTTGGTACGGTTCTCACCTGCAAAGCAGTAAATTTCTAATTTTAGACTCTTGCCTACTTCCTCTCCAAAGGTTCCCGTTTCCAAAACAACCAAATTTGGCTCTGTCCATGAACATAAAACAAAACATTAACAAATATTTCGACGCTGCATCACCATGTGAACATAACATAATCACCAACCTAGGAGCTCTTAAACCCATCCGAGGAATTC
Source organism: Carpinus fangiana (assembly GCA_006937295.1). Classification (NCBI taxonomy): domain Eukaryota; kingdom Viridiplantae; phylum Streptophyta; class Magnoliopsida; order Fagales; family Betulaceae; genus Carpinus; species Carpinus fangiana. The sequence continues at coordinate 11,111,006 of CM017327.1, read as the reverse complement.
TTGTTTGCTAGCATCCATCCCTTTGTTTTATTTTCTTTTCTCAAAACAAAAACACAAAACATTTTTCTAAAATACAAAAAAAAAAAAAAACACCCTCGAAACACATTAACAAAGATCATAGCCTCTGTCTTCATGGCTAGCTCTTGTGTCCTGAAGGTGACTTGCTTGGCGCTTGTGTGCATGGTGGTAAGTGCAGCCAAGGCCAAAGCAGAGATAGCATGCGACGAGGTAGTAGTGAATAGCCTGCGCCCATGCGTGATTGATATAGCCTACGGGGAGACTGTGTCGGATACCTGCTGCAGTGGGATCAAGACCCTCCGGCGTCTGGCTAAGACCAGAGCAGACCGCACCGGCATTTGCACTTGTCTAGAGCAATTTCTTGATGGGTATCCATACACTGATGACCATGTTCGTCTCGGTGCTGCACTTCCTGAGAAATGTGGGGTCAACCTTCCTTACAAGATAAGCCCAACTATGGACTGCAACGGGTATGATTGGCTCTGTCACCTGTGTGTTGTGTGTAATATGCTTGTGCGCAAAATTATGTTCTCTTATGCATGAAGATTTTGTGAGCCGGGTATCGGCCTCATAATCATTCGACCACGGTAACACTTCAATTTCATATTAAAAAGATTAGAGTGAATAGATTATAAAGGCATTTATGGGTGTTAAGTTAACTTTCCCACATTGATTTCTTTCTAGGTGAGACACAATTTTACAAGTGATTATAAGAAGTTCTTGATTAGTCTTTTTGAAACAATAGTATAAATCTGACTAATACTTTAACTTAGCTAGTAAACTCCATGTGTTACTAGAGCTAAATTATAAAAGCATTGGATGCTGAGTTTCATATTAATTTCTTACTGGGTGAGATTGAGCTTTATAAGCAATTATAAAAAATTCAAATTACAACTTGACTAATTTTTAGCAATTATAAAGAATTCCAATTACAATTTGACTAATTTTTTTTTTTTGGAGTGATAGCGTATAAGTAACAAGTGTTTTCCCTATGTTATTACAACTATTATAATAAATCTAATTTTTTATGCAATGTTTCTAACTCTTTTCTATTTCTCTTGCTTGTAATCATGTTACAGGATACTGTGAGGTTGATGAACCAGTTGTTTTCCTCTGTTGTTCCCTTTCAAGAAGAAAGATAATGAACTCGTTTGTTAATACTTTTTAGAACGTGCTTTTTGCTTATTAGTTGTAATGTAACATAAAAGTGAAAGGAGCTTTTAGCATTTGAGTTGTATGTTAACTTTTTTACTTTTTGGCTAAAAAACACTATTGTACAAAAAATTTGTAAATACACTACCTGCGATTATGCGAATACAATATTATGATAGAGAGACCAAGGCCTCCAAGCCAGAACGTGAAAAAAATACTTCCTATTATAAACAATTTATATATATATATATTGGGAGAGATAACAAAAGTTGAATGGCCCATAATAAAAACTATCAACTAGATCAGCAGTAATCGTGTTTCCAAAATTGATAATGATAATCCGTCCATCTTTTTCATGCACTTCTTCATATAATTTCCACCTGAGCAATAGCTCATGCTATATATATAGCATTGCCCAAAGAGGATGGAATGTGCAATGGACAGCCTCACAGCCTAATGTAAAAGGACATCTAGGTTCCACATTGTTCAGGCAACCACTAACACTTGCCCGACCAAGGTGGAGCCCAAATATTCCCTCACATGAGACTGCATATTGCTTGTGGACCCAGTTGTTTTTTTTTTTTCACGAAATACAACTTTCATTTTTTTTTTTTTTTTCTCACAAGAGGATCTTCAGTTTCACTTGAGGCAAGCCATACTTGCAACACAGAATATGCCATGAAACCAAAGGAATTTTTGGTTAACAAACTTATGTCAAGCAAATGTTGCTAGCTTTGCTTGCTTGATGTTTCCGATGCTGCAGCCTGCAGGCTTTGCATGGTGTTCCACTATAAACCATATTATGCAAACCATGCAATTTGGATCATTTGCTAATTAAAAAGAAAGAAAGAAAGAAAGAAAAGGAAACCAATATTAGCATTCATTCCCTAATTCCAACTTAAAACCTCAAAGTATTCTTGCCCATGAATGCGCAATGAACAAATTATTCTTTTTTATGATCATAAACAATTGTACAGTACAATATTAGGAAACATTTGAAAGAAAAACAACTAAACAGGAAAAAGTACAAAATCTGGACAGGCACATTCAAGACGTGCGAAGAATACATGCAGGTCCTACAAAACCAGCAAAAAAGGAAATGAAAAACGGATCAAGATTAGTCAAACCAGGTATGCTTAACTGAACAAAGTTATATTCGTGCCCCTATCTAACCACATGCATGGATACAAACAAATATACCACCAATGATTTGACAATCCACGACTGTTATGACCAACTATACCTCGCAGTTGTATGATATTTTCAAATTTTGTAGGTCTTTTTTTTTTTTTCATTAAAGGGGTTTTCTCTTGTATACTTCTTGTACCTTAGGGTTGCACATCTCTTTGCTTTTAATGAAACACATTAATAAAAAAAAAACAAAAAAACAAAAAACTATAACACAAATGCTGAATATGAAAAACAAAAAGTATTGAGCAAACTCAATAACTGCAGTCTACTTGAGTCTTTCATCTGTCCTACTCCAGACACTGTAAATCATAGACTACCATTACTTTTCTAAATTCTAATGTCAACCTAGGTTCGCGCTATCTAGACTTTCGCATGAAGGCATTTGTTTTATAATTCAATCATTGTTCTATATGTATGTTCATTGCAGTGACATATTACTCGTTAACTGCTCAGTATTTTCTACCATAAACAGGGGTTCTCTTCAAGCTACATACATTCAATCTCATTTAGAAAATGATAACTTGAATGGGATCATTACAATATAAATAGAACATATGACTGAATCAGTGAGTAAATGGAAACATGGCTCTAAAATTCTTGTGTATAAGATCCAACAAACTTCTCAGGAGAGAATCTAGGCTCTGTTTGTCAATGTGCTTTGGGTGTGTTTTTTGGTTTGAATAAGTGTTTTGATGTGACCTAAGGTGAAAACTGTTTTTTATATTTTAAAAGTATTTTGTGTTTGTGTTGTTTGTTTTTGTTTATGTTTTGTAAAAAGAAAACAAAAGACAATAAACAAAAATTTTAACAAACGGAGCCCAAGGAATCTAATTTGCAGGAAATAGAAGCACTAAGGTAATTTTCTATTATAGAACACCTGAAACCCCATTGCAGTTACATAAAAAATTAGTGTTGTTGCCAATTTATCAAAAAAGTGTTGTTGTCAAATAAGTAAACGAGTGAAACAATCCAAATGCCCTACAAAACGTTCTGCAGTCTGACAGTCTCATCAGTTTCAAATTACACTTTAAGGAAAATTACTTCTACCTGTGTTTCTATCAAGCTCTGAGAACATGAAAGAATGTGCATGTCTTAACACCAAATGTAGTAGCCAGTGCAATAAAACTTTCCCCATCAATATCTTAAACCACAAACACTCCCCCCCACCCCCCNGGCAAACAAAACTAAAGAATGCATTTTATGGGACAAGTGAACAATTAGAGAGGGGGAGGAACTTCAACGTTGACACTACTAAGATGAATTAAACAAGAAGTGGTGAAATGTAAGCACGTCAATCTATCAAAAACTAACAAAGAGTAAAATCACAAAAAAGGTAAGACAACTGAGTAAAATATGGTGTTAAGAAGGCTAATAAAATCTTAACCAAGCCTTACTGAACAAATTTGTATGTGAATCCACATACAACATTGATTCTCACCAAACTAGAAACAAAATGCATATTATGTGACAGCTGACAAAACGAAGATAAATCCATGGTCTCTTTTGTAAGTATAAATTCTTGCTATACCATTTAAGAACAAGGTAACGAGAGAAAATAAGCACAACAAGGATGAAAGCAATAGGAATACCAACTCACATTTAAATGTTTTGGACATGGAGACTGATAGGGTCTACTTAAGAATCGCCCTTCAATTCATCTGAATCTGAATCACTCGCATTATAACCTACCAAAAAGCCACCATACCGACAGATACACTTAATTAAAAACGAAAACAAAGACCAAATACAACAACACGGAAAAGAGGATGGGGGGAGATGGGAGATGGAAGTTCAACCTGGATGCTTATCACTAACTTTCCAAACCGAAGACCGATTTCTGGACGCCCTTGTCATCCAAACTCTTCCCTAAAATCCCAAGAAATCAAACCAAGTTTTGGAAAAAGAAGTTAATCTACAAAGACTACATTAGTAATAAAGGTGCGGGCTCAATACAATAGACGCAAACTAAAACCATTACTGGCAGATTAAATCACTAAAGAAAAAACATAAAATTCGTAACTTTTTCACTATCCTTCTTTTCCCCCACTTTCTTCACAACATAAAATTCCAATCTTTAAACAAATCCAGCTTTGAAACCAATTTTACTCATCCACCCACAAAATTCAAAAACAAATAAACGAACAAAAAAGTATAATCAAATCAACATCCCCAGAATTCAATAATAATTAAAAAAAAAAAAAAAGGCAGACCAACCAAACCCCAAAAACCAAAAGAAAGATTATGGACCTTCTGGGCATCTCTGGGAACGCCATAACCGCTGTAATACATCTGACCCACCAAGATCTGCATGTTGATATCACCAGCCTTGGCTTCCTTAAGCGTGTCCTTGAACCACCGCTTCACGCACTCCGACACCACCTCCGACAGCGGCACCCTATTACTGCTACTATCGCTGTTGCTGCTCTCCATGTCCTTCTCCTTACTCCGCAGGTGTCGTTTCAGTGTGCTTCTGGGGCTTAATATGCTGCGACACGACTTTAGCGAGCAGACGAAACCTGATCGGAGAAGGAAATGATTTTTCCATAGAAAAGAGTAATATTATAAAGTTTGAATTTTTCTTCTTTTTTTTTTTTTTCTTAGAAAAACTTTGGCTTGTTTATTGCTTAATGCTCACCTTTTGGTAGCCCTACGTGGAGGACGTGTTCGGTTACTGGGAAAAAAAATTTGGGATATTTATACGTTCAGGGAAATATGAAAGTGGAAGATTTTGAAGGTTCCAAGGAAGGCTTACGAAGGAAAAGGGAACTTCCAACTTTGCAAAGCGACTTTGAGAAGACGGAGTTGAAGGGCAAGAAAGGAGACTTAATTTGATTTAATTGCCATGGCCCTTGACTCACTTGGCAACAGCAATTTCTTAGGTGTTACTAAATTTAAAGAGAAATGCTTCAGTACAATATAATGTCCATATTTAGCATATTTATAATAATGTGACAGATAGACAATCACATAAAAGAAATGATTGAAATTTAAATTTGAATTTTAATCCTCTCTCCTTTACTAAATATAAGCCAAATGTAAACAATATATTGCGTTGTAGTAAATCTCAAATTTGAACTACTAAAGGTGTCATTAATCATGTTAATCACTAAAACATCAGTCACAATTAAGTGACTAACATGATGTGAACTACGAATTGGTATGGCGGTTTATGTAATACTATCACATTAATCACAATTAAATTTAAATAAAATAATATTACTCTTCACATTTATTTATGTTATAGTTTTGTTTATATAGAACATAGCAATAGTATGCTTGTGTAACTCTCATATGTTAGCATTAATATATATTTAGAGAAATGCTATATATAACACAAGTATCCCACTTTTACCTCAATGTACTAATGCCCACTTTTACCTCAATGTACTAATGCATTGGTAAAATAATAGCATTACTTATAGTGGGATAAAAGTAGGATATCGATGTGGTATATGACGTTATTAACATATTTAACACTTAAATTAAAGTCGTTGGATGTGCTGTCTTGATCCAGACATTCAATTGGTATTATTCTAATCAATCCATTATAAGAGGTGGGAAGATAGTTTGATTAAGTAGGGAAGGAACCCACTCAAACATATATTATTTTCAAGTTGTTTGTGTGGAGTAAACTCGAATGCATCTATTAAAATACTCGATAATAAAACTTTTTCAGTTGATTGTTCAAAAACTACAAGGTGAGCATATTAATTCATTGTGCTGTCCAGCAGCTAACCAGGTTTTAATATAGTTCTTCAGTGACAATTTTAAGGAATCAAATGAACCCCAGTTAGTTTCAAAAAAAAAAAAAAGAACTCCAGATGATTCCAATGAATATTCTTACTCNAAAAAAAAAAAAAAAAAAAAAAAAAAGCAGCTCTATTTGAGATAATTATAATGTCAAGGGATCGAGATTGGTTGAAATTTGCTGGCCAAATTACTGCCTATTCGGCCTATGAATGCGACTCCTTATAGGGCCCACCTACTTAAGCAGATGGCCCAGTAGCCCAAAGTACAAAGCTTATCTTCTGAGACAAGTAAATCCCATTAGAGCTTTCTCTCAATTAGCTGCCCAAATTATAGCCAATCTGGAAAGTCAATTGTAAGGTATCCAGATCTCTCCGAGGGATAACATAGAAATAAATACCTGTCCCAGTTTCTTGGTGAAATTTAATGTGCACAAAGAAATAACCAAGCACTGCCACTCCAAAACTTTGGCTACAGCTATTTTACAAACGACCATACAGTTAGAACAAATTGTTTATAGAATAATCGACAGTGTTAAATGTTAATATGTTTGTGTATTTTTTTGATATTTCACACCGTAATTGAGCTGTACTGAAGAAAGATGGACATGGATGGCCAATCACGCATTGACCAAATACAAGGAAAAATGGAGGAAATATGCCTCAGAAATGCACTACATACAAGATTACAAAATTGCATCAGTATAATACAGATTAAAATCATGCCACTCCCAACACAATTTACACTTGCCAAGGTTGTAAATAATAATACTTGGAATTTGATTGGAACAGCACTTGCACACTGAACCTCAGCTGTCATTCTTGTATAAAACATTCGACTCCAGACTGATTTTCTGAAGGTAGAGCACGGCTACAAGCCAATGAATACATCTTTCAATGTGTGTGTGAGAAAGAGAGAAAGAAAGAAGGGGGGAATGAGGGGGTATTATACATGAATGTGAAGCAGAAAGAAAGAATACACCAGATAACAGAACTTTTCTATTAACTAAAGCTGAGAGAACAAAATCTCCCAAACCATTGTAGTAAAGTGCTACAGTACCATAGACCTAGTTTTTTTCAAGCGTCACTCCAACTATCAGAATCATCTTCTTCATCACTTCCAGCGAATGCCTAGTTCAAGAGTTGCCATTTTAATACAGTGCACCAACAAACACAGAAACATACACACCTACAGAGAGAGAGAGAGAAAGAGAGAGAAACCTGGCGAATTGTTTTTGCTTTCTCCAAAATAGCAGCAACCTTCAGGTTGGTATTAGGACCATGAATGCTGGCTCTTGTCACCACTGCAGGCCTCAAGTTGAAGGACTGAGAAAGCAAAAATACTCATTCCTCAGCTCATATAATTGCATTAGGGGGAAAAAAAAGGAAGAGAAGGGAGGGGGATGATGCAAAAAATATTAAAAATAAATAAACAGATCAAATCTAACCTTTGTTCGTATCTGTTCTAGTAATGAATCTCTTTCATCTACCTTTGGTACATTATGAGGCCGAACCCGTTCAGCTACCTTTCTCAACTGCGAAAGGTTCAAAATGTCATATCAAGTACTCTCCAAGCAACAAAGGAGAAAATTGTGAAAAGAAAGGAGACACCAGAAAACGATCATTACCTTGCTTTTGTCATGAGCAGCAACAGCATCAATGAGAGGATTTCGAGGACGAGGAAGCTTCGGTGGATTGCCATTTGGCTTTTGTACGAAGCCTGGTACTTGAGGGGTTTCTCCATCTGAAGTCAGTGAAGCATGCTGAGGCTGTTCTGCTTCCATGGTTGGTGGTGGAATAGATGTGTCAGAAGGAACATTTGGCTTTTCTACTAGGCCTGGTACATGAGGGGTTTCTCCATCTGATGTCAGTGAAGCATGCTGAGGCCGTTCTGCTTCCATGGTTGGTGGTGGCATAGATGTGTCAGAAGGAACATTTGGCTTTTCTACTAGGCCTGGTACATGAGGGGTTTCTCCATCTGATGTCGGTGAAGCATGCTGAGGCTGTTCTGCTTCCAAGGTTGTTGGTGGCACAGATGTGTCAAAAGGATTTCGCCATTCCCCTTCAGAATAATTTTGCTGCGTGGGTTTAAGTGTTTTATCCTCTGACCTTGTTTCTGGTCCAAATTGGTCGAGATGCCCAATCAATTTCTCTTGTGAAGATTCAGGATCATCTCTAAGAGTTGTACATTCAATTGTTGGTATTGGTGAAAATGGGGTTGAACGAGAGTGAGCCTTTTCTCCCTCTAAAGAAGGGAAACCATATTCAGGTCTCTCATCAAGTATTGATGGGGAAGTTAAGAATGGATTCGTGCTTTGTGTTCCCTCCAAAGAGAGGCAGTTGTATTGACTATCTGCATCACTAACCATGGTTGGCACTTGCAAAGAGAAAGGAATCGGCAAATTACTCACTAATTGTTCAGAAACTTGTTGGGATTTCTCATCTTTTACAGGCATGATCGGTAAAAGTGGGTTCTGATGCTGAAAAATCCCTGTCTTAATTGTTGGAAAGCTAAATTGAGCGTTCTGGTCATCGAGTGGCTGCAATGGTGGGAATGCATACTGACTAGCTTCAACCAAATCACTCTGAGAAGCTAAAAATGCATTTTGAGCCTTTCCCATCCTCCATTGCATAGGAGGCAGAGGTGGCAATGGTGGCATCTCCTCCATATTAACTTGAGCTGCCTCAGGGGGCAGGCCAAAGCTAGGAAGGGCAGACTCTAATGGATCCATTGCTTGCTTAGAACCATCAAGTTCCAGATCAACCGACTGTGGTAAGAACTCCAACGCTGAAGGTTGGCATTGAAGGTGTTCTGGACGAGATTCAGGAGAACCAAAGCCTATTTCATGCAAATGATTTGAAGATTGTATCTGTTCACATCTTTCCTGATCTACAAGATTCAGAGATCTTATCCGTTCAGATTGAAGTTTTGGAGAGTTATAAGCTGCTTCATCTTCTTGAAATCTTTCCACATCAGCTTGATCAGCTGCAAATGGCAACAGCTTCTCCAAAGGAGCTTCTGCCTCTGGGAGGTAGCCGGTAGGTGAAGACACCTCATCTTCAATATTCTCTAAAAGATGACTCTGATGGTGAGATCTTGATTCTGACTGTTGATTGCTTAGTCCTGAATATGTTGGGGATGTTGTAACATCATTGTCAGACAAAGTATTTTGGGTTTGTTTGGCTAGAGATGATTCATGATCATTATCAAATGTTTTCAAATTGCAATGGTCGGAAAAGACTGGTTTGCAAGTAGTGTCTGCAGGAGCAACTTCCAGTTGATTCACCTTTTTGTGTTTCTCAGTTTCTACAAGACATTCTGGAGAAGTTGCCTCATTAAATTCTGTCCCTTTCTCATGGGAATTGACAAATCCAGAATAAGACTGTTGCAAATTTGTATGATTCCCTGATGGAGAGAAAGCTAGATCTGGAGACAGACAAATAACATCATTGACGTCATCATTTGTGCTGGTGACAGCGGCAGCAGACAGAGATACATCCGCTATAACTGGCTCAGTTACTACAGCATCCACATTTACATCATCCTCACCGCACGGGTAATTTTGATAATTAGATGGAACTTCAAGAGGGACAGCATCACCTCCCACTGCATCCATACTGCATGTGGATATACCAATTTCCTTGCCATCATCTGCCCTTAGCATCTCATCAACATCTGATTTCTCATCAGAATATGGAACACCCAATTCTGCAGAATCAAGTTCAACTTCTGCAACATTGTCTATTAAAACTGACATTTGCTGCTCCTCTACGTTTTGTATCTTTTGAGTTTCCACCATGGGAGTTAAGTCTTCCGAGTTGATTCCATTCTCCATAAGAGCACCAACGGCTTTGGAAACTATGTCATCCTGATCTACAACATCTGAAGAACAAGTAGTAGGTACCACATCTGAATCCGCTTCTACTTCTGGCAAGACTGAGCGAAGGAGCGGCTTTTCTGTAGGTGTAATACTTAAAGGCGGTGAACCAATCCTTCCATCAACAAAATTTTCGGAATAATCTTCATCCGCAGATTCTGTTTGAAGCACTTCATTAAGAGAATTGTCACTCCTTTTATTTTTAGGAGTCAGCTCTGAAATGTCCAGCAAATGCAGCGAAGCATCAGAAACAACATTTGGATCTTCACCATCCAGATGGCTTTCACTAGAACCTATAAGTTGAATATCATTCATAGGTTGGGAGGGAACATCAGAGCCAACAGCTCTAGAATAAGCTAGTTTTTTCCTAATTTCATCAGCTTCTGATAACTTGGAACCAAGCTTAATAGAGTCGAAGGTTGCTTCCTCTACTTCAGGACCGCATAATGTATCTAATGACGAGTGTACTCCATGATCCAAAGGCAGTAGCACAGGTATGGAATCTGTAAGACATGAACTACATGATGCTTCTCCAAGATCAGGGATCTTGTCTTTCTTAATGCATGTACCGTTAGGCACTGCAAGCTCATCAGATTTGGTTCCCATAAACTCATCCATTAGCTGACTGGGTGGCATATCTGCACTCTCAGCTGCACAAGTTTCAGCAGAAGGAGACGTTTTAGCTGCTCCATCACCACCAGATGCTGTATTATCGGCCAAACTGCTTAGTGTATCAGAGTCGGAAAAACTGGATCTGTTATTCTTGAATGAACTATTCCCACAATCTGATGCAGAGGAGTTTCCAAATGATTGAGAATCTGAAAGTTGAGCCAGATTTTCTTCATTTCCATCAGAATCTCTACCACGTTTTTTAACAGTCAAGAAGCCTTGCTCATTCTTAGGTCTATACTCATTTTCTGTTTCCATTTCTGATTCCATGGTGGTAAGAGCATCCACGTAATTGTCTACCTCACTTGTGAAATCATCAGAATGGTACCCATCTACAGTGCCTTCTGTTTTGAGTTCTCCATCAACTGCTATGTTATGGAGGGTGGAAGGAGAAATATCATCCATATCACCACCATCAGCTGGTTTAGGCACTTTCACAATTTCTCCACCAATGACATTGCCATTAAACTTGTCCATGTATGGTTTTGAAACTACTTCCTGTGCATTAAACTTGTCCATGTATGATTTTGAAACTACTTCCTGTGCATTAGGTGCATTAGGTGAGGAACATGCGCTTTCCTTTCCTTGAGGTGACTTCTTTCCAGGACTCACAGTCCTGATTTCAAGTATTTCAAGCCCTGATTCACTAGAATCATCTATGGTCAAATTCATGGGTGAAGTGACATAAATTTCATGAAGCACCTTCTGCTCAGGAGTGGGACTCTCCAGGAATTTCTCCATGATACTTTTCCCAGCTTTTGAGTTAAATGAGGATCCATTCAATGGCTTTCTCTTCAATTTCACAAGATGTGCAGAGTCACTAAAACCATTCTCAATGCGCTCCTCCTGAAACAACTGATGCAATCTGCACTATCCGAAAGCAATTTAAGTCATCAATCAACCAATAAAAGTGTGAGACTTAAACAACTACAAGAAAACTAGAGTGCACCAATATGAGATCAGAGCCCTCACTTGGCATGTGATGGGAGGTGGACTTCAGGTGTTTCTCCATTCCTCCAGCGTGATCCTTTTTTCTACAGAAATATAAGATAAAATTACACCTCAAACTTCGTAATTACACAAGCTTGTATTGTACAGTGACGAGTCTCCATCAACAACAGAAGAAGCTAATATGCTGATCACAGCACCACAATGAGAACAGCCAGCATTGGCAATGAAAGAAGAAGTTTTGTAGCCATAATGTATTAATTGAGAAACAACATCTTAATCATAGTCTTGCACAGCCTCATGAGATTCTCACACTTCAAAAAGGGAGAATCTAAAGGTTGAGTCCAAGAGCTCTTTAAGGCCTTATCAAGAGTCCAATCAAAAAGAAAGCAAATTTCAAAGATGCCTAAAAATCACTAAACAGAAACATAATCAAGGGTCAGGTTGAAACTTTTGATCTCAGAGGACATGTAAAACATTACATGGGTTGTCATTAATCCTTTCTATAGAAGCAGGGGATTTCATAAGAACTCAGGGTAAGATGGGATAACGGACTTAATCTCCTTTTATGCTATACAAAGGAAAATAGCAGAAGATTATATGACTTCCTTCCCGTAGGTCCCAAGTGGGTTCCCCTAGGACAAAGTGAACTTGTATGGAGAGATATGCAGCAAACAGGTTGGCCTTTTATACGTAAAAGCCATGAGTAGGTGGATACCACATATAAAACAACCCACAAATTTCTATTGTCAGAAGAATTGCCACAAGAGAAGTTTGTAATATAATGATGATCCTTTCATTGTGATACCTTCAATTTGCGGTTTTTCTTTTCCCTCTGAACCTCTGCTGTTGCTGTTGTAGAGGATGCTGCTTCCACTTTGAAGAATGATGGATCAGTATAACGCTTTAGACAAGCCCCAGCCCCCGCAACATCAAACCTGTTAGAAGCCATCTGAACATACTAAAATTCCACATTTATAAAACAAAACTTTCTTTTACAATCACTCAAGTCAATAAACCAAAAAAAAAATCAATACAAAAACGGGAATCATACTTGTCCAGCAGAAATAACCGTGGAGGACCCCGGCATTCTTCATAAGAATCCATTACAAAGCGAGGTAAGTCCCCCCGAGTTACCAGATTCTGTTCCGCACGCAGATTTGGATGCCAATCAACACCTGCAATAGAATATGTATTTATCTTTGTTCATGCATTCTAGTAGCTAATATCTGGTATAGGTCTTACTATTGCAACAGGATATGAGTCCTTTGGTAGAAATGTAAAAACATAATGCCTATGTATGTGTGCATAAGGATCAAAATAAAATCTATTTGCGTCATTACTTGCTAGTCCATGTCATCACTTAATCAAACTGACAAAGTCCCATTGGAATAATCACATGGACACTCTTCAGTATGCCAACCCCATACCAAACTGTATTGAACAATTTTACCATGAAAGGGACACTGAATAAAAAATTTCTAGTAAAAAGGTAATTAAAAAAATATTTTCTCTTTGCAACTGGTAAGGGGATTTCAGGATGAAATTGGCCATACAGACAAGAAGTTGGAGGCAGAACAGATATAACTCTGCACTCCAGCTACCTCTCTTCTAGAAGCAGGTACGCTGACCTTCCAGGACCTTTTTTTCTGATAAATACTGACCTTCTAGGACCTAAGCTTGTCAGTTCAAAAACTAATAGAGCAGCTTTTCCACAATCCCCATATAGCTTAGAACAGACCAATGTAATACACGGTATTCAAGAAACAGAGGCAAATATGAAACCATACCGCATTCCTATAAGAAACATGTATAAGCACCTTCACTATGTAGTCAAATGCATATAAACATGAATACACTTTATGCAAGCTTTGTGTTTGTCGAGAAAGGAGGGAAGAGGGGGGAAGCTGGAAAACTTTTCCAGGACCATTTAAAAGAATGATTGCAAAAAGAGGAAAAAGTGCTTAGCATTTGTTTGCTGTCAATATTGTAACAGTTTGCAACATCACAATAAGAGCAACAAATAATGCCCACTTACTTGTGAAGTATTTACTAACCTGTTCAAAGTACACATAAATTTCAATACAAGCTTGGTAGGGGAAAAAAAATCAAAAGAATATAACTATTTGACATGTAAATCTAACCTGCGTTGGGAAAGAATAATGAATGACTTGTTTGGGACAAAAATGCCTTCTCAATTGAAGGAACTTCTGCCTCAAGCTGTTGAACACGAGCCATAAGACCATGGCCTCTTGCAGCAGTTACCATTACTTCTTCATGCAAGTCACGGAATATCTCAGCAGCAAATCTATAAAAACCACAAAAGAACAAACAATTATAGGTAGCTGTTAAGTTAGAACTTCAAGTTGTAAGTGGAAGAGAATCAAAATAAGATCATATTGATATCGAGGTTTGAGTACAGAGGACAAATAGAAGAGACCTTTTTTCACCTTACCAGCATTGATGACATTATACGCCAAACTCAAAGCATATGCATGGCTCTAAATGTCATGCAATATTACAACTTTTTCAAGAACAATTTGATTTATCAATGAACTAGCATATGCAGTAATGTTAAAGTCAATAGTGATAAACCTTAACTATTGCATGTTTTATTAGACATTAACTTGTGGACATATGACATTTGCTAGACATCTTGCGATGTAATCAATATTTCCCACATACTTCTGACTAAAAAGCACCTTTGGCTTCAGCTCATTCGAGCTTGTATGCCAATTAGGCTACCTACCTCAAGTCTGATATTAGAATTTCTTCACTCAACAAGCCAAACTTAAATTACCCAGAGTCAGCGCATGCTTATCATTGAGCCAGCTTAATTGGTTTTGATGTTTTTTTTTTTATAAGTAATGAAAATTTTATTAAAACCGCGCAAAGGGGCGCAACCCTATAAAAAATTTACAAGAGAAACCCTACGAAACATACAAAGAACACTTAAGCAAGAAATCTTCTATAGTCGGTATCTCATTTCGATAATGAGCCATCGCCCACATATGTAACATAGTAATCATATTCTTCCTCACCCCAACCACCGAATACTCCTTATCCTCAAAAATCCGTGCATTCCTCTCCCTCCATATGCACCAAATGACACACAATGGAGCCATCCTCCAAATATCTCTAGATAGCTCCCTCCCCTCCGCCTGATTCCATGAAGCAAACAAATCTATGACTTTTTCCGGCATGACCCATTCCATACCAAACAAAATGAGTACAGAATGCCATAAATAGGTTGCCACTTCACAATGGAGCAATAAATGATCTACTGATTCCCCATTCTTCTTACACAAACAGCACAATTCCACCACTACAATATTCCTCTTGCGCAAATTATCATGTGTCAAAATTTTCCCAAGAACCGCGGTCCACCCAAAGAAAGCCACTCGCTTCGGCACCTTACATCGCCAAATACTCTTCCAAGGAAACACCTCGGCATGTGAAATGGACAAAATCTTAATTGGTTTTGATGTTACTGATGTTTATATAATTTTATTAAACAAGGGTATCATGGATACCTTCTACTAGTTGACAGAGTTATTCAATCAACCCAATGATGTAAAAAGATAAAATAAAAATGGCTGTCAAAAGGTATATGACATCAAGAGAGTTTGTAGAAGTTCTTCAAAATGAGATGGCTCAGAGTTCCTGTAATGCTTTCCTCTTGATATTACTTCTCTCTCAAAGCAGTAACATCTATTGAAATTTCATACCATTACATAAGGGTCTGAGACTTGTCACAAAAGTATCCAGTTCGAATTTTTTAATTTAAGAAACCTCATAAAAACTGGTTCGGTCTAGACTTAGCAACCATACGGCTAAGTCTCATGCACCAAAATGAGTTCTTACAATTCCTGTCGCCACAAAACTACCCAGTAAATAAAAAATTATTAAAAAGAAAAAACATAACAAAAGCAACTGTAGTTGAGAGGGTTCAATTTCACATATTCACATCAATTTATTAACAATAGGTTATGGATTTTACTACAAGTTGCTAAATGTATCTTCATCTACTCATTAATGTGTCAATAATCACGTCAATACATGAATATAACCTTATTTTGGCAAAGCAGGACAGAGTCTTGACTTCCACAGACTCACTAACAGCGTACTTCTTCAATTACAACATTTCAACTAAAAATCCTCCCCCCACCCCACTAAAAAGAAAGAGAGAGAGAGAGAAGAATGAATACTAGCCAAAACATTAGAAGGCAAACGACAGGTTTGAAATCAATTATGCCAAAAGTAAAAGATAATTCTAGTTACTATCGAAGTTGATCCGTCCACCAATCTCTCAATTGCAACTAAAATTCCCAATTCAGCATCTAAAAGTACTCAATCACTAAGTTCCATTGAATCTTAAGAATCTCAATTCAACCATGATCATTTTCCATTCGGGGTCACCACCAAAATTTAGAACTCAAGCCGTATCAAGAATCAGAAACTACAAAAACAGATCAAGGAAGTCACATAGCCATGCCAATTTCGACACAAAATCACAATACATTGACTCTCCGAGTCAAATTCCAAACAATCTTCAAATTCAGCACACACAACAATCGCCACAATCAGAAATTCAAAAATCTCTAAAGCTCACTCCATCCCACGCGGTCCCAAACTCGAATCCGAAACCAAGATTCGACACAAAACCCCCGAATCCGACATGCACTCAAATCATCAACACAAGAAAAAAAAACCCCAGAAACCCCAAAATCCAAGCTCCAACAGCCAGCATTTGGACCACACACCACCGCAATTCACACCCAAACCCAAAGCAAGCGCAAGTAAAACCAGAAACCAAACAGGACAAAACGAAAAAGAAACTCACTCCGCAAGGTCGCCGAGCTGGCGCAGGACTCCAACAAGGCCGGCCATGGCCACGCCTTCCAGTAGAGCCTCCGGATCATCCTTGTCCGCCGCTCTGTACAGCTCCGGATCCGCCAAGCTGTACTCGTTCCGTATCTGGTACCTCGTCAACGGCATTTTTCTTCAAATCCAAAACCCTAGTTCTCAGATATACGCATTTCCACGAAGCTTAGAGAGGAGAGATTTTGCCTGGGCTTGGGGAATTTGAGCACCGAACAAACCGAACGAATGAATATACGGTGGTCAGAGCCTCAGGCCTCAGGGACGTGCGGAGAGAGAGTGAATGTGAGTGAAGAGTATTTAAGCAAAGTTTTTAGTGATTATTTAACTTTTTCTTCTTTTTAACTGGGGATTTTGGAATGAAAGAAACGGTGCGTATTAATAAAAGCGCGTGTTTCTGTTCGGCGCGTATCATGCCGCTTATGATGCGCTCGTTGTATCGGATCATGTCATCTCAGCTGTCAATTTGTTCCTCCCTCGTGGTCCTGGGTTGCAATCCGGTGGTTCCACGACCACGGTAAAGTCATTCCGAGGCTATCTGCAAATAAGTCAAAACCCGGCTAATTTGTTTTGTTTTTATCTGTTAGTTTTTTTTTTAAAAAAAAGAGGGAATAAGTTAAAAGGTTCAGCACATATATATAGACTTTTAATTAAATTATATTTTTTCTGGGTAATTTCTAAGATTATTATATAATTGAATTTAAAAAAAAAATCCACGGTTTGATGCTCAAAACATCATTCATAAAGGTGGGAGTTTGACTACTAAAAAAAAATAGTCACATGAGAACACTTTCTCACGTCACAAGTTCATAGGCCGATTGATTGATTTTGATTTTGGAATTAACTCATTATATTGTTGGTGAAAAATCATATCAGTTGAAAATTATGAAATTCATTTATCTAAGCAAGTAATTCAGAATTTGTTTGGACATAAATATATTATAATAACTCTCTTATATTTATTATCTAAACTATTATTAACAATTTGAATAATAAAAATTAAAAAATGGGTGTCAAACTTTTTCAATAGTTTAACTGGTTAATGGACCTGCAAATTAAACCAAGAGATCATGGGGGCAAAAGCTGCGGAGATCATTGACTGTTCATTCAGGCACAGAAAATTAATGTGGAGCCCATTAGAATTTGGTTTCACTCTGTCTGTCTGTCATGGTCCCCAAATACTAGCAATACGTGTCATACTTAGATATTGTATTATACTATCACCTTATTTAATATATACATACATATATATATATATATTGACCAGCTAGGTGGAGCCCATGAATATCACACATAAGCACAATCGGGTTTCCCTAGTTTTTTTAAAATATATATATATATATATAATAACAAGGAGAACATTGTATCCAATGATCATCAATTAGGTACACAACAATATTAAGGATGTTATAACTTTTATCATATTTTTACAAACTAAGGTAATAGTTTACTTATTTAGTGATTAAAACGTGATAAAAAGAAATATTTAAAAAAAAAATACAATTTTTACTATAATTTTCATACGATAATACGAGGGGCCCGGTTATATTTTACTCTACGGGGATAAAATACAATAGGGCCCACATGGGGGAAGCAAGATTGAAGAGGCATAATCATCCATCACTGTCTATGATGTTACACATTAATTTTAACGCTTTTGGACGTACTATATTATGCCTTGTGAATTTTTCTTCTTCTTATACGCAAATGGGATTAAGGAAGCTTGAAGCTTCGGTGAGATTTTTATCTTTAATTAACCCACTCATGGAATCTTCTGAAGAAAACAGAGTGGGGTTGGTCAGGTAGTTAGTGAAGTGGAAGAGAAGTTGTTTCTTTTTAGGTGTATATAGCTTTCTGGTCATGCCTTTTTTTTTTTTTTCTCTGCTAGCTCCTTTTCTGGTCTCCATAATTTTCAGGTTGTTGGCTAACCTTTTTTGAGGGCTTGATACTTTCTCTCAGCTTTTGGTCAGGTCCCTAGGCCTCCATCTCGAATCATGTAGCTCTCATTTGCATGAGAAATATTCCTCCATCCAGAAGAACAAAGTTTTATCGGATCCAATTTAATTACCAGATTGACATATGTGTTTTGGAGTACCTGATTTTTACATGCATTTCTAATACAACCGAGATTTGATTTAGTCTATTAAACTCACGATTCTTGTATTGCTAAGGACTAATATTAATTTAAGAGATTGGGTAAGAGACATAAAATGTTTTGACCAAGTATTTGAGGTGTCTTAACTGAGCTCCACCAGCCTCCAACCCGGACATGTATAAGACCCGATAGGGACATTGCATGGGATTCACTGGGTCATGGTGAGGTTTCGGGCAGGTTTCGAGTGATTCTAGACGACATCTTAACTAAATTTGTTTATTTGAGAATAAAATGTTTAAACTTAAAAAAAATAGTTTATAATTTTTAAAAATGTAAACTATTTTTCAAAAATTAAGGAAAGAATTTCGGTCAAATGAATAATACTTTTCACGGACTATTATTTAACGTTGTACCAAATTTATAAAAAAACAAAAAAAAAAATGTTCACAAGCGATTCATCCAAATAAAGCAAAACAAAAACAAAAACAAAAAAAAGTGTCCAACGGAAACGGGAGCTTCAAAAGTTGTCAGAGAACCTGCCTTTATTGCACCCGTGACATGACGGTGCTAATAATTTGTCTCTACTTTAAATTGAAGGGATTTGTGGTTAGTGACTATCCAGTCAGGCAATTCACCTGTTGGAAGTTGGAAACGTTGTAAGGAAACAAAATAATTGAAAAACGAAAGGTCCTAAATAAAGAATGCGACAATAAATGACTTATAAATATTATTACGTAGACTATTAAAATTTGGAGAAAGTTCTTTTTTTCTTAAAAAAAAAAAAAAAATGTTGGACCACAATCCTTAACTCAGTATATTCTTTTTAATACCTTTTGAAACTAACCGAAATCCTCACTGGCATTTTTAATAGGACTAAGAGAACAAGTTAAAGATGCATGAGATAATTAAACATTTTAAAGACAAATATTAATTTAATAGAAGTCCTCCGATCAGCTTTGGAAGACATTGTCGTCACACGTACAATTATCAGTTGGCCTGATTTCTTTTTTCTTAGCGAGAGGTGTTATTAAATAGTTACACAAGTAATGGTATATATACATATATATTGCACCGGCATTCTATCATTATTCCACTAGGCTGATGTATTCATGCTTATTAATCCTTAGATCGGTCATTGTTAAGGGGAAAAAAAAAAAAAATCAATGACAAATAAGTACTGCCAAATAAACCCAGTGAAATTAGAGTGTAATAAACCCCATCCTAGTCAACATAAGCTAATAGCTCCTCTCCTTCTAGAATTAGACTGCATTGAAAGACATCAAGATGTGCAAATTATTGAGCACACCATGTTACTAAATGAGCCACTTTGAACCGTGTGTTCAGAAGTATTCCTTCTCACTCTCCTATTTTCTTCTCTTTAAGAATCTGGAACAGAAAAGACTCCCCTATGTAACCCTCTGTTTCCCCATTTGACTCGAACCAAAAAAAGAAAAAGAAAAAAAGTGGGATTGGAGTGTAATATGTAGCTTTACTCTAGTTACACTGTTGCATGAAAACTATTATGGTATTAGTCATGTTATACACCACACTTTTATCTGACTATTTGAATTACAGCAATAAAGTGAGATAAAATAACGATATATCGTATTTCTCTTATGTTATAAATTAGTATATGCAAGATCTGGTTAGAAAAGAATAAAGGGTCTTATTATGCATCTAGAAAATTAAATAATAATGAAGGTGTGGATGACTTGTATAAGCAGAGGTGTGGATATAATCATGTAATCTTAGCTTTAAAGCTTTGATTCATTGGTGGGGTGCTTTTCATCTGAGCTGCAGCAGCAATCGAGAGTGTTTCCACTTCCCAATTGGAATATCAAGCCCAACAACTCCACGGACAGCGTGTTAGTTAATGCAGGAAGTATGATTCTTCACAGTGGAATTGCACCATTCAATACTCTGTATTCATCTTACTGCTAAGCAAAGTTAGTCTATTATTTTTGGTAATTTCATTATGATCCATTTAGTTTGGTGTAATTGTCGAACTTTCTAAGCCCGCTTGTGTGCCCCAAATACACTAGCGAAGGATTGAGATTTCTTATTATTAGGTTGTTCGAGTAATAGAAAAATTCAAACAGTTTAAAAGAGAGGATTACAAGACTTACTCGTACCAAGCTTGTGGGTTCTGCATTATTCTTTTAGGCTGTTCAAATTTATGTGTTATTCGAATAGACTAATAAGACGGAATCCTCTTTTAGTGTCGAAACCAACCGCATTGAATGTGATTGTGCAATTGGGGAAACCGCTGTGTGTTTGGTTTGCAAACTAAGTTGGCAGATTTTTCTTTTAATTATTTCTATTTAACTAATATTTGTCATTAAAATATATAATTCTCACCAAAAAAGAAAAAAATGCACATGATAATCACATATTCTAAAGAATAATTTTTTTTCCAAAGCATGTAATTTTCTCTCTCAATCTTTTCAAGCAGTTTCTCTTAATACGATCCAACTATATATCGGAACTTTTATGCTATATGCCTCGATGTTCTCATAATATGAATCCAAGCTTGTTAAACACTCATAATATTTTCAAAGTGATTCTGGGTTTGTTTGGTAAACGATTTCGTTTTCGTTTCGGTTTCGCACTGTAGCAGATGTGAAAAAAAGTGAGAATGTTTTTTTTTTAAAAAAAAAAAAAGTAAAAAAGTAAAAATGTTTAGTATAGAAAAATGAAAAATTTTGTTTTGTAATTATTTTTTTATTTGAAGAGTAATAAAAAGTGATGTGATGTGATGTTAAAAGTAAGAAAATGTTAAAAAAATGAAATAATTAAATGTGGGACCCCCAAACAGTACAAAACTTGTTTTAGTGCAAAACGTTTAACAAACACACTCTCTATGATTATATAATAAGATTTTTTTTTTTAAAAAAAAATTATTTTATTTTCAAAATGATTGTACATTAAGAGTTTTAGGTGGAGCTCATGTGCATTGCCAGTAGTATGCTTGCAACCAAATCAAGAGTATCACATTAATCGGCTTATTGCATTTAGGCACATTTTAATTATGTGCTCTTCAATGGAGCTATTGTTGCTTTAGTAGAAGAATAACACCATTGGGTGGAGCAAAACCTGTTTTTACTCCTCTTTTCTTGGCCACCCATAATTGGGGATTTTGTATAATAATAATAATAGAAACTATATTTTTATCCACAACTATCTTATAATATTAACATGATAATCTCAATCAACTTCTTGATCAATCATTGTTATAAAAAAAAAAAAAAAAAAACTAGATTGTTGGTTAAAACTGTCGGATCAACATTATATGATAAATGTGGGATAAAAAAATGTTGTTTATAGTATTATTCAAAATAATGAATTGTTCAAGGAATTAAAATGGTATACCTATAACTTTTTTTTACAACCTTTTTACACGAGTCAACATGTGATTAGAGGGAATTAAATTTTGTCTGTGGCTAATGTGATTCCAAATTTCCAATTACAGGCGGACACATTACTCTTGTTCAAGACCATGAGGCCTTAATAAAAGAACTTAAACCCAAGGTCTTCAAGAGCAGTTATTTGTCGGGCTTTGGCCCAACTGCAATAGCCAATAGGTACCAATCCACTTCATCTCAGGATCACATTAGCAGAACACAAGAACATGGCTGGTAGCCCATAGAATTTAGTGATTAGGCCCAAATTCTGCCCACCATTTCTTGAGCTAGGCTCCATGATTAATTAGATTTGGTACTCTGGCCCAACATGAGTCCATTGGAAACGGCAATCTTGTGCTGTATAGGAAAGCAAGAAACCACCGTTACCTTTTATTACAACTTCCTTGTAAATTGGCGTTGTAGTTTATAGACACCGTCACGTCAAATATAATCAATTTTAATTGTTTTTTTGTTGATATAATAAGTGTTACATAAACTTGACAATTAAATTTAATTATTTTGTAGCTAAAATAATAAGTGTCACGTAAATTATTATGTCAGTTTGTAGGATACTTGTAGTAAAAATTGTAAAACTCCTAACAAATTTTAAAGATTTAAAACAAATTGGGCCCATATATATGAAAACGAACTAAGAAACAAGACTAGATCTTAGATCTTGCTGCTTATTTTCCTTGGGAATTCTATGAGATTGCATAAAACAATAAATATTTCCATGAAACAACAAGACCACTAGATTTACAAACCTTAGTAAACGAGTCAAATCCTATGTTCTGCAGAATCAGCTCCAAGTGGAAGTGAAGAAGACAAAAACATAGATATGTCAAATATTTTCACAATCGGCATTGACCATGTTGAAACTTGAAGGGCAAATGAAGAAGACGTTCACCCATGGACTCGTGGTCCATCCTGCCTATATATATTTATATGTCAATAATGTTATAAACAATATCTTCATTCTATTGATGTGGTAATGTCAATCAGTCATTTTATTTATTTATTTTTGCCGTATCAACAAGATAGACTAGTGATAGGATAAAAGTGTTGTTGAGATGCAACAATGCCATTCTGCTAACTTTGACGGTTCTTAGAACATGCATTTTTTAGTCTGATTTTGAATACCATAAAAAGTTTTGGCTTTTCTCACTTGATTTTTAGATAAAATTGTCAAAGGTTCGATCTAACAAATGGTATTTGTACCAGGGTCATAGGTTTGACTTGAGTAGTAGGAGCATCATGTTGAGATGCAACAATATCACTTTACTCACTTGGATACATTGGTTGAGCCACGTGAGGCTTTGGGGGTGCGCAGAGCTTTTTCTTTTTAAAAAAAATTTGCTGTTTTCCTACCCAAGTTCCATATGACACCAAAAAAAAAAAAAAACCATTTCTCCTACTTAATTATGCAAATTACCGCTCAGCACCCTTAAAAAAAATTTGAGTAGCACCCCCAATATAAATTGTTTGGCTCTGCCACTGTTTGGATGACTCTTAGAATGTCTTACAGAGTGCAATTTCAAATGCCATAAAAAACTTTGTCTTCCCTCACCCGTCAATTAATTTTCATATGTGATGGTCAAAGATTCCATTCAAAAAGTGTAATTTATAGCATTATTCTTTTACGAGAAAACCTTGAATCCGGACCATATGCAAAAGGTGGGTTTTACAGCACCCAATAGGAGAAGGACATCTCACATAAAGGGGAAAAATGCACAAAAAAAAACCTACACCCTAATGCAGCTGATTTTCAACTAAAAAAGAAAGAAAAGAGAAAAAGAGAGAAAGAAGAGAAGGAAGAACGAGACACACGGCCAACCACTGGTTTTGCAGCACCCACGGCCGGTGAGTTCGCCAGTTTTTTCTTTGGTTTTTCACATGGATCCAGCGAATTTTAGGGTGATAAAATTGCTTCGATTTTAGGATGATAAAATCCCAAAAAAGGTTAACCTTCCCCTCTAGGAATCCAAAATTAAGTTTTGATGCATTATAAACGAGTTTTGTGGCATTAGAATCGATTTTTCAGGCATTAGAAACAAGTTTTTAGACATTAAAATTGATATTTTAGGCTGGGTTTGATAAAAAAGTCGCCGAAGATGGTGACCCACGGCTGGGTCACGACCAGACCCAACCGTGAGTCAGCCGTCACTGGTGAGTTCGCACGTCATCGCCGGAGTAGATGGGTGGTTTGGTTCTTTGTTTGGGTTTATATGGTGTTTTGAGCTTATTTTGTCAAAATAAACTTGGTGATGCATTACCTTGTGGTTGGATGCTGCGAAAGTGGCATTTTACAGAAGGACCGAACCCAAGGGGCTCTCTTCTTTTGCATACAAATTCCTTCCCTCCACGTGAATATTGCCAAATACCTAAAGATAAAGGAGACTTTATAATAGTTTCTTTGCTTTTTTTTTTTTGTCTTTTTATGCACTAAGTGGGAAATTATTTTTCTTTATGTATTTTGGGAACATTGATGGGGTCTATGATGGCAATACATTAGCAAATGATTAGGAGCCATTAGTTTTAAAAGTCCTGCCATGGAATGCCCACTGAATAAAGTCATTCAAGTTTTTAGTTGCACTAGTTTTAATGGGCCAACTTCTTATGGTGAGTTTTCTTAGAAACCCTAATTATAGCATCTCACTGCATCTTTTGGTGTCAACGATTGATTATTTGATTTTATATAAAGAAGAAAGGCAATTTGTACTTGGAAATCGAGTTGCCACTAGACAAATTGGTCCAAAGCATCTTATCTTGTCCTATTTACTGCCTACAAAAGTTTTCCTGGGTAATGATAAAATTAAGTCAGAAGGTGCTTTGAGTTTTCAATATATTTAACAGTGCATCTTGTATGCTTTGGTCCCTTGATTTAGCAACACTACTAATTCCATCAAAATTTGATGCCATTCATTATTCTATAACAAAGCTTTTTTTTCTAAATTAGGCTATCACAACTCAAAGGAGTCGGGGTATGATTGATCTATATATACAATCTAAACCCAACACATGACATTCATGGTTGGTAATTTATTGACACAACTAGTGAACTTGACACGAACACAACATAAAATTAGCATATTAAGATTGAAGAACCTGACTCGTTAAATTAAATGGGTTATGCTATGATTGACTTTATACAGTTTTATACTTATATCTCGACAAGATCCGAACTTGACACGTGAACATGAATTGCCATCCTTACTTTAACATGTATTGGAGGAATTTTTTTAAAATTGACACGTGTCTAAAATATATGTGATTTTTACATGCCTTTTTTTTTTAGTAAAACAAGGGATTATCACATGCATATTTTAAAATGCATGCAACACTTTGGACACATTTCGGTTTGATAGGTTGAATTGGACAAAAATTCTTTAAACAAATTTAGAGGAAAACTTTGTCCAAACACATACAGCTAATTTCATAATCCATCATTTGCTTTTTTATAATGCCACACTAATTAATAGAAACTAGAGAATGTAAGTAGGATTATTGCGTTAATATCCATGATTACATAGACTTGACTTGTGTTAGATTTTACAAATACAGTGTTTTTTTTTTTTGGTATAAACTTTGCTATAAAGTCCTTCGATCAAATGATTCACATAATCTCTCCTTTATAAATTAAAGATGGACAATGAATGAGACTTTATAGTTTATAGTTAGATTAATACTATTTGCATAAACACTTTACATAAAGTACTTTATGCAAATAGTATTAATCTAACAAATTGGTCCCTCTCTTACACCTAGGGATGATGAAAGCATAAAATACGTTAAAATAAAGAAAAATATTTGAAGTATTACAACTTTTATTATAATCATCTTGCAAACTATAAGATATATTTTTATAATTTTTCAACGATTTAATTTTAAGCTTTTCATTAAAAAGAGTAAGTGTGAAATTAAATATAACCGTTGAGAGCACCTAAACCAAATCCATTAGGCTTATACATGAAT
This sequence comes from Carpinus fangiana, assembly GCA_006937295.1. NCBI lineage: Eukaryota > Viridiplantae > Streptophyta > Magnoliopsida > Fagales > Betulaceae > Carpinus > Carpinus fangiana. The sequence goes on along the minus strand of CM017327.1, from coordinate 11,085,055 downwards.
AAAATGTCTGTACGGGAATGATTTATTGTCCTAATAAAAATGATTAATATATATTACAAATTTATTTATTTTTTCTAATCAAATAAGGAAAAACGGGTTACATGATAAAACAATTAAAATGGGCGACAATAAAGCCCAAATAGTAAATGCAATATAAATTTAGGAACAAATTATGAATTTGGTCCAAAATGACCAAACAACAGACAATGGTGTTTATCTATAATCTCATAAGAACCGTAAACAAAGTTGAACATTTTTCTAGGCTGCACAAAACAGTTTGTAAAAGAACTCAATAAAGAGTCATTTGTGGTAAAAGTAACAACCACAATTACATCGTTGTTGCAAGACAGACACTGCTGGCAATGCATTATACAAAGATATGATCGCATGCAAGAAAGTAAAGCAATAATGCAATTATAAAAACAAGAAAAATTGAATGAAGAGGAATAATGTGCTACTTGACAATGTTGAATATTATCATATATTAAAGACGTAAAGTAGATAACGTACCTAAAGGAAATATTAATATAATAATTGAATTTTTCATATAGATAATACCAAATATTCGAAGATCGTTGAATCTTCAGCATAGAAAAGAGGCAGATTTGTGAAAACTATGCCTTTTCTTGTAAGATCTGCCTCGGGATTCAGTCAAGAGGAAAATAATTCAGATAAATATATATATAAAAAAGAGATTGGGATCCCAGCAATACTGCCAAAATTGCCCATCAATTTTTTCTCAAATTTTGGCCATCCAATGCATCCAATAGCTACCAATCTGCCAAGTGTCCCACTAAAGATAAATAATAAAATATTATTTATTTTTTAAAAAATATATATATAAAACAAAATATTAAAATTAAAAAATTAGGGGTGCCCGGCCACCCCAAATGAGTGCCCCCCTAGGGACCGGCTGGGGGTGGCCCAAAAATGCCATGAGAGGTGGCCGAACCAGCCCCTAAGGCCACGGGGGCTTCGGCCACCCCCAACTCAGGGTGATCGAAGCCACTCCCCTGCCTCAGTTGGGATGGCTGGTCACCTAATTTTTTAATATTTTAATTTTAATGTTTTGTTTTATATTTTATTTTTAAAAAATAAATAATATTTTATTATTAATCTTTAATAGGACATGTGACAAATCGGTGGCTGTTGGATGATATTAGATGGTTAGGATTTGAGAAAAAATTGATGGACAATTTTGAAAATATTGCCGGAAATTCCAATCCATAAAAAAGTTGTACTTGGACCCTTTTGCTTCGCGTCATAGATTAATTACATAATATGATTTTAATTATGCTAGAAATAGCTATAATTATTATCCTTTTGTTGATTAATAAAGCCAGAATAATTAATTAATCTAGTACTACAACACCGAGGTATCATTATTAAATCAGCAGTACCCGTAAAAGCTAATAAATTTAATTAGTTAATTAATATTTTAATATTTGTTTGAGCTCACATTGAGTATTAATATTTAGAGGGCTGTTAGGTGTCCCGAAGAGTTTTCTCGAAAACTCTTCCCGAATGATGTGGCAGCTTTTTTAAAAAATAAAAAATAAAAAAACTCTATTTCTCTCTCTCATGTCTCTCACTTGTCTCCCACTTTCTCCAATATTTTATCCGGACAGTTTATTTTCCTCTAACGGTCCAAAACAATCAACAAATAATAAATTATTATTTATATTTTTTAAAAAATCAAAATCAAAATAATAAAATAATAAAATATTAATGTTATAAAGAAATGGGTGGCAGGCCACCACCACCCCTGTTGAGAGCAAGGGGTGGCTTCGGTGGCCAAAGCCACCCCTTGGCCCTTGGGGGTGGTTCGGCCACCCTCAAGGGCCAATTTCTTTTTCTTTTTCTTTTTCTTTTTCAAAAAAAAAATTTTTTAGCCGTTAGGGGTGGCCGAACCACCCCCAAGGGCCAAAGGGTGGCTTCGGCCACCCCAGACCGGCAGGTTTGGGGTGGCCAAAGGCCCAAAGCCACCCCTTAGGGGTGGTTCGGCCACCATTAAGGGCCAATTTCTTTTTCTTTTTTTCTTTTTTTAATTTTTTTTAGCCCTAGTGGGTGGCTAAACCACCCCCAAGGCCCAAGGGGTGGGGTGGTCGAAGCCACCCCTTGCTCTCAACAGGGGTAGCTGACCACCACCTGTGGTGGCTAGCCACCCATTTCTTTTTAATATTAATATTTTATTATTTTGATTTTTAAAAAAATATAAATAATAATTTATTATTTGTTGATTGTTCTAGACCGTTGATGAAAATAAACGGTCCAAATCAAACATTGAAGAAAGTGGGAGACAAGTAAGAGGCATGGGAGAGAGAAATATAATTTTTTTAAAGAAAAAAAGGGCTACCACGTCATTCGGGAAGGGTTTTCGGGAAAACCCTTCGGGACACCAAGCATTATCCTAATATTTAAACAATCTATACCTGAGTTCAAATTCTTATTCAATAAATGAGGTTAAAAATATGAAATATTTAATTGAAATATGGATAAATTTATATAGTCAAAGTTCAAATTATAAAATTTAATATGATATTATGTTAAATCACAAATTATCACCGCTAAAAAAGATCTAACAAAAAATACAAATTAGTGAAAAAGCTACCGGTCAAAGTAAAACGGAGATCGAGGGTTTAATTTACATTGTTTTGTTGCATCTAAGGAATACATAATGTTATATTATAAAAAATTATTAAATGATGTTTAACATATTTACGTACACCATTAGATTAGATATGTAAAGTTTATTTTACATTTTTTTGTGCATTTTCTTTATTTTTATTTTTTTTATATATTTTATGTATTTTGTGGTCTTGGCCTGTTAGGTTGAAGATGTGAATAATTTCTTAACTTGCGAGTTGAGGAGGATGAATTTCGGGGACCTAGATCCTCTCCATTTCATTTGAAATGGAGAGGATCCTTCTCCGAATTTCGGCTAGAGGATGTTATTACTTATGTATTGGATTGAGTCTGGAGCAGACTTGTTGTTACAATTAAATATTAGTCATAGATTAGCTGATTTTGATGTCATATATAAGTCTTAAATGTTATATTGTTATGTATGTATCTATGAATTGTATCCTTGTAGCTTCGGCTATGATTTTTTCATAGATTTTGTTATGTGATGTAAGAGTTTTATACTCGTAATCCTTCATTAATTAATAAGACTGAAATAATTTCTCTTAAAAAAAATGTAAAATTTAATCTAAATTATAAAATATTTGTTTAAAAAAATTTGAAATGAAAAGAATCTTATAGCAGGTAGATGTTATTAAATAGTCACCGTAAAATCAGATTAAGATTTCAAAGAGGATTCCCAAAATTATAGTGTGAAGACATGGCGAAAATCGATTGATTCGATTTTTGTAATCTCTGTAAACGAATTTCGTTTATAAATTTGTTTGTCAACTACTCTCAATGTTCTAACTTTTGTTCATCATAACTTTTCGTTTATCTATATATATAAATTGTTCAATCTTATCCCACTATGTGAGCACGTGGTGTTCCACGAGGATGTTAATGAATATAATCTATACGGAGTGCGTAATTTAGTAACAATGAGTTGGTTTTTGAGATTCTCATCCAACAGCAATATTCTCAAAACAAAAACTTCTTTAATTTGATACGAATTCAAAACAATCAGTTGTTTTAATTTGGGCAGTAGAAGGATTCAACTCCTCCATAGGTGATTGCAGCCCAGAAATTTATTTGGCCGGTTGGATTTCATATAAATTATGTGCAATAGTAATTTCAGACTAATTGTTGTAGATTATGATCCTAAACTTACTAACGAAAATTCTTCAAACTTAGGTGAATTTTATTGAAATTCAGGTAGAGACCAACTATGAGGCTCGTCTTATTCGGTCGAATGGACCTCTTGATGTGACACTTTAGATTGTTCAAAGCAAGTAAGTTCTAGAACTCTATTTTTTAAGGTGTTTGAATTTTATTAATTTTACCATGAATAACATTACAATTCTCATTTATTTAACATGTTTCTTTCATTGATTAGCGTGCCATATGTGAATTTTTATTCCAGTCCACTTGGAAGAAAATGAAAGAAACACGTCCTCGGACTATATAGGTGTAATTAATGGGTGAACGTTGTCTAGCCATATAAGTGTTATAAATGAGTGGACGAGAATATCCCTCTCAAATCTTGGAGGGTATCTCCCAATCCTAATTCCTAAATATAGAGACCTTCAAATTCAAGGAAGGAACAAAGTCCACTCACGGGACCCACTCACTCACCTAATTCATATATATCACGCTACTTGCTAAGGGTCACTGCCTATAAATTCCCTTCCCACCTCATTCAGCAGCCCATCCTTTCTGAGCTAGCTAGCTTCTCTCTCTCTCCCCCTCTCTCTTCATTTTTCTTACTGTGATCAACCATGGTTGCCCAAGTGATGTCCGAGACATCCCTTCAGGGGATTAATGTATTGGGAAGGGAAAACAGTGCTCCTCCTTCTCCTAAAAGGCACTTCAATTCCTTCTGTTTCTGTACATCTAATTAACATAAATGGGTCGTTTACAGTGTTGATGAATTAGACAAAAACTNCTTTTTATATGACATCAATAATTTTTTATTTTATTTAAATAAAAAAATCACTATAAAAAAAAAATTTACTTTTTTTTATATAATTTTTTTTATTTTTTTTCTTACATCAATCAAATCCAAATCTGCTATAATACCGATGAAGTTCCTAAAGTTGATTTCATTGGCAATCACAGCCCTAGAGACCTTCAAGGAAGGAACAAAGTCCACTCACGGGACCCACTCACTCACCTAATGCATATATATCACGCTACTTGCTAAAGGTCACTGCCTATAAATTCCCTTCCCACCTCATTCAGCAGCCCATCCTTTCTGTGCTACCTATCTTCTCTCTCTCCCCCTCTCTCTTCATTTTTCTTACTGTGATCAACCATGGTTGCCCAAGTGATGTCCGAGACATCCCTTCAGGGGATTAATGTATTGGGAAGGGAAAACAGTGCTCCTCCTTCTCCTAAAAGGCACTTCAATTCCTTCTGTTTCTGTACATCTAATTAACATAAATGGGTCGTTTACAATGTTGATGAATTAGACAAAAACTCACCTCTTCTTTTTTTTGTTTGTTTGTTTGTTTGTATAGATTGGAGGGAAAGATTGCCATTGTTACCGGCGGCGCCAGAGGCATCGGAGAAGCAACGGTACGGCTTTTTGCCAGACATGGAGCCAAGGTTGTCATTGCTGATGTGGAGGACACTCTCGGAACTGCGCTTGCCGATTCCTTAGCTCCTTCGGTGACTTATTTTCACTGCGATGTTAGCTTGGAAGAAGACATGGAGAACTTGATTGAATCCACCGTTTCACGCTACGGACAGCTCGACATCCTTTTCAACAATGCCGGGGTTCTCGGAAATCAATCCAAGGCGCACAAGAGCATTGTTGACTTCGACGTCGATGAATTCGACCGTGTCATGCGCATCAATGTCAGGGGTATGGCGCTAGGAATCAAGCTCGCGGCTCGCGTGATGATTCCCAGAAGAGGTGCGTGAAGTATTTCATTCAAATGTCAAGATCTTCACTTATTAAATAAAATTAATCATTTAATACATATTTTAATAGGCGGGTGCATTATTTCTACTGCGAGTGTCGCGGGAGTCATGGGAGGCCTTGGACCGCATGCTTATACAGCTTCGAAGCACGCCATTGTCGGGCTTACGAAGAGCACAGCTTGCGAACTCGGCCGATATGGGATTAGGGTAAACTGCATTTCTCCTTTCGGAGTGGCCACGCCCATGCTAATTAATGCATGGAGGAGTAGCGGGGAAGAAGAAGAAGATGATCAATGCATGGATTTTGGGATGCCTCGAGAGGAAGAAGTTGAGAAAATGGAGGAGTTTGTGAGAGGGCTTGCCAACTTGAAAGGTCCAACGCTAAGGGCTAAAGATATTGCTGAGGCTGCTCTCTACCTTGCTAGCGACGAATCCAAATATGTTAGTGGCCATAACCTTGTTGTGGATGGTGGCATTACCACCTCAAGAAATTGTGTAAACCTGTGATAAACTCTTTGTACTGTAAATTAATTAATTGATGCCAGATTGAGAATTAAGACATCAAAATCGTTGGGTTTGATTGTATAAAGATTTTTCTTTTTCATTTAATTTTTTAGAATTTCTAGTGTAAAATCTACATTAGTGGGAGTAAATCTCAAGTAATGTTACAAGTTTTTCTTGTGTTCATTTTAAGTTCATCTAAGAATGATATGACTATTAAAATTACTATTTGATCAAAATTTAATAATGATCAATCATAAGTCCAGTGATAATTTTAATAGGCACATCATTCTTAAATGGACGTAAGATAAATACAATATTAACTTATAGAATTAATCGTAAATCTCATCCTTACGAACCTATGCCAAAGACTAAAAAGAAACTTTGACGTGTTATCATATTCACTGTTAAATATATTTAAGGGGAAAATTCAGTTTAGCCCCCTGAAGTTTCAGTGAATTTTCAATTTGAACCCCAAAGTTTCAAAGTTGGCAGTTTACCCCCCCGAAGTTTCAAAAAGTGGCAAAGTGAACCCCCCGTTGACTTTTCCGCCAAATTAGACGGAAAATGATGAAAAGACATAAATGCTCACAGGCTTTTTTTAAAAAAATTTCCGTTTAATTTGACGGAAAAATTAACAAAAGGTTCAATTTGCCACTTTTTGAAACTTCAGGGGGGTAAACTGTCACTTTTGAAACTTTGGGGTTCAAATTGAAAATCCCCTGAAACTTCAGGGGGCTAAACTGAATTTTCCCTATATTTAAACAAAGTATTGTATTGGAAGTCATAGAGTTTAGTAATTTATTTTGTATATATGGTTGAATATACGTTAGGAGGCTTTTCATTTGTGTGCTTGGCAGTTGTCCAATCAAAATTATAGGTCAAAATTTGGATTCCCAATATTCCTACCAGAAAAAAAAAGCATATGTAGCTAAAGTTTTTCTGTCCTGTCCGGCTCTCCGACTCGCAGGAAATTTCACCGACTCGTCAACTATTCAAACAATAAAATTAAACACTAAATAAATATGATTAGTGATCTGCTAATGGAATTTGTTAGTTTTTGGTAAGCACCCTTTTATGTGGGCTATGGCTTTGCTTAAACAGCAAGCATTAGCCGCCCACTATCAACCTTTTTTTGATTTGAATAATACATTATTCCAAAGAGGGAGGAGAATATGGGTCAAATCAAAAAGGGTTATCAAAGCTGTCGTGGTCATATGGAAGAGGTCATGACTTCTAAAAATATGAGCTTTGCATGTGTACGGTTGATGCCATGAATCTCATGGAAATCTCTTGAAACATGAGATTTTCTTGAAAAGAAAGAAATTGGCCGGAGAAATCAAAAGGCACTTTGATTTAGCTGCCTGGTTGGGTTGAACAAAGACCAAAGTCCAAGAACTTGTTCGAGAAAAATCGGAGTCTCTGACCAGTGACCATCATGTTTTTGCCGACAAATTCACCGGTTTAGAGCCTACCAATATCTTGTTTGAAAAAACTAGCCGACATGTTCACCAGTTTAAAGCCAAAATATATTGCCCTCTCCCTTTTAAAAAGGTAGCTGTTGGTCCAACCTATCGCGAGGAAGATTTTGTTGTTATTTTCTCCGTGATGTCTATTCAAATCAGGGAGAAAAGAAAACACTTGTTCCATCGTCATGGCTGATGCCTAAATTTTGCTATGTACTATGCAAGTTTTAACGCATTCAATACTATGGAAATAATTTCAGCTCGGTTGTGGCAAAAATGAGAGTTTTTTGCTTACCACTTACAAGTTGACATCTCACATAAAAAGAAAAAAAATGCACAAAAAAAATTACACCCTACATCAATTGATTTTCACCCTTATTTCTTCTTCTTCCTTCTATTTCTTTTTCTCTCCCATTTCTTCCTTCTTGCCAACAAAGAAAGTGCTGGCCGTGACCCACGGCCAGCCTCTCCGGGTTGTTGAAATAGCTAAGATACCATGCTAAAATAATGAATATACGGAATATACGAGTGGAAGAATGAGAGAGAAAAGAGAGAGCAGAAGCAAATGTAAGGACTACATTGTATTGATTATTATATGATGATTACATAGACCTCTAAATATAGAGAGGTTCAGAGTAATAGACAAGAAACCATATACTAATTAAGGTATGGAATAAACCCTAATAGGAAAGACAATAAACCTAAAGAATAATATATAAAATATTTTAACATCCCCCTCAAACTCAAGGTGAAATATTCTGCAACCTTGAGTTTGAAATATGAAACTATGATGACGGCGATGGCGGAGGCAGGGAACTATCCGTAGATGGTGGAGGCTGCCGGAGAAGATAGAGGCTGGCGGGCAGCCAAGACGGAGGCAGGTGGTTAGTGAATGCAGATTCAAAAGGGCTAACAACGGGCCAAACTTCAAAATGGGCCGATAACGAGCCAAGGCTGACAATGAGCCAAACTTCAAAAGGGCCGACTTCGGCCAAAAATAAAAATAAAAAGAAAATGAGCCCACTTGGGCGGTTATCAGATTAGCGTACCTAACCTGATCGATGCGAGACGCGTGTCTTCTTCTTCTTTTTTTTTTTTTTGAATCTTGATCTGGTGTGGGTGCATGTAGCAAAAAGAGTGTAGAACCTTAGGGGCGCAATCCACTGTGGCACGTACAATTGAAACTCACAGGCTACGATCCGGTGTGGCGCACGACGAGCTTCTGTTGCGTGGGGAGGAGCAATGAAGCTTTTAGATGCGTGCGAGAGCACATACAAACTGGGACGGTGAATATCTGGATTGATCTGGGATTTGGTGGTTGTGGTAGAACCTGCAGAAACTGTGGGCGGAATGTGGTGGCCGGAGGGGCATGTGATTATTGAAGGCCACAAGAAAGTGACTCTGATACCATATTGAAATAGCTCTGATACCATGTTAAAATAATGAATATATAGAATATACGAGCAGAAGAATGAGAGAGAGAAGAGAGAGCAGAAGCAAATGTAAGGATTACATTGTATTGATTATATATTAATTATTATATGATGATTACATAGGCCTTTATATATAGAGAGGTTCTGAGTAATAGACAAGAAATCTTAGACTAATTAAGGTAGGGAATAAACCCTATTAGGAAAGAGAATAAACCTTGAGAATAATATATAAAATATTCTAACACGGGTCACCCTCTCCGATGCCAACAATCATCTTCTCCGGCGTTAGGGTGATAAAATCCTTTAAGGGTTAATCTTCCCCTTCTAGGTTTTAGATTTAATCAAAAAACGATTTTTGTGGCATTAGAAACGAATTTTGGGCATTAGAAATGGGTTTTTTAGGTTGGGTTTTGTGGGTTTTTCGGCGGGTCAAAAATGGCGACAGAGAGAAGAGAATGAGGTGATGAGCTCAGATAGATCTCTGTTCGCCGGCATGATGGGCTAGTGTGATGGGCTGGCTCGTGGAGGACATGATCGACGAGGTGAGGGAGAAGGAGAAAAGAAAAAGAAAAAAACTAGAGCGGTGGGTGGCAGAGTTTGGGTAGGTAGTGGCCTGGGGTGGATTGCGGCCTCCCCCGGTGGCCAGATCTCTTTTTTTGTTTTTTGGTTCGCCGAAAAATTCGTTGGAGGTGGGCGGTGGGTGGCGGCGTCTGAGCAGATGGTCCTTTATTTGATTGCTTGATTGTGTGTTTTGTTTTCATTTTAAGTTTGTGTATTTTTCTTGAAATGCTGATGTGTCAGCTTGTCAGTGGTGAACAAAAAACCCCCTTTCTGCCACAACCGTATAACAGCAGCACTCCAATATTATTCATTATATATCCTCCAATTACCATTAAATGACTATATATTTTATACTTCTTGTACAACAATCCTATAACCACTATATATTAAAGTGTTAACAATATTTATTTTATGGTCAAAATTTAAAATTTATTTATTTATAGTCTTATACATATGTATCGATACGATTCGAACTCAACCCCCGACACTTATCCTCCCACTTTGTAGACAAAAACCATGTGTTTATATATAATTGGCCATTGGGAAATGTTATAAAACTCAAAATAACAGCTAGAAGTTTGAATAAGTGAAAGCATCTAGCTTCCGTAGGCCTTCCAAAGCCTCCCTTGGAAGTTTGTTTAGGAAAGTGAGTGAGGGGATCATAAAGGAGTAGAATATACAAGAATTTTATGCCAAGTTGAAATCTTGACACGAAAAAAGCAAACGATCAATTACTGCGTCAACTCTCTACTGGCATGCACAGTAGACGCAGTTTATTATATATATATTTCTGAAAGGTCGCCATGGACAGCTCGATCAAGCTTTGAAATTCAAACATCCGGAAACCCTTTTGGACTTTGGATGCTGTTGATGTTGTTGATATTACTGCAGCATGAGTTGGTATTCTGTGTCCTCTTCCTATTGCGTAACTTGGATTAAATTAATCTGAAAAAAAATGCATCGAGTCCTCTTCCCAAGGTGGAAGCCACCAAAGATCCATACCGGATTGCCCAGTAGTCTTTCTCCACGTCAGAGAAGTCATGTGCTCAAGCCTCGATCGGATTGCACGAAAAGGAAGTAACCCTCGTGCAAGACATGCAACTATTTTATTACATTGCTATATTATATGCTTTTTTTTTTTTTGGATTTTGCGCACTTATACTGAAATTTGGGTAATTTTGGGCAAAGTTTTTTCTGGGTTGAAGATATTTAAAAAAAAAAAAAATTATTATATTGATATTTGCTTTTAGAGCATGTGACTATCATATACATTTTTAATAAGATTAATCAAGTATTTGATTTTCACTTGCAAATTCTTGCAATCAAGTTTAGAATAATTTATCTACTTCAGTTTGAAAAACTTGTCATATTTTCTAATGAACTTATATACACTTTTATTTATATTTTATGGAGAACCTGGTTACGTAGGACTAGTACTTAAGCACAACCAAGTAAGCCTATGATTTTGGTCGACCACAAATTTAAGATACGAATGTAACAAATTTTTTTTTGTATCCTTTTAAAAATAATGTAACTCTTAAAATTACTATTGAGTTTATGATTGATCATTATTAGATTTTGATCAAATTTTGAATTTAAAAACTATTGTATTTTTTTTTAAACATAAAAGTAACATAAGAGAGACTTACATATAATTACTCACAAACTCTTTGTATGTGAATTGGATTCTTGACACCCCACACATTCCTCCAAACCATCTTGACCGTTTAAGGTAACACAATTTGTCCTTCATTACATTGCCAATTTATAATTAATCCGCCAAGAAAAGCTCCATGGGGACGCCCTACGGAAAGAAACTTAATTATGATATCATAGATAGTCGCCTTCCTTGTCGACTTTAATTATGATCCTATAGATTAAGTTCTACTATAACCTCTTTTCTTTTGTGACCGTTAAATTACCACTCACTTGATTCCACTTTGCCGAATATAGACGTTGACGGGAAGGACTATAAAAAAGGGAATTTTACTCACATTTTTCTCTAAAATATCCAACTAACTTGGGCATTAAAGGTTCTCTAATGTCCCTCTCCGGTGGGAATCACCCTGTAATTTTTATTGTTTTGCAAGTGGTCCATCACCAACTCGGCAGTTCGAAATGATGTATCAAGATTTTATATTTTAATTAAAATTATAAATATAATAATTGAACGTCATATTAATGATTTTTATAATTGGTACATACAAATATATATATATATAATACATTATCCAATTGTAAAGTATTAATAAAACTCAAAGCATGGGTAGCAATTAAAAAAAGAAAAAAGAAACATGAAAAAAAAGAGGGTTCCTGTCCCGGAATCCTGGAACAGCTAGACATAAGACATGGGTCAGAAAAAAAAAATGTAGAAGATACTCGTATCCATGGGAACCTCGATACTGCATGCGCGCCCAGAAGTGTAATACTAAATTCCAAGAATCCATTTGCTGAATATTTTCATATTTATATACCTATGTTTCAATATCCAGCAAAGATTTGGATGCCGAATATAATCTCATTAGCTACATTGTTAATTGAAAGAGCTCATAATATGCAAGCAAATATGAGTAATGAATTGAGCAAATCATGGATTGCATATCAAAGAAAGATACAGAGCTAATGATTTTGTTGTTGTACGCAATATTGTAGTGTATAAGAATGTGTTTGGTGAGACTAACAAATTTAATTGTTTAATGATTGACGTGACAAGTATTACTTGGATTTGCAAGCTAACATGGTAGCCGTCCCGTAGCATATTGATCACGCCACAAGATTGATTATGGCCAGTGCAAGTGATATAAGATCGATTATGTAACAAGTTTCCTAGGGTTTTATGATTGATTTGTAAGAACAAATAGATGGAAATTGATATAATTGTATGAATTGGAGAATGGAGATGTAAAATGGATTGAATGTTTATGGAATTGAAATTAAAAAAGTTACAGATTTAGATCATTTGGAGTATAATCAAAACTCTTCCTACAAAACTAAGCTAGAGCTAAGAGTTAACAAGTTTTAAGAGATTACAAGTCATTTGATACCCTCTTCCTACCAATGCAGGCTTTTATACTATACACACAAGCCCAATTGTTTTAACAAATCTAACAACTCAGCCCAAGTGTAAGCCCAAACTGAAACCATTATTCAGCACACTTGCATTATAACAACCCACATGCCTCTTGTCCAATAAGGCTTTGCCACGTAATCCACCCGCCAGATAGGCCTATTATAGATTAGGACTTACAAACTAATAAGGAAGATTGTCTGGATTTTGAGCTTTAGGGCCAATGACAAGCTTATAAAGCTATTAATTAAATAACAGAATACACAATCTAAGTGGGGTTCTATTGGAACAATCTAAGCTAATAAGTCATATTCAAAGTCTAAATCAGAGTAAGAGTCAAAGTCCAATTCCAGCTCTCAATACTCCAAAATCAACTCAAATAAGAAGAATTAATCAAAGTCTACCTCAATTCTTCACCCTATAAATAGCCCCTACATAAATACAAAATCATCTTCTATCATAATAGAGAATATGGAATAGAGTGTTGTCAATTATAAATAGGCCCCTCAACAAGGCTCAATTAGTCCACTCACGCAAAGGACCTATTGAAGATCAAGAACGCTCTGAATAACGCGCAATTATAACAAGGAGCAACACTACGATGCCTGGCAAGGGAAATGCTGGATGGTGGATGGAGGACACTTGGTGGATATTGCATTTGGATTTGGAATTCTCAATGAGCAAAAGGGGACATCGGCTATAGAAATCCAAAATATAAGATGGAGAGAGACATGTGGGTGCAAGAGGGCACAAATGTGTAGTAGATGTGGCATTCAAGAAGCAAACAAAAAAGGAGAAAAAAAGAAGAGGATGAAGGAAAAAGGGAGAAGGAGAGTCAAACCCAATACTCACGCACGCTAATCCCTTGGATCGCAACTATTGGGATACTAAATATTCGTTTGGTAAAAAAAAATATAATAACATTTTTTAGGGTATAGAAAGTTTAAAAATAGACAAAATACACTTTCGGTAAAAGCTTTTGCTCAAAAGCTTTTTTTTTTTACTTAAAAGTTTTATTTTACAAACACAATCCTAAACAGACTCTAAAGGATACTAGCCTACCTCCGTTGATGTAATGGGGAAGGTAAGTCCCTGCACAACATAATAGATCTATGATCTATCTACTATACACTAAGGGGTCCACTAATATGAGAGTTTTCTTATCTTAAGATATACACTTAAAGCATGAAAGGTATCCCCGTCAACTCGCTCCAGTAGACATCAGAGATATTATATCTCCAACAATCATATATTCGACAAATTGTCTTTTTTTTTTTTTTTTTTTTAATGGTCATATTTTTTGAAAATGTACTATTTTTCTAACGGTCATATTTTATGAAATTTATATTCTTCTAACAATCATACTTTTTTTTTTTAATATTATTTTTAAGAATACTAGGCTTACAAACAAATTTTACAAAATTTTTTTTTACAACATGATGTGGTACAATATAATTGAAAATGAGATAAATTCAACTTTTGAGAAGTTCAATCATATTGTGCCACATCATGTTGTAAAAGTGTTTTTTTTGTTTTTTTTTGTAAAATTTAAGGTTAAATACTAAAAAACCTCATAAGATTTAAAATCTTTATTTTTTGCCCCATAAGTTTTCATGATCAAATTGGAAAACTAGTGCCATTTTAATTTTATATTGCACAAAAACTATTTTCATTCCGTGGATGTTTCTGGCAATTATTACTCAGTTCTTTTGTACAATATTCAGTGATTGATTTTCTTCTTCAACAGAGTAATGTTGAAGAAGCATTCTTCATGCCAATTTCTCCCCTCCAGGAGTAGAAGATTGGGGGTGGCTCATTCGGCCGTGGCCACCCCCAAAATTTTTATTTTTATTTTTTTGATTTTTTTTAATATTTTTAATTCTTAAAAAATTTAAAAATTAATTATAGAACACTTGATGTAATGTAATTGATGCTGACATGATATTCCATTAAGTTTGGACGAAATTTTAACGCAAATACCATTTCCATCTTTATAAAAATCACATGTACCTTATGTGATAGAAATGAAAATCTAGGGGGCAAAAAATAAAGACTTCAAACCCAATGAGAGTTTTATTATTTAACCCTAAAATTTATTTGTAAACCTAACATTCTTTTTTTTTAAAAAAAAAAATTATTTATTTAAATTCATTGCCCAGCATCAAATCCAGAGATTCAGGTTGGTATTGAAATGAAAACAAAATGGAGAAAAATATTTGAAAAAACAGAACAACCCGATGAATATATATATAATTAAAAAAAGAGAATTTATATTAGAAAGGTATGGGTCAGCAGTTCAAAATTTTTAAATCCTTAAGTTTTTTATTTTGACAAATTACTCATTGGGTACGTCGAATCCTACAATAAAATCTATCCGTCAAATTTTATTAATTGTCGTTACCTTATTTGAAACGCACTGTTTTTTATTCATTAAAATATTATTATTTTTAATTTAATTTTTAAAATTAAATTTATTTAAAAAAAAAGGTAGCCGAACCAATCCATAGGGGGTGGCTGGCCACCCCTTAGGCCATGGGGGTGGCCGAGCCACCCTTTGTTAAAAAATAAAATAAAATACAGGGGTGGCCGAACCACCCCCTTAGGCCATAGGGGTGGCCGACTAGATCGGCCGGTCTGGGGGTGGCCGAACCACCGGCACCCCTGTTTTTTTTTAATTTTTTGTTTGTTTTTAATAGATTTAATTTTAAAATTAAATTAAAAAATTAATATTTTAATGAATAAAAAACGGTACGTTTCAAGTAAGGTAACGACAGTTAACAAAATTTGACATATAGATTTTATTGTAGAGTTCGACGTGTCCAAGGAATAATTTGTCAAAATAAAAAATTAAAGTATTTAAAAATTTTGGACTACTAACTCATGCATTTCTAATATGGGTTGACAATTTTTACACGACCCACGAAAACGACACGAATAAACAGGGAATGGGTTTGGGCTAATCGGGTTTACCCGTTTAAGACCCGAAATTTGTTTTGCCTGGCGGTCGACCCAAAGACAATTCGGGTATGACGGGTCGACCCGCCAAACCTTCTTTTTTTTTTTTTAAAAAAAAAGAGAAAATAATAAAAACTAAAAACCTAAACACTTACATGTTAATCACTCGTTCGTGACCACAGACACAAAGGCTATGTTTGGGAATAGTAGAAGTGAACTAAAACTGTAGCAGATTTGATTGATGTAAAGAAAAAAGTAAGAATATTTTTGTATAGAAAAGTAAAATTTTTTGTTTTGTACTAATTTATTTATTTGGAAAGTGATAAAAAGTGATTGATGTGATATAAAAAAGTAAGAATGTTGGAGTTGATTTTAAGAAAATTTTGTTGGGACTTACAAAGTCCAGTCCGGCCACTGTTCCCAAACATAGCCAGAGACCCAGATTGAGACCTGTGCGCCTCCACTCTCCAGAGGATTAATGGGCGCCCTCGTTCATCTTCTGGTTGTCGTCATGCTCATGGGGGTCATCGGTGTTGCAAATGGGAAACTCCCAGAATCAGAAACTCCATTGGAGGAAAAGGTTTCCAATGCGACGGCACTCTACATATTGGGGGACTCCTCTGTTGATTGTAGAGACAACTTTTTGTTCTACCCTCTTCTCCGCCATAATCTTTCTTTGTATCCATGCAATGGCTCCTATTCAAACCTTCTTCCCCATCTTCTTGGTACCACTTTCCCCTTCTCTGGCATCATAAATTTCTCTCTTTACATTCATTTCCAGCTATCTTGAAATTTTCTTTCTTCCACCCCGCAAGATTTTCTACTATAACTTGTTCGTTCATTGTCAAGAATTGTTTTAAGGGAATCGTTTTGTGTTGATGGTGCAGCTGAGAAGATGGGTTTGCAAAACATCCCACCATTCTACAGTCAAAATGTGTAGGGTCGTGTCATTCAATAGGACCTGATTTTTTAAACAGGTAAAACGGGTCGTGTTGGATTACTCGATTATTTTTGTGTCATATCAAATTACCCGTTTAGTTAAACGGGTCGTGTCTAGGTATAGGTTAATCGTGTAACGAGTACCCGTGAGTCGTAAACGGGTCGTGTATAGGTACTTGTTTTGCCACCCTTTAATTTATATTTATTATTTATTTTATAATATTCCCTTAAAAAAATCCCTACAAATTTAAGACAAAAAAAAAAACCCGCTCAGTGCCACTGAAGGATTAGGCTTAGGTGTGGTAGTCCAAAACTACCGCACCCTGCGGTAGCCTAAAACGTGGTCATTTTGGGAATTAAACGACCACGTTTTGGGCTACAAAAGTGAAATAAAAAAAAATTAATAAAATAATAAAAGTAATAATATAAAATTCATTAAATATTAAACTATTCAATAATTAAAAAAATAAAAATATTAAAAAACTAAAACTATTAAAAAAATAAAAGGAAAAGAAAAAGCCTTGCAGATTTTTTGCCAAAATGGGGTGGCTCATGGACGGACTGGGGTGCACGAACCACCCCATGGCCAAGGAGTGGTCCAGCCACTGCCAAAAGGCCAAAAGAAAAAAAAGAAAGAAAAGGGCCATAGATGACCGCCTCTTGAGCTCGTCGGATCCTCGCCGGAAAACACAGAACCAGTCCTCCAAAATCTTCTCCAGGTAAGTCTCTTCAAATTTCGTTCACAAAGCCACCCTCTCCGGAAACCTAAAATCTTCAAAGCTCAAAAACCCCAATCTAAACCCATTTATCAAAAATCGTTGCTTTCTTTGATATAACTAATAACTATGTGGGTCTCTGCAAAGCCTTCAATTTCTAACATATCTCACGCCCACATAGTCATTCTCAATCTTCGCAAAAGACCCAAGTTTATTGTGGTATCTGTGAACTACGAGAGCGGATTGATACTATAAAAAATACCCAGAAAATCACGGAAGCCATGAAGCTCGTCGCGGCTGCAAGGCTTTTTCTTTCCCTTTTATTTTTTTAATAGTTTTAGTTTTTTAATATTTTTATTTTTTTAATTATTGAATAGTTTAATATTTAATGAATTTTATATTATTACTTTTATTATTTTATTATTTTTCTTTTTATTTTGCTTTTGTAGTAAAAAACGTGGTCGTTTAATGCCCAAAACGACCACGTTTTGGGCTACCGCAGGGTGCGGTAAACAAGCCTAACCCGCCGCGGAATCATTTTTGAGTCTTTCAAATCTCTTATTTCCCTCTCACTCTGAGACCTCAGTTTCGTCTTCCACTCTCCCCGCGGCGTGAGACCGAAGCCCACAACCGTTGCCTAGCCTTCCTCTAGGCGCACTCGTCACCGACGCCACCTCGCTGGCTCGCACCCCTCTCTTCGCCTTCAGATCTGATATTCTCGCCGTTCCCTCCGTCCTCCAGGTTCGGATCCTAAGCTAATACTTTTGTTCTTTTTTCTCTCTGTTCTAAATCTTGATTTTGATAGCGTCAGAGAAATCCGCCCCCGCAAATCTAAGAAAGAAAAAGCCAAGATCGAAAACATTATGAGTGATAGTATTTGCTTCCTGCCTATAGATGCTTACAAGTTCGAAAAGACTTATCCATTTAGGCTTTTTGGTTAGAATCATTATCTAAATTTGTAATATATACTAGGGTTGCTATATATATAGTCCGGATTTTTTCTAGGGCTGAATTTTAAGGAGTAATTTTTGTTTAGTTATATATATTGGTCGCTTTTCATTTAATTTTTGTATAGTGATATCCATGAACATGTCTTATTCTGGGTTAATATGTGTTAATTCTATAGATATGTACGCTTTTCTGCCTTTAGATATTTGTCTTTTCCGAGATTTCATATACCCAAACCAAATTTATTTCCTCATCCATTTGTTCAAAAATTACATGAACACTTGACATAGAAAATTGTGACATAGTACAAGTCTGCCTTTCAGACACACCAATATTTTGCATTTCTTAGTTTCCTTTGCTTGCATACATACAAGAATAATGAAGACCGTTTTAGACATACAAGAAATTAACGATAATTTCAATTTAGTGCCTTTCTATCTATCTTGTAATCGTTCCCATATTTTTTTCTCTAGCATTTTAGTAAATAATGATTTTTGTCCTTTTCACGCTTTATGTAGATAGTCTTGTATATTATTCTACATTTTCTCATATTACCACATCTAGTATGAACTGCTTCTACTCTCTCTGGAGACCGTAACAAACTTAAATCCAACTATCTTTCTTAGTTCTCTTTGATTGTTTGCATACCAAGGTGCTCAAGCATATTTATAAACATATAACTAATAGAAGTCTCCTACTACCAAAACACCAACAATTTGGTTCATCTCTTCACCATATTTATCTTGTTGCTTTTTTTTTTTTGCTCCCCACCTATTGATTAGTACATAAACATGATCAGTTTGGAATGCTTTATCTAGATGGTATATTTTATGATTACTCTAGAATTTTTGTTGGCAGCATATCTAATTTCACCTCCTGTTATTTGTAAAGAAATGCATTAATTTTAACAGCAATAATAGTAATAATGTTGATGATATCAATGAGCTCTAGATCAAATGTCACCTTTTGCCCAATAAGAACAAGATGGAGGGTTAAGTTGTGAGTTCTTATTGGGCAAAAGGTGACATTTGATCTAGAGCTCATTGATATCATCAACATTACTACTATTATTGCCATTAAAATTAATGCTATTGAATTGTTGATGATATAATAACATTAAACTACAAAAGAGATAGCTTCTTTTGTTTTACATTTTCTTGAACCTTACAAGTGGTTATGTGTCCTTTATTTCTCTTAGTGAAACAGGAATATTTCATTATCATGGCAAAGCAGCCTAAACCAGTGGCATGTTCTTCTCTGTCTCAATGTAAAGGAAATTTTGTAGAGAGTAGCGACAGAATCAGCATTCTTCTAGACAGTATTGCTCTTCACATCCTTTCATTTCTCACGATGGAAGATATTGCACGATTGAGTGTAGTATCAAAGCGGTGGCGAGCATTATGCATATCTATTCCATCCTTGACTTTTGATGGCATGAAATATGAACCCAACCATCGTAAACACGATTGCTTTATGGATTTTCTTGATAGGTTCATCTTTCGACGCAGTGAAATAAAGATGCCGCAGTTTTGTGTTCGTTGGATATCCGACAAGTGGTATCTGGAAGGATTTCGTGTTCTCACATGGTTGCATCATGCAGTTAGGTCTAATGTGGAAGTGCTTGATCTCGAACTCGATATACGCAGTGCAGGACTTCTTCAAATGCCACTTAATGTTTTCCGTTGTGAATCCTTGAGGTTTCTAACTGTAGATTTGCATGGACAGATTTTGCAACTACCCTCCTCAAAAGGATTCATGAAGCTTCAATCGTTAACTCTAAAACGTGTTCGAGTTCTTGACAAGCTTTTTGTGGAACATATCTTGTCTTTTTGTGAGTCCCTTAATAAATTATGCCTTGATAATGTTACAGGGATAAGTAACATCAACATCAGGTCCTCATCTCTAAAATATCTGGAAATTAGGAGTTATGACTATAATGACCTCTTCCATATTGATGTCTCGGTGGAGCTACTTGATGAGTTGATAGTAAGCTGGAAATTTACTCCCTCTGGCGATAGATCACTGAAAATTTCTGCTCCCCACCTCAAATATTTGACATGGGATGGATTTGGGCCAGATCACTATGTTTTGGGGAACCTAGAGTGTTTACGTTCTTTTGCATTAAGTCTTGAAGAGCTTTCTAGCTCCTCGTGCTTGGTGGAGTGTTTCAAGAGTGTGAAAAGGATTGAAGATCTAGTGATACATGTGCAGTGTCTTAAGGTAAGGAAACACATGATTTCAAACTCTGATCTTCACCCACTTTGGGTAAGAATTTCAATGCTGAGAACTTATCTCGCAGTGAAATGCTTGAGGAAATATAGGTTTTTTAAAAATTTGTTTGCTTGTGAGAGAGTATGTTGGCAGCCATCTTATTTACATGAGTAGGACAGCCATAACAAATAATTTGTTACAAGGATGTCATGGCTGAGTTTTTTGTAGAAAGCCTGTTATGGATGAGCCTTAGGGGAAGTAGTCTATATTAATTACAGATAGAGATTGTTATTGTTGGTGATGGTGCATTCATCTTTGTGTTAGAAACAGATATTTAAAAGTACATATTGAGCATTATATGATGGAAATTCATTTCAGGGAACTTCTGTTATTTTGGAATCAAAACCAGTTGGACAATTAGGTAAATTTTAGTCTGTTTATGTCAACATAAAGGTCCTTTTGAAGGCATTTTCATCACCATTGGGTGCTTGTTAAAACTTGGATTTTGTATTTATTTGTTTATCATTGGAGTAATGCTATATATTATATTTTTATCCTACAATTATCTTACAATGATGACGTAGTAGCTCAAACCAACCATTGCCATTTTTCTTTAAAAAAGAAAAAGAATTAATCCAAGAGTTGGTTAGAATGGTTAGAACGGCCACATCATTATTATGGGATAAAAATGTGATATATAGCATTACTCTTATATTTGAGCTTCTACAAAATTACAAAATGTGAAAGTAACTATCATGTCATATTGAGTTTAGGGTTATAGTTAAAGAAAATTGTAGATCAAGTCTACTAGATATTTACATGTAAACTATGTTTCTGAAAAGATTATAAGGATATGTAAACAGTATAATAGCATTTAACAATAGAGTAATAAAAAATATTAAAGAAATTAGGAAAGCTCAATATAATTGTTTACTGGTTGGGTAGAAACTATGGAGCCCAATGGCTTTATGAAACTTAATTTGGCTTTTATGGTTATGATATGGATCTGAGGGCGTGGACAAACAGAGTGTTTTCTATGCTATTACATTTTGTCCAGTTTACTAATTTTTCAGTCCTAACAGCTAATAAATTTTTTACCATTCGTAATATTCTTTTAACAAGCATTAGGAAAATGGGATGATGATGAATTTCTTTTGTGAAATAGTTTTTTTGCAAGGACTTACCTTATGCATGTTTTCGTTTACCCAAAAATTAATGAAAAAAACTAGAGGAAGAAAATCACTTTTTATTGAAATGATTTGAGCAATTATATTTTCGAATTAATGTATCAAATAATTTATTTCTACAGGGACATATAGAATCTTTTGGAAACTAATTTGTACTTGGTTATTCATTTGATAGTTTTATTCACGAATCTGTTATCTTCATTATTCTTCCTTGTTTCATGGCAAGGATGTTTGTTCAAATATCATTCTAATATTTGACATTCGTGATGTTGTAGGCATTACTAAAGGCAGGCATGCTGCCGATTCATTTGGAGTGTTTACATAGTTTGCGTATAAACTTTAGCTCTTCAGATGGTATGGATGACGATCTAGTCCCAGCAATAGCCTTACTTCTGCATGGATTGTCAAATTTACAGGACTTGCACATAACATGTTGGAACGACCCTATATGTGAAGCATATTTTAGAGAAAAGGTACCTCATGTGATCTCTTATGTGCACACAAACCCACGCAATGATGCATGTTAAAGTAGTTTGTATGCTTCCCGTCTTTCTCTTGTATATTTCCTGTGTACTTTGGTGTGTGCTTATTTACTTACCAAAAAAAAAAAGAAAAGTAATTTGTAGTTCTTGTGTATCTTATTCATTAAAATTCCATTCTGAAAAATGGAAGAGCTATAGATCTCCAATCACAAATAGAGCCATTTGGGTACCCAATAAAGGGGTATTTCCCCAACCAGGAGCTACTCCAAATTCATGGTTTCAATAATTCCTCTAAAAGAGTTTGTGTTGTACTAGATCTATTACAGAAAATGGTTTTCAGTGAGTGCAGTGCAGTCAGAACTAGTGTTTTGGGACCTGAATGACATTGGTTGGGGATTTGAACAATCATAAATTTGTACTGATTCGGAGAGACTCTGGCTTCGTTTTATAGATGCTTATATTCTTTTCAGTTTAGAGGGCAGCTAGAGGATAAGTTGTGGTGGATTCCCTCAAGCAAAGGCTGCTTTGAGGTGAGTACGTTCTTTCAGGTTCTCTCTCCGTCTGGGTCCATTTCTTTTCTTTGGAAAGGCATTTGGAGGACCAAGGCCCCGCCTAGAGTGGCGTTTTTTGCTTGGACGGCTGCTAGGAGTAAGATTCCTACCATTGACAACCTCCGAAGGAGAGGTATGATCGTGACTAATAGATGTTGGTTATGCGAGTCGGATGGAGAGTCAGTGGACCACCTCCTCCTCCATTGCGGAGTGGCGAATGCCCTATGGAACGCCATCTTTAGCCGGTTTGGGTTGTGTTGGGTTATGCCTAGTTCGGTTAGGGAGCTATTTGCTTGTTGGTGGACGGGAGGTCGTTCGAGGAGTGCTGTGGTTTGGAAAATGGCTCCCTTGTGTCTGATGTGGTGTATTTGGAAGGAACGTAATGCTAAATGCTTTGAAGACACGGCTCGGTCTTTTGAGGAAATTTTTCATGACTTCTTGTTTACTTTTTGCACTTGGGCTGCGGGCTGGCTTGCTCCGCTTGTTATTAGTTTTCATGATTTTCTTTCTCGCTTCTCTTCTCCCCCTTAGGTTCTCCCTTGTATACTTTCTGTGTACTTAGGGTTACGCTCCTCTGCGCTCTTTTATATAATTATTTTGACTTATCAAAAAATAAATTTGTACTGAAGCTTTGAATAGTGTTCCTTAATTTGCTGAGGATTTTAGTTTTATTGGTTGTTATTAACACCATTGGTTGTGATTTAGAAGTGTTGGACCTTGGTAGAAGATGGATTCTTATGAATTGAATGGCTGTGGCTGTGAATTAGATTTATTTTCTTCCTCCAAAGGAATTAAAAAGGGGCATAGCGGAGGAGTTGGTAGTGAGTTATGGTAAATTTTCTCTATTCTGAGTAGAAAGAGGTACACATTTGGCAATTCTCATTGAGGTGGGGTGTATCTCTCACCTCCAACTGAAATTGTGGTGTCTATGTGAACTGAGATTCTTGGCCCCTTGGGTATATGAGAACAAAGCATATAGACTCTGCCAAATCCTAGAATCTATTATTTTGTTGCTAATTTCCAAACTCTTAATTGCATTTATTTTGAAATGTTATGCTATCCATAGATTGCTCATATTTGTAGTGTCTTCTCATGACAGGCTGCCCAATTTGACCGGCCAGTTACAGTCACCCCCTCCCCCTACTAAAAAAAGAAAAAAAGAAGTGACATTCTGGTCTCAGAAACAGTAACTGGAAAAATTCTAACAGTCGTTTTATGATCTTTTTTTAGGCGAGACCATTGCCCGAGAAGGCATCTGGATTTAACACAACATATTGGGTATCCAAAAGGTTGAGGAGTATTCGTCGTTTGAAGAGGCTAAAGATGGAGCTTATGAAAGGGCTTCTTTATGGCAAAAATTCATCGGAGCTGCTAAAGTATATCTTCAAGCATGCCAGAAGGTTGGAGCAGATAGACGTTGTTTGTCCATCTTCCTGGAAATCATATATTCTTGCGAAGGTCACTGAATGTGGGGTGGCTTCAACTGTTAGAGTTTGTGTCGTTTGTAAGTAGACATTTTATATTTCCAATGGTTTTTTTACTATCATATGTGGAGATTCTAACTTGGGATCGACGCTTAAAACTTGATTTTACATAAGACATGTTTGATAAAGTAATATTTAAAAGGAAATATGAGTCATATTTTTATTCCTATCATATTTTTAACTAGTACAGTTTTTTTTTTTTTTTTAAATCAAAACTACCATTTAAGGTATGGTGTTCTATTGGATACAATAGGGTTAATGACATGAAATTATATTGATCTTTAGATTATTTTGACACAATTTGTTGCATCCAAATAAAGATGGGAAGGAATGGGAGAATTCTAAAGGAAAATTCTATATTTCATCTCTTGGTTCTTTCATCTTCTTACTTTTTGAAATGGGTAATTTCACTTAACTTCTCTAAAGATCTACGCCTTTTGCAAACACCTCTTCAAAGTTCAAAGTTATTCACTTTGGTGTATTGAACTTTTGTTTCGTTTCAAATATCTCATTCTGTTAAGATTTTTTGTTAAATCTTAACGGATAACGGATGGGTGTGAAATTACTAAAATACCCTTAGTAATTTTTCTCATTTTTTTTTCGTTTAATTTAACTGTAATATTTAACAGTAGGAGGTATTTGAAACGAAACAAGAATTTAATATACTAAAGTGAGAGACTTTGAATTTTGAAAGCGTGTTTACAAAAGGTGTGAAATTTCAGGGGGTTAAGTGAAATTATTCATTTTTAAAATTATCATTTGATTCAAATGGGTCCTACGCATAGACTCCACAGATCTAATTTGGTTTTGAAAAGCGGAAGAATAAGAGAAGAACCAAAGAAGAATATATAAGAAGACAAATGATCTCACATAATGTTTTTCCTAATTTATTGAAAATAGCGATATATTTTGTCCCATTAAAAAAGTTGCATACTCACAGTTCTCAAGGTGATTATTGTTTAATTTGGAAACCTCGAGGAAGACAAGGCAGTCTTCAATAATATCATATGAATAGTTTTGGATTATTCTGAACTTGAGGGTATGAAATTTGGCTGTCTGCCTTTAGCCTTTTGGGTTAAACGACCATATGCTGTCTTTAGCATTTGGTTTCTAGGTCTATGCATTGATTCATAGAGAAGAGGGAGTTTCATGCTTGGACGCACGCATAATTGTGTGATCTTACTAAGAAGGGTTAGATTTCAATAATATCATATGCTCACTTGAGTTATTTAGTTTAGTTTTTTTTTTTTTTTGGTTGAATCCTATTGCTTGTTCTTTGTTTTGTTCCCTTGCATTGGCCTTTGTGGTCTAGCCGAACTTGTTTGCTTTTTGGCTCAGATTGGAGATTATTTTGGAGTCGGAGTTTGGTTTCATTTGCTATAAAGAGTAGAAGATTAAGATAAAATATTTTTATGAAAACTAAGAAGCTTAATTTTAATCATCACGAATTGCTTTGACACTCCTAGCCTTCAAGGGCAATGAATCGACCCTTGTGGCTTTGTGACTTGACAACTAAGTAGATTGGAACCCAACACCTAACACACTCATTGGATCACTCCCTGACCCATCTCATTGCTAAGATCCTTTGTATGGATAGAGACTGAACCAAACCTTTCATTGACTCCATTTTGGAATTTTCTTTACTATTGGCCACGACTCTAATAAACACCAAGCAATTTTGGCTTTTAATTCTATTTTACAAGGTGGAGAATGGTCTAGGATGGAATAGGGGCTACCTCTAGCCCCCTTCCATGAAATTTTTCCTTCAATCTTATCCAAAATTCATGAATTATACAGAATTATTAATGATTTGAGTGAACCCACTAAAAAGTTCACACTGGCCCTCCAAGGCCTTGGCTCTAATTCCGTCTCAGTGAATGGTGCCACTCGAAACAAAGCCTTGATGCGGTTCAATTATAAACAATGCAAATCCTCATTAAAAACAAAATTGGTGAGACATTTAGTGAATGAATTTTTTAATTGAAAAGTTTGGTTAAATTAGGATTTGAATCCCCAACAATTTTCTATTCAAATTGTTAGAAAGCAAATGTGAGAGATTTTCTATGAAGTGGGTGAGCTGCCTAGACTTACTCAGACAAGTGACCTCTATAGAAAACTTTTTTAGCAACAAAATTGCCGAAATCTTGAGCCATACAAAGGCATCTCGAGACATATCAAACCAATTTAAGCTTGAAAATGAAACTCCTCCTACCGAGAAGGCCTCTCAATGAGACAAGATGGTTTGAGTGGATGAAAATGGAGGTAAAGAAGCGAATGCGATAAATGCCATTAATGCATATATCTCATTGAAGGGATCTTCCCTACGTCCACCGGACAGGAAGACTGAAAAATCCAGCAATGATCCACAGAAGCATGGAAGTGACAAGTTCCCATCCATATGAGCTTTCAGTTCATTGTACACCCAATAATTTTGTTGTGTGGGGGCTTTACTTAGGTTAGGAGAATGTCCAGACTCCATGTACACGAGGGTTTCTTGGTTGGATACAACTGTTGCTCTTAAATGCATGGCTACGTACAGAAGATCGATGAGAAGATCATTGTCTTACATCTAATAATTTTAATAGGGAATAAGAAAGGGGACCATTCAAATGTCTATTCGCATGATTTAATTCATGGGTCATTTGCAATATTTTCGGTGTCGGTTCACTAGATTTGAATTTTTAATTATTTATTGTTTGAATTGCTAATAATTCGGCTAACAAATGCTTGAGAATTCATATGGGATTTACTTTTTTTTTATTTCTTTTTATTTTTTATTTTAAATTGAAATGGGGAAAAATGTTACTAGGTGGATCTTTTCCACTCTTGATCTAAATGAAAGAGAGAATGTGAATCCTATGATAATGCTACAAAACACAAAGTAAGTAGCAACCCATTTAGCTAAAATGTGTGCACAAAAATTAGTACATCTAAAAAATTTCAAAACAATACTCCAATTTTGAAAGAAATAAAAATCAAGAGTAATATCAAATACAATATAAGCAAACTGCCAAATGGAGAAAAGATGAGACTAATTCACTATAGCATCTGCTTCACCTAAGAGAACATAAGTAAAATGAAGCTTATGTGTAGCAGCTAGAATGATATTTTCTGAAGCATCACTGATAATCGCAGCTGCCACCGCAAAATTATCTCGGATAGCCATATTGGGTTTACTTGCCCAAACAAGTAGACGGATAACTTAAAATTTGTTTGAATACGTTGGTTACAAATTGAATTGCTAACAATTCGAATAACACAACTGTTGAGAATCTCTATCCCATCTCACGTCGCATGATTAGATTTGGCATTGCCTATGAAACTTGTATAATTATTATGACTCTACTATGACACAAGTTTTTAAGTGATATAACATAAGAATGAGTTAATTAGGAAATAAAGATAAAATGTCATTAGTTTACCTCAGTACGGTATTATTAAGCGTATTATAACTTTTATTATAGATTTTTTATTAATAGATGTGACAAATCATAATTAATAAATTATTTATTACAAGCATTCTCAATCGGCCACAAAAAAAAGAAAAAAAAAAGGTTGGAGATAGAAGTTTCAGATCTCTTTGAAAGAGATCGGGATTTTGGGGACTTGGAATAAACATATGTTATACACACACACGGTGAAAGTGATGGGGTGGCTACCTCCATTGGTTGCTTTCCAAAACGACGAGACCTTTCAAACAGTCAACCTGCTAACCTGGCATCTTGGAGCGGCAGCCATCAAATTCATTTTCGAGAAGATGACAAAACTCTACTTCACTTTTTCCGCTTTACTCTTGATTAATCAATGCCTCTTTCTTTTGTTTTCTTTCCACTGAAAAAGAAATTCTTGGAGTTTTAAGACGTAGAGACTAGAGGTCGCAATTCGTTGCTATCATACCGACATGATTTATTCATCAAACGAATTGCATTTTATTATAGAAATCCTTAAGTGTTCTTGGTCTTATGTTTTATATTCTTTTCCCAAACGTACTCCGCTACTAAAAAGATGCTCACTTGGGTTTATCACGACAATAATAAGAAAAACGTACAATAATGTTTATAATGTTAATGGATGCATAGGGTGGACAGAAATAACATTAACCCGTAGTTTGCAATTATGAAAATGTAGGTCACAATTAAAGACGTATGAATAAATTTTGGCGAGCAATGGATTGATCAGTGTGGCAAGTTCAGAAAGAACCAAACAAACATTCCTGAAAAATCAATTTCAAGCATACGCATACCCAAAGAAGAATGGAATAATGGTTATATATTCTATGATGACACTTGCTCGATCAAGTAAATGTTATTTATCTCTCATTCTAGAAAACTATATATCATCTTGTCTTGTCTCTTTTGTCCCCAGAAAAGCACTGATCGATCGAGCTTAGTATTTATTTATTTATTTATTTTGGTTATTTAAGAGTTTCTTAGGAGCAAATCCAAACCATATGATCTTCCATGTCATTGACAGATAATTAATCACGACCACAACGTCATCTTCAAGCCATAACTGGGTTCCACCAACGTAACCCACCCTTTTGGCTTCTTCACTTCTCCTATAAATAGGTTCCACTCGCCATTGTAAACAACTCACTCAAACTTCACTCTTTTACTTCCAGAAAACATGGCAGATGGTGAAATTCAAACTTTGGATCAGATTCAGTGCAATGCAGAAACGCAAAACAAGGCAACCCTGAGCCTGCTTTACAAGGCGTTGTCGCATGGAGAAACGGAGACGGTGGCGGGGCTCCTTGCAAACGACCTCGAATACTGGTTCCACGGGCCTCCACGGTGCCAGCACATGATGAGGGTGCTGACGGGCGAGTCGGCCGGCGGCAAGGAGTTTGCGTTTGAGCCGAGGAGCATCACGGCGATCGGCGATGACTGTGTTATCGCCGAGGGCTGGGAAGGTGCGCAAGCCTATTGGGTGCACGTGTGGAGTGTGAAAGACGGAGTGATAACGCAGTTCCGGGAGTATTTTAACACGTGGCTGACGGTGTGGGATCTCCGGCCATGGGAGGTTGGTCACGTGAGTGACGCACTTTGGCAGAGCCAGCCTCGGGACCTGTACAGTCGTTCTTTGCCAGGTCTTATGCTGGCTATTTAGAAACGAACCCAATTTGTTCTGGCTGTGGGCCTGTGGGAATTATTATTGTATTCAAATCAAATTGCAAATTATGTAAACAGTTAAATTAAAATTAAAAGTAACTTTTAAAAAAAGAGCTTGAATGACCATAGCTTTGTGTTTGATCATCAGAAGAAGAGCAGAAAGAAACAGTAGAAAATAGGAAGACGTGGGCACAGAGAGAGAGAGAGAGAGAGAGAGAGCCAGAAGAAAGAGAAGTAATTGGGCTTAGCTGGACGTGCAGGTGGGCTGGGCCTAAGAAACCGGCGAGTTAAGTTAGTATAATTGGGCTGAAATACGTTTTAGTCTTTCAACTTGTAAGTCGATTCAGAAACTTTGGGCCATCCTCAAATTGCAACATTTTCTCCATTTTCGTATTCAATTCTATCTTCTACATTACATTTTTCACCATTAATATCACTTCCATAAATCACACTTTGCTCTTTCAAAAATAGTAAACAAGTGTTTCATGGTCAAAAGTTTATCTGAATGGTTTTTTTTTTTTTTGTTCCATGTCATTGGGAATTTTAGTTTATGGTCTTGTTTGGTCTCTAATTTTTTAGTTATGGGGTCTGATTTATGATTTGGGATACATTTTCTTTTCTTTATTAAGGTTTGGTGCTTGTTTTAAGAAAAAACAGTATTGGTTGTAATGTTAAAAATATATTTCTGATGCGTAAAATAGGTCTAATTTGACACAAATTTCCTCCAAATTGATTTAAAGAAAATTTCTTTCAACTTATTTTAATAAATGTTGAGGGTCATCTAACATGTTTGAGTTCCTAAAAAAATCAATGTCTGGGTTACTAAGTAAAAGAGTAATAAAAATGTTAAAGAAAGCATATACCTCTCGGTTCTCACATGTTAGAGGATACTTACATTTATTAGAGTTGGCACAAATTCTTGTAAACGCAAGAAGTCATCTCCATGCAGGAGATGATTTTGATTTGCCTAGTAATGCAGGTGGTTTTTCAACCACAAGGGTATCATATCAAGATCTGCTCCTCTGTTTTATAGAATCACAGTATCACACCACATAAATGATAAGACAAAAGATCTGACTGTTCACATTCCAAAATTAAATTATCGTTCTAATTATTATACCATGTAAATAAATAGAATTGAATCGATGGTTGAGCTTTATCCTCTCTGTTTGCATCTTAGATCATCAAAGATATAAGATGCAAAAAGAGAAGCCTCTCTGCGGATTCAAAATCTCACCAATTAATAACCATTATGGTATGCAAGCATAGGAGACATAAGCTGGAGACAAAAACTTGGTACCCATGCTCATATGCAGACTTGAATCCTACTCCAAGTAAAGGGCATGTCGAGGTACACTGTACACATGCTAGAAGAAATGAACATAAGAAGGTGCAACAAAAAATTGGATAAAGAAATGACTGTAATACTAATACTACATGAAAAAAGCATAAACGCTACAGCACTAGACTCTCTCCTGAATGCCTGAAAAGAGTTTCTTCTGNAAACCTCTTATTATACCATGTAAATAAATAGAATTGAATCGATGGTTGAGCTTTATCCTCTCTGTTTGCATCTTAGATCATCAAAGATATAAGATGCCAAAAGAGAAGCCTCTCTGCGGATTCAAAATCTCACCAATAACGATTATGGTATGCAAGCATAGGAGACATAAGCTGGAGACAAAAACTTGGTACCCATGCTCATATGCAGACTTGAATCCTACTCCAAGTAAAGGGCATGTCGAGGTACACTGTACACATGCTAGAAGAAATGAACATAAGAAGGTGCAACAAAAAATTGGATAAAGAAATGACTGTAATACTAATACTACATGAAAAAAGCATAAACGCTACAGCACTAGACTCTCTCCTGAATGCCTGAAAAGAGTTTCTTCTGATCATGTTTTTTTGGTTAGTCTTCTCTCTGCATGGATGAAAGATCAGGTGGCTTCATAAAATTGTCTAGACCTTCTGCAGAAAACTCCTGGACCATGGGGAGCTGCCCATTGGGACTATGATGATAGTTTGAGGAGTTTTCAGTCTTGAGCTTAGAAAACCTAGAGCTGTTCCAAGGTAAAGAATTAGGGTTGGATCTGAATCGAACTACACCATCTTCACGCGGTAAAGGGGAAAGTGGTGGCTGGGCATTCTCATCCTTCTGTTTTTGGCAAAATTTATCTTCCACGATATCATAGAAATCAGCTGTTCTAACTTCCTGAGCAAGAGCGCACCAACAACAGAAAAGCCACTCTGTGCAATCTGCAACTGCTGGTTTTCCACAAAAAATGTTATTTGCAGGCAAGTTGAATCTATTCCTCATTTGGATCCTCCAGTATCCACCATAGAGTAAGCCAAACAAACAAAGCGCAACACCAGTTAATCCTAAAGCTTCCCTGACAATCTCATCATCAATGTTGATGGCAGCCAAACTGAATATCCAAAATGGAGCCATGCAAAAAAGGACAAATGTTGCAATATGAACATACATATTCCCAAACCCAAGTCTTTCCATATTCCACCCAAATACACAAAAACAACAGAAAAGAGAAAGATAGCCTATGGAAATGTTGTCCCAAACATCAAATAGACCCCCTTGCCATTTAGGTGCATATTCAACAATCCTCTTCTCATTTTTCAAAGCAAATGAAAATCTTTTTTCCAAAGAATTCCTCCTCAGATAGCTGAGCTGAGTACTGCCATTAGTAAGAGTTTGAACCTGTCCCTCCTCATCAACTTCAGAGTCATACTCCCTCCCAAGGGGACTTACAATAGAGTATACACCTGCTATTGCTGGAGCAGCAATTGCAACAGAGAGACAGATACCGACACCCACAGCAGGTCGGTTGGATCGTTTGTATCCCAAGTTAAGGCCGCATAAGGCATATTGAGCAAAGCAATTTAAATGGAGTAACGCAACTACCACCATCATATGGGCCCATTCATATGGCTTGTAAGTACCATTCTTGCAGTATATTTTTCTGAGCGAAGAGATGTCCTTAGACTTCCACCTGCAGAGAAGAACAAGGTGGTGGAATCGCTTTGGGTGCTGATACAGACACATGAGAGTGAAAAGAGCATTGAGGATTTGATTATTGACCTCAAACCAGGTATTTCTTTGTGACTTCTTTGGTAGGACACCATTTAACATACCTGTCATAACGAGAAAAAGGATTGCTCCTGAAATGGCAACACAGATTATCCATAAAAGAAGGGCCATGTTCAGCGGGTTCCTGATCCATTCTTTACAGGCTGTTCTCAGAGACTGCCAATCAATCTTCTGAGCTAGAACCCCATTGAAATGTTCTCGGAAACCTTGGCTAGTGGAAGAAAGTACAGAACGTGAGATTTCATCTTTTTCCTCTGCAATCTGACGGAATTTAGCTGATGGGGAAGCTAAATTACCACTGGAGCTGTTTTTCACCAAGCGCAGTCTATTGGGAATAATTGATAAAATATCCTTATTACCTCTTCTCAGATTTTCATCACTAAGTAGTCCCTTCAGAGATGTTGAAACATGAAGAGCTCCGTTTCCGTTATAAGTGTACTGGGAAGGACTTGAGGATGATTCTTCCTGAACCGCAGTAAAGTCTTCCCTATTACTAGTTGGAATCATTTTACTGCCAAATTTGATTTTTATGAATATCTTGGATTCCAAAAATTCTAAAATCAGAAAGCCCACAAACCACTGTGAAAGACTACACCATGAAGCCAATCACTGAAGAAATCCTGAATGCTAAACTACACTGCTCAGATTCAGAAAATATGTGAGGAAAATTTCAGATTGTCACTCTTCGTGGAGAATCAGAAAACATAAGACGGAACCAGCTCATCTAGGAGATACTGATGCTACTGTTCTGATAAACAAAGGAACCTGATGAAATATTTGAAGATAAAAGGAATGCATTTAGTTGACTCCACTTTTAAAACTTCACTTCTAACTACAAGAAGAACATGATTGATATAGCATGCAAGTTGAATTCTGATAACAAAAATGTTGCAATATTTCAAGTACAACTTTAGAACTCAACAAGGTAAATAGCACAAAGACCTGGGGTTCTCCCACCAGCACATACTTGTTGTCTAACACCTAGTGAATAAAAGGAGACTAATAATTGGTCATCAAAACACCTAGTTCACAAACAATCCTTCAGGAATTAGTGATAATCCCAAAAAAGTTACACGGAAAGAACATAATTTCTACTTGTTTCATTCCAATTCCGACAGAACCCACCACAAAGCAACAGAATTCTACGACAAGAAAGATAAAAATGCAAGATTTTTTGTTTTTTCATATATCCACAGCATGACGCACAATCATTCTTATTAAACAAATAGAAAGTTCCAATGAAACAAAGGATAACTAGATAAGCAACGAATCAAACTACGAATTACAACCCATTAAAGAACTCACTTTAAACCGAATCTATATCAATTCCTGCATTCTTGTGAAAGCCCAACCCCAGAACCAAAGCAACAAGTAGAAACTGCCATAAACAATGATAATCAAGAAAATTGGGAAAGGTAAACAGTACCTCTGAACGAAGGATTAATACCTCTGAATGTTCTTCTTCATCCATAGACCATCGTCAAAAAGCTTTAGCCGCGTCTGGTCATCGGTAGATGACGACGCGGCGTTGAGTCTTTTGGAGTTTTACCGATTCAACTTTGCAAAAGCGGGGCAATTGCCTATGTTTCTTTTCTCCTTGGTGTTTTCTGGCGGTGTCAACATTTGGAAGATTCTCAGCACTACATACGAGACTTTGTCCTTCATTTGCTTTTTCTTTTTAGCTCTGGCCCTGCTTTTCTTGGTTTTACCGTTGTGGATAACAATTTTTTTTTAATAAATCTATGGTAGAGTTGTTAAAAAATGAGTGATATTCTTCAATTATCACTCATTTTGATATGTACTTCTTAAATTTTAAAATTTTTAATTTGTTAAACTTTTAATTACATCCAATTTGAATTTATCTATCAATTTTTGCTGTTTAAACTCTTAAAAGGACAAAATTATCCTTCAATTTTCTTTTTATTAAAAAGAAAATTTTAAAAAAAGTCACAAGGTGGCCAGCCGTCGGTCACTTGTGATTTTTTTTATAATATATATATTTTAAAAAATTTAATTTAAAATTAAGGATAAATTTAAAATTTTATAAAAAAAGTCAAGGTATAAACATCATTATCTAATTTTTAACGTTTAAAATGTGACGAAGGGGTTCAAATTGACTGCAATTAAAAGTTCGGAGGTCCAAATTGAGAGATTTTGAAATTTGGAGATGTCAAAACGGGTGGTAATTTCGGGGTACAAAGTGAAATTTTTCTATTTTTTTTTTTACATGTTCACGCAAGGGAAGAGAATGAGGATTCGAATTAGTGACTTTCGTTTCATTAAGCGTTGACTACAGCCAATTAAGCTACCCCTTGGGAACAAGTTTTCCCAAATTTTAACTATTACTTTTAATCATATAATTCACATTAAAATGGATACAATAAGTTAATAAAAGTAATGCTTACTTATATACTCAAAAAAAAAAAAATGCATACTTATATGAAAAAAATATGTGAAATATTTAAAGAAAAATAATAATTAAAATTCTAATAGCTACTTTATTTCCTGGGTTGAGACTTGAAGAGTGGTAGCCAATTAGCCAGACAAAAGTTCTGCTACTTTATTATTATTATTATTATTTTGAAATGGTACACATTATAAAAAAATCAAGACCTGTCAAGGTCAAAGTTTACAAAAGATTGAAGAAAGTCTGGAATGTTTTTGTAAATGTTAACTAAAAATAATACCAAAAGTTAGATTCGAGAGCGGTTGATCTTCCAACAAAATAGTCCATAAAATCTTGCAGTTGGTATGTAAACGAATCTGGAGGTAGTTTTCAGTTACATGAAGGCATGTCTACAACATAGACAAAGGCTGAAAGGCTTACCGCTTATGCATATGGGTTAGCATGGTTAATGATATAGTTATTACTGCAGCCATTACAAAATCAAGTAACATACCACGTGGTCATTAATTAATTAAATTGACAAGTTAAATTTTTTTAGAGTAAAAATTAAGCAACAAAATTTGATAAGGTAATTTTAATTATTTAGTGATTGAAATTGTGACATATGAATTTGTAGTAAAAGTTGCATTACACTTTATCACACGACGTTTATCTCAAACCCGAACATAGAGACGGTTGTTTTCTTAATCACACGTTTAATTACAAAAGTAAACTTCTTGTAGAAAAATCAAACGCAAGAGTGTCACGTGGATCTCTCTAACGCCAAATCAAGCAGCAAACGGAAGAACTGGCGAGGGTACATGGGTGGCTGCTCTGCTAGTGCCTGAGATGTACACAGATCTTCCGGTAAGAGATATCATCGTGCAGTATGTGGGTGCCCGTTAAAAATGAATAGCCACTGTTTTTATATACATCTATCACTTTGATTTTTATTTATTTTTTAAATCATCTTTTTTTTCAACATGTGAGATATAAGAAGTTATCAATTCCCAATTTAATTCTCAGTAGAAACTAATTAGTCCCTTGGCTGATACTGCTTTCCGACTAATCAAATCAATTTTCATCGTACATTGTTAAGATATTAATAAAATTATTAAATTTACCATTTACTATCAATTAAGCTTTTTATCTTTTCATTATTATTATTATTATTTTTAAAGTTTTTCTCATCTAAAATTCTGGTTCTGCCCGGGTTGTGAGAGAGAGAGAGAGAGATGATTTACCTGATGAATCAGAACAGTGGAAGGAGTCATTCCAGGCACTGTATTGACCTCTATGATCAACACCTGCAAACAGTGAAAGTGGAATTAAAAAGATGTCAACAACAATCAATAAGGTCTTCCAGTAATGACTCATGATTACTTGAAGGCGGTATCTTTCCATTTGAAAATGGCAGCACGCGTGGATCCCCAAGACTTAAATGATTCACACCACCAGATAACATTGACCAAAAACACCAGCCAAAAAGGCAAAAAAGAAAAAAGGTCCCTTCGTAGAATTCTAATATGCCCTCTAAAGCACATGCTCATGCATAAGGCAATGGGGAAAGCATGTCATGTGACATAATGGAATCAACATACCTCTCCGCTGTCAACATTGACAAATGCATCAATCCGTGAAAATCCTTCCAGTTGTAGAGTGTTTGCAATGAGTTCAATACGTTCTTTACATCTCTCCAAGGCTTCTTTACTGATTCACGGAAAAGGGCAGGACACAAACAGTAATTCTAAATCAATACAAAGATATTGGAAGAGAGTAAAAAAGTAGGCCATGACACAGTATGTTTTATAATGAAACAAACAATACAGGTTCCAAGAGCTCTGCTACCAGTGTGGTGACACATACAGGAATGTAAGAGTTCCTAACCCTACCTTGATTATTNTGAATCAGAACAGTGGAAGGTGTCATTCCAGGCACTGTATTGACCTCTATGATCAACACCTGCAAACAGTGAAAGTAGAATTAAAAAGATGTCAACAACAATCAATAAGGTCTTCCAGTAATGACTCATGATTACTTGAAGGCGGTATCTTTCATTTGAAAATGGCAGCACACGTGGATCCCCAAGACTTAAATGATTCACACCACCAGATAACATTGACCAAAAACACCAGCCAAAAAGGCAAAAAAAGAAAAAAGGTCCCTTCGTAGAATTCTAATATGCCCTCTAAAGCACATGTTCATGCATAAGGCAATGGGGAAAGCATGTCATGTGACATAATGGAATCAACATACCTCTCCGCTGTCAACATTGACAAATGCATCAATCCGTGAAAATCCTTCCAGTTGTAGAGTGTTTGCAATGAGTTCAATACGTTCTTTACATCTCTCCAAGGCTTCTTTACTGATTCACGGAAAAGGGCAGGACACAAACAGTAATTCTAAATCAATACAAAGATATTGGAAGAGAGTAAAAAAGTAGGCCATGACACAGTATGTTTTATAATGAAACAAACAATACAGGTTCCAAGAGCTCTGCTACCAGTGTGGTGACACATACAGGAATGTAAGAGTTCCTAACCCTACCTTGATTATTCATTTAACAAATATTGCAGACATATAAAGTCAAGCAGAAAACTTAAAACATAAAACAA
The DNA here is from genome assembly GCA_006937295.1 of Carpinus fangiana. NCBI lineage: Eukaryota > Viridiplantae > Streptophyta > Magnoliopsida > Fagales > Betulaceae > Carpinus > Carpinus fangiana. The sequence goes on along the minus strand of CM017327.1, from coordinate 11,047,789 downwards.
AAAAGGACAAAGCCACATAAAAATTCAATTAATGATAATAGTGCAGATGATTGTAATACACTACTTCAGGAAGATACGTATCTTCCACAAGACAGCACCAAGAAATTATGGACCAAAGACAATGTTGTAAACAGAAGACATGTCAACATGAAAGACACAAAGCGCCACAGAAAGCACAATAGAATCCGATGCTATTAGAAAACATGGAGTAAAGCGTCTCCTGGAAGATATATGACACAATAGAATCTGATAACCAAAAAAAAACTTCATTTTCCAAAGAATGGGATTCTTTAAAAAAAAAACCTGATAATTGATAACGGGGGTGGAGTCAGATTGATGCCAGTCCCACCTGTCAACAAAGTAATATCTCCGTAAGGTTTGGAAATTAAAAGCAGTGTGCACTAGAGATTGACAAAGCAATGTCCTCATGATGCAAAACAGGAAGGTTACATCATGTTCCATACTTTTACTTCTCGCTCTTCGCTTAATTTTTGGTAGAGGCACTGCTGCTGAGCATCAAAATAGAGCACTAATAATTATGCTAAGATAGGGATGCTTCACCCACTAAGGGTTATTCAGCCAAATCCCTAAAATGGGATCTATCTTCACATTTATATGCTTTATTAGACATTTGCTAAAAGGTGATACAGCATCACACCAATACTGTAATTAATTAATGACACGCAAGAAGAAAACAGGAACCATAATGCACTTCTGGCTTCTTCTTTTTTTTGGGTGCAATAATGAATAACTACAGGCAAAGACATACCTTGGAATTTCTCCTCTAGTGATAAGATATCACCAGTCTCCTTGACAGTAAGACTAGGACTCAATGAGTGCATGGATCCACGCTTTCCTATAACACCAACAGTTACTTCCACCCATCTACTGCATCCTTTCCACATAAGGCGAAGTCCATTTTCATTTGTGGATTTGGTTGAAACAATTATCTCATCAGTCTCAATAAAAGGTTCAAAGATTAATAGATTTGGAGGAGGGTTTGGCATCTCAATCACTCCATGTGACTGTATATTAATGAAAAGGACAGATACACAGGGTACAAAATTAGAAGTTGATAATGGCATTTCAATTGTTGCATGTACAAAGCTAAATGATGATTGAGGGAGATCTATAATAACTTAATATATTGCAATTGAATTTGAAAAATTGAATTTAAATCTTAGTGAGAAATGTAATAAAACCAGTCACTTTGGAGAAGCCTAACAAACAACAAACTCTATACTTTCAATAATGATAAATGGCATAATGGTGGATTTATTAATGACTTTTTAGATAGCCATGATGCCATAGAATAAAAGACAATATACTTCTGAATTACATATATCTCATTCGCTTCTAATTCAGGAACCTGATCGCTCCCACACCAGTTGTCATGCTTGCCTCAGGCAAGTACTGCCATCTATCCTTTCATTTCCTCATAAAGGATTTGTAAGCAAGCTACTTTGCGAAGTTGTTGTCAAACAAAGAGTATAATGCTTGAGGAAAAGCAAGGTCACGTATCATATTTTAAGATAAAGATACTTGCAACAAATTTTACAGATAGGACATGCCATAAAGACAAAAAGGCCATATTGGCAACCAAAAATAAAATAAAAAACCACCATATGTACCTTTGACAAACTATTAGAAGGAATCCTTAGAAGGCAGTCCTCCAATGCTTTCACATACACTTCAAGGTCCTTGGCACAGCTGCGTGAACAAAAATATTTAGAACCATGTGATTGAAATCTGTACAACAAAATTTCACTATAGGCGCCACATAAATGAATTCACTTGAACAGGTGACATGTTTTCTAACATACATTCATCAATAGCACATGAAAAATGAAATTAACAAGGGGTATAAGCCTACCATAATCTTGCAACCCCAGTTGAACATCCATCTCTTGCTGGTTTAACACATAATGTTTCACACCGAAGCTTTGAGGTCAAATCATGCCATACATCTAGTATGGGCATGTTCAGGAGATCCTCTTTCCTCCGCACATCTTTGTTTATGGTAAGAACTCCCAAGGTTGAAAGCTGTATATATCAAGAGATTTAATGCATGCTTATGGAGGAAAGATGCAACCCATAGGATTAATGATATCAACAAAACACCACTTATATTTAAGAAGATCAGTTGCCATACATGGTTAAGAGCAAGAGATGTTGCAACTTTGTCCATACAGGTCTTTGAAGGAATCATTCCAGGGCCTTCAATTGAAAAATGAAAAGGGAAAATGAGCATTGATACCAGGAGAAATTATATTTCTCTTAAAACAGTTGTTGATAAGAAAAGACCTGTATAAGAAACTCCTTCGGCTTCCAACATAGCCTGAAGTGTACCATCTTCACCAATGCCTCCATGCACTACACATAATAATAGATAAACCTCATAAGGACCAAAATATAACATGTTATAACATAGTACATCTGATGATAACTAGCAAGTGAGACATATATTTCTTGTATTTTTATATCCACAACAGCCGAAGTAAGAAAACTCTTGCAAGGATTTGTCAATAAATTCTATTCATGCAAAGATGATTCATGAAGTAGAGTCCACATATTGACTGTAGAATAGTACATTATATAAAGGGTGAATTTTCATTAAATAAATAATTTTTAAAAAAAAAATTCTATACCCAACCCACTCATCAAGCGTTAGTTTTAAGTTATCTGGAATTTGACTGAAAAGCAAAACCTGCAATAAAAACTGTTGCCTGAACTTCCTTGGCTTGCTTGATCCATTGCTCCAAAGAAAATCTCATAGGTGGTTCATCAGCAATATCAAACCCTGTGAACCAACTGTGTTTTGCCAGACCTTCCATGAGATCATTCATCACTATGTTCCGTAACTGAGATGTCAATGCAGCCCGAGTTGGTTCAATTGCCTCTATGCATGCAGCAATCACTTCTTCTGTTGTGTGTCTTAGCACAAGAGAATAACTGTAGACAAAGAAAGAAATTTACAGATTTGAAGTGTGTAAAACAAATGTATAAAAAGCAACATAATGGCCACACCAACCAATCTATACATGCTTAGAAAATTACAAAACCTTGGTGATGAGAAAGTCATCTATTTATGCTCAGCCATGCTCTCTCAATGTTTTACATTATGATACAGCTTGTTGAACTAAAGGTTAATAGAATGATCTCAAGGGTATTAAATCCATGTAGAAGAGATTGCAAAAATCATTACTGAAGAAGCAGATAAACTATGAAAAGCAACAAGCTACAGATGTGGGTGATGGCAACTTCTTGTATCTGACTCTAAAATAAACACATTATTTGTAAATGCATGTAAACATACTGAAACTATGGACAACCTTATGTGATGCACAAATATTGTTTTCCTTTCTTCTGTCCCTAGAGAGAGAGAGAGGGAGGAACAAAATACCGACACTTACGGTAATGACCAAACTGTTCTGGAGCTCACATCATTTTCCTTATTGTCTGAATCCACACTAGAGGAATATTCACTTGTGGGAGCAAGCAAACATGGAGTTACTTCAAGCTGTAGCCACCAAATATACCAACTCATACATTATATGACATCTGGAATGCACTTTGACTAAAAATGAAAAACTTCTAAGTATAATATAGAATGTAAATGCATTTTTTTTGTTCAGTAACAAATAAACAAAATTAATTTTGAGTGCATTCATAGACTAGCCTGCGAAAATTCCTCTATGCAGACTCGTAACATTTATGAAACATTCCTCTTTTATAAATTTGCAGTGAAACATCTTTGAGATTTTGCACCTACACCAGATTATGGATTAAAATTAAAGTGAATGTGAAAAATCTATCCGTACAATAGTCAATTCATGCTTATCATTTATCATGTAGACATTCTAAAAAAATTATAAAAGAGAAACTCTAAAAGCAATTTATACTTCGGCAATTGCACCACCAAACCATTAGGTAAGCAGGACCACTTCATATACCAACATCTCGCTGAATGATACTTACATCATCAAAAGCTTGCAAATTGAGCCAAACATTTGTTCCACTCATAAGAGATACTTGCCGCTCAGATGTGTTCCCTCCAAAAATGACAGAAACTTTGCGGGTGCTTTCCTCATTGGAAATTACTTCTCTAATCTGAGAGGACTTTGATCTTCTAGGCAAATGACTTGATCCACTACTGAATGAAGCAAGATTGGGAAATCGCAAGCAAGCATGGTAAATAATGCTCCGAAGAATGTTTGAATGAGAAAATCCAACCTGGATATTGGAGATAGTAACTTATTTTTTATTGTTAAGTAGCAGCACAGAAAATGTTATTAGTATAATGATTTGAAGGAATTAAAAAAGAAAAAAAAAATGCTCACCGTAAATGGTCACCAAGCCCCTTTACAAGGGCATGCAAAAGGCATGAAACTTAATATTTCCATAGCAACATTTAAAGATGCCTTAGAATGCACTAGGTAGGTTTAAAAAAAATCCGTTAAAAAAAAGGCAAAATGAGAAGAAAAAAAATTAGGATGTTGTTCTTACTACATCAAAACACTATGATGACAAATGGTCTCTGAAACCATTTAGAAGCTGTCATAACTTCATTGCTTCACATGATTATATTCGGAATTACCTTTGAAGCTTGCTGAAATAAAAAGCTGGTCTGCTCCATTCCGCTGATCTGATACATACAACAAATTCAATATGGGACAAGTAGGATTGGAAAATGACAACATATTAACAGAATTAGGCAAATACCATCCATCAATTCGAGCAAAATCACGTAGGCCAAGCCTTTGGAATAACAAAGATGCTCCTTCTCGGATAAGTTCAATTACATCTATCGGAAAACGAGGTGGAGTGTGATAAACAACCTGTATAGTATGCATAGAGTTCTGACAATTAGAAAGATGAAAGAGAGCAAGAAAAGAATAGAATGTATTACCTCATTATACAGTCTCACTTAAGAAATTGCATAAATCCTTTTTAACATGCACAAATGCTTTTAAGGATTAGGTATCAATGTATTTACATGTGTATGCAACATCGCAAGATGTGTCACTACTGTACCTGCTGTGTTGGAAGATACTTTCTACGGTAATTAAAAATTGCATCATTCTCTCTTGCATCACCACTGCCATGGAATTGAAGCTCCACCTGGTCATTTAAAACACAAACTAAATTCACATCATTCAAAACCTTCACTAGCCAATAATTAATGACACCCCATACAAAAAATAATAGTTTCAGCCATGAAGGTCTAAACATTCCATTACTTCCATAATTTATTTTTACTAGCATTGGAAGTGCAACTTATCTCGAAATGAATGTTCAAACCCTCCCATACCTAGACCTGATGTTTCAACTTTTCAGCTTATTTCATATTCACAAATTATTTTGTTTCTACAATAAACAAGGTTTAACCCATAGTTTGAGCTAAAAGTCCATTTTCCAACCCAAATGTTAATCCTTCAGGAACTCAACTGGAGAATAAAACAAATGTATCACTTTTGTGTCTATTTTCTCCAAACACTTTTTTTTTTTTTTTTGGTGAAGCACCTTTATTACACAAATATAATAGATCAACCTTTATGTATTACAAGCACTATAAAGATAAGAGAGACCATTCCTATAACTTTTCTTATAGATACAACTAAGAATATCAAACATTTTTAATTTGAGGATACTCTGTTTAATGACCAATTTATGGCTGAGTAATATATACAAGTACTGATATAGTATTTTTAAACTAAATTTAACAATTCTCATTAATCACAAAAAGAGGATTCGCTTTGCAAAGCACTCCCTTAAAGTCATAATTTGGAACAAATCCTTTGCAGTATTGATTTTTCTTATTTTTCCTTTTTCAAGGCAGTATATAATTTTAGTACATTCTATAATTATTATATCATTCTCTCTAGCATCACGACTACCATGGAATTGAAGATCAGGATTAGAGATTACCACAAAATGAATCAAAGGAAAAAAGACACCAAGAGAGCTCATACCTCAGTTGGCAGTAGTACAACAGGATGGCAATCCAAACCAGATCCCACATCAAGAACAATAGCTGTAAACTCACTCCCTCCTTTGAGAAATATTTCAATAAGGACTCTATCATCAATTCCCTATAAAAGATTGCAAAGAGCAAATATTTTATAAGATAAAATTTATCATTCAGAGGGTTTTCGAGTCCAACTTCGCAGCCACATCTTGAAGAAAATTTGATTTCATAATTCTACACCTTCAATTAATTTCTATGCAGTTACGTCTTCTTTCTTTTTCTTTTTTTTCTTTTTTTTTAATAATAAAAAATAAAATAAAATCTCATTTCCTATGCCAAATTAGTCAAACGTTTTCAATTAGGTTGACAAATTTTTAACCAAGCCTCACAGTCAAGTCTCAAGAAAACCAGCTTACCTCTGAAATAATTTCATTAGCTTTCGTCAAAGAATCTTGCACACCATATGCAACTTTGACACCAATGCTTGATCCAGCTCTTGCTGGTTTTACCTGAAATAGTACGAGAAAGATCTTCAACACATCACAAACTTCTAATGGCAACATGAAAAATGTGCCTTACCACAACTTTCCCTGAGTAAGGGTCCAGCTGATTTCTAGCAAACCACTTTGATAGTTCAGGTTCGTTCCTTTCACTTCCCTAAAAGTCATTCCAGTAGTCAGCAGAGAACCAAAGAGCTTTGCAAATACAACTAAATCTAAAACTGAAATTACCACTTGAATCTGTCTCAAATCTCTAAAGAACTATTTAGATAGAAACTAAAATCAGTAGTCAGTAAGCAGATAGGAGCCTCTAACATTCACTAAATCATTAAAAGGGGTGCAACAAATCTAAAATCCAAAATCGCAAAAAATTCTTTTGATTACTTCTACCAATCCAAACAATTTATCCCACTGCCTGGGAGCTTAGGATCTCAAAAGAAGCTCTATATGCAATATATTTCATATAATTATACTTAGCATCCAAAATCAACATATATGAGAAAAAGGTCACAGCTTTGTTACAAAAAATATTATGCTTGTAGAATTTGAACATATATGTAGTTATCCTACAGGGCAAACATGACAAAGTGTGATTAGTTATCAACAAATATAACTCGGTTGAGAAAATACCTGCACTAAAAAACTAGGCGCTGTTATGAATCCCAGTTTGCTAAGCTCCATAGATGCATCATACTGCCAATTAGTCAATGGGACAAAAGGTTTAGTGTTTTTCCTAACAAAGAAATAGACAATTCTGACATAATTAACATTAAACAGTATACTAAAGAGACGCGAAGATGAGTTTTGTACAGAGCATCCATTGCATGTAAAACAATGATAATTTTGCTGGACTTTATACATCTGAGATTCTTCTCAGATTAGGAAAGAGGGTCCATGCTGTTAATTTAGGTTATATAACATAATTAATGTAAATTCATAAGTTCCATCATTAAAAAAATGCAAATATGAAGATACAAGTGGTTCATTTATTCAGCTTCATTCCTGGCCAAGTGCATCCCAAAATAAACATTCAAGCCACCTTATACCTGGTTTCTAACACATGCAGCTTGCAAGTATAATCTTTTTTTTTTTTTTGATAAGTCAAAATATATATAAAAGGCGTAGAGGGGCGCAACTCAAAGTACACAGGAAATATACAAGGGGAGCCTAAGAGGAGGGGGAGAAGTGATAAAGAAAATCTGAAAAACTAATTACAACCGGGGCTAGCCAACCGGCTGTCCAAGTGTAAAGAGTGAAAAGAAAATAATGAAGGAGCTCCTCAAAAGATCTCGACGTGTCTTCAAAGCATCTAGCATTACGTTCCCTCCAAATACACCACATAAGACAAAGGGGAACCATCTTCCAAGCCACCGCACTCCTCGAGCGACCACTCGAACCAGCTTGCAAGTATAATCTTGGAAACCAATGTTACAAGAAACCTACCTAATGCAGGCCAAATGACATCATCATGCCTCAAGATGGTGTAAAAAATATATATAGAGGTTCTAGATGAAGTCTTCCAATTAAATGTCCTACATGTCATGTTAGAATTGGCTCCCTTCAATGAAGCTAGCAATTTTAAGGTCCTCTAAATGTCTGGTGTATATGAGCATATGAACTGATTCTGGCGTCAAAATACAGAATGATCTATTATAACCTTGTATATAAAAAAAAAAAAATTATTTTTAATGAGAGCAAAGAGTTTCTTTTACCTTGTCAAATGCTTGAAGACACTCATTTGATCCTGTGCCAACGAATGGAATATTATATTCTTCCAAGAGCTCCTGAAAATTCCATCATATGCATCCATTTTACTTAGATCGTAAATCCATAAACCCTTCAAAAGTTATAAGGGAAAAAAAAATACTGTTATGCATTTGAGATGTTAAGGGCTGTAATATACTACACCTGAATGCCACCATCTTCTCCAAATTTACCATGTATAACTGGGAACACTATGTCTACAGAAGCAGCAAGATGTTCTGCAAATTCAGACAAAGACTGGAAACCTTGGGCAAGGCTATAAAAATAAAACCAAGACAGTGAGCCATCTCAACATTTTCAGTTACATAAAAGACAGTAAATACCATAGTTAAAAGGCCATCTTACTTTTCAAGTTTAAAATCAAAATCTGCAGGAGTGTTTGAGTATGCCTGTAAACGTGATACAGGAGGAAATTAAAAGACAAAATATCTTCTAAGAAGAAGGTTTTTGCAGAAGCCTGTTAATTTGTTTTCATCTAATATGCATGTTATGAGTAGATTAAATAATTCATAAGCAAAGAACCACCAATTGATTTTAGATGAGGATAATAAAATAAAATAAAAAGTTATTTGCTCCTGTTGAGCAAGTTGCTGTTCCAGGGATCTTTTAATGAATTAGTTGCATGTCAACCCAAAACAAAAAAATAAGCCAAGCATATAGAGCCATGGCTAAAAATTACAGCCCAAATAAAAAGTCCAATGGAAGCCAAGGGCCAGATGAATAAAACACATTCAACAACTCCTCTTGAACTGGAAAAAATGGACACCAAGTGGAACATTCATTGATAACTACATGAAATATGGTTAGTAACCCTTGATCAATACATTAACAAACAAAAAAAATTCCGGAAGATCCCACAGCTAAGAGCTAGGCAATTCTTGATCATCTCCTGAACCTGGACCTAGAAGCTTAAAACTCCCTCACATGAACTATTTTCCCAACTAAATAGATCCAATACTTTCCTGAGGCCATTCTGCCCTAGCCCATATTGTATTTCTAGTAGTGCTTAAGCGTTTCTATGTCTGATCTGGTTAGAAAGGAACTCCGGAACCTTTCATGAAACTACGAGAAATGCATATAATATTTCTCATAAAGTTATGTATTGGGCAAGAGCTAAAGTTAATACTTTCCACAGTTTTGAATCATCTCATGAAAATGGCTGACTTTAAAGTTAATGGAGCTTTTCTGAGGATGTTTTTAGGCATGAGTAATTATGTAGCCATACTATATTGTTTCTCAAGTGGTGACACGACTTTATCTATAGAATAAGCCATCTTCTTAACTTGAAAATTTCTGTGATGTACTTCTGACTGGTGTATCTCTGTGTTCTGTACAATTTTTCTTCCTTTAATATAATTACTTACCTTACCCGGAAAAAAATTAAAAAAAAAGAAAAAAGTGTTTCGATGTCAAGGATTCGAGCAAAACAAACATCTTGCAATTTTGTGTATTTATGTGTTGATATTCTAGATAAATGCACATTGCACAAACCTGAGCAGGGGATATTGCATAGGCATTGAGATTGCAGTCAATGTAATAGCAACTCACACGCAAATCATCTCCCTGGTACAAAATGAAACAAACCCACCTTATCAAACATCAAGAAAACCAATATAACCACGCCTCCCAGCTTGTATACTGCAAATACACCAATAGAGAAGCATCACACCAGGACCATCCGTCCCCAACAACAGTCAACATGAGACTTAACACTCCGTTTGGTTTCCAAGACCAAAGGAACAAAACGAGCGGGACAATAATAAGCCCCCCCAAAAANTGGGGGTTGGGGGTGTGGAATTTTCAATTCTTACCGTTGTTTCAGTCCCAAATTTTCACTTACTCTGCCCAATTAAGTAGTTCTTCGTTCAAACGGCATATCAACACCTCTACAAATATGCATTACTAGATTTTGCCGTCTCAGCATATTCAAACATACTTATATATATGTGTTTATGACGTACCTGTATATGATCAAGAACCGATCTCGCAGAGTTAAGCGAAATTCCACGCTCCGCGGACGGGCCTCCGCAAACGACACCAACTCTAAGAACCCTGTCTTTCTCCTTCGAGTCCTCCTCCTTCTCCACAATCCGGTCGTCCACAACCTCCGCGGCGGCGTGTGGAACTCCGAAACCGGAGCGCTTCGTCTGTGAATAGCTTCTCCACTTCTTACTCAACCTCACAGTCACTGAGTTCTGCGAGAGGACAAACGACTTGTAAGCAGTAAAGCGAGTGTTCAGTCCAACGGCGTCGTTCTGCTGCCTCTGGCGGAGCAACGCGAGCTTCGAAGCCTGAGCGATCGAGGCCATGGGGTTTGGTGAGAGAGGATGATCGGATTAGAGAGATTGGTGAAGTGGTTCAATGGTGTGGTATTATAGAGTGAGGGGGTGAGTGAGCGAGCCAGATGGTGGTGGTTTGTTGTCGTCTTTCATTTTCGTTATAACTTTAAAGAACTGTTTCCGGCGGCAGAGTAGCGCCAATTCTGGACGAAACAAGTGCGTCTTTCTCATTGGCCGTTGGTGTGTTGTCTTTTCCAGTTGGCTTTAAACAAGTTTTATTTAAAAAAGATTTTGTCACGCTGATGTCCAAATCTCAATTAATTTTTGATTTTTTTTTTAAAAAAATTGATATAAGAATTAGTTGAAACTAATACATCATCAGCATTATGAAATATTAATTTGTGAGATAGAAATATTATTTTTAGTATTACTCAATTTTCCTTATCACTTTAGAACTAATCAAATCTATTATAATATAATTAAATCATTATATATTTTTTAATTAATTTTAAGTTTTTGAGGTAAATAATAATTTAACATGACATGAAATGAGAACTTCTCTCCTTCATTCATCTCTCATTTCAATTAAATTTTTTTCATGTTAAGTCCCAATGATTGAGAAATGATTTGAATTCATTAACTGATTAAATTTACCATTTGCCATCAATCAAGTGATGATCAAAACATGGTACTAGAACATAACCTATTTAATAAACATGCCGTGCTAGATTAACCTAAATACAACCCATTTGACCGGTTTTGAAATGTATATGAATTTACATGCAAAAATATAATTTGTTTATATGAATTTTATATAAAAATGAATTTATATATGAATTTTAGCCTTTTAGGGTTTGTTTTTTAATTGTAAAATAATCAAATTTAATTTATACGAGTTATACGAGCTCGCCTAGGATTTACCCGAATTTGATTGTATAAAACCATAACCCGCTAATTTTGTGTTGACAATCTTTAAGAAGACCTGCAAGCTTAACTCGAACCCAACATTAAATTAGTGAGTTGAGATCTCACACGTGAACACGAATTGTCATCCTTACTTCCCTATTTGGCCCTTCTTCTGTCCTTATATTGGGTTATTAAACATCAAAGAATGTTACTTTATTTGATCTTTTGAAGGTGTCACAACCATAGTACTTGACCAATTTGTACACAAATGCAAACCATATACCAATATCAATACAAGCTAAAAGCCGAAAGGCATAGCTGATCATGGCTAACAGCCGTGGTACTAATATATACAAGCCGAATGCAATACTTTCAATAGGGGTAAGCAACCAATGAAAATCTTAGGTCAAATCCTCTTCTAGTTCCTTGACCTTCAAAGCTTCCTTCACTCTCAGTAGAAGGGTGGTCTTCCTAGGATCCTACAGAACAGAATATCGAAGTCAGAGACAAAACAACAAACACTCAAAAAGCTAGAAAAGAGGTAAAGAAATCAGGAGGGTAATAAATGATGGCATCATTGGCATGAGGAATAACCAGGGGATCAAATGCCAATAGGACATCACTTCTATCCGTCCGTGTTCATTATTTATAAAACGCTACAACCACCACCACCATACAATAAAACAATAACCTATTGAGGGAAAATAATCAATACCTGTAAAGCCATAGTGGTATTTCCAACTAGGTGAGGAAAAAAATATCATTATTTGTAAAAATATAAAGATATTATCCCTCAAAGGTTCAATAAGGTCATCAAAGTAAGGATAGGAAGTAACTCTACAAAATTCAGGTTGCATAAGATTTCTCACTCACTCAATTTAGAAAACAGACAAAGGAAATCTAAGAAATTTAGATTTTAACGACAGAAAAAGTACCAGTGGGGTCATGCTATCAAATTCCCTAACAGCGCCAGTGAGTTTTGCAACATCTTCCTCCTCGACTGCAGCAGCCAAATCCTGACATGTGAGCAGTACTCGGTTCAACAAATACTATGTAATTAAAATGAAACAATAAAGCGCGCTAAATTATAAACCAAATACAACATCAAGGTAATAATTGTCTATACTAAATAATTTCCTAAGAAGAACAACGTACTTAACTTGAAAAAAAATGTTAAAGGACATTTTTTTTCTCATACAAACTCAACAGCAAAGATGAATACCAAGTTTTACTGGCCTAGAAGACACCACTTACAGCTAAAAATCTGTATTCCCGAGTTCTGGAAAAAGTTGGATCCAAATCCTGCACAATTGATTGAATACTTCTAAAGATATTAATTATAAGGTCAACGTCTCAACAAACACTAACACAGTGGGAAAAAAATCAAACGAAAAAACAAAAGATTGACCTGATATCGGTCCAATGAGTTGGTAATAGCAACAATATCACCCTTACACAACTGGCAGAGGCCAGCATTAAGAAGATGTCCCCTTACTCCATACTTCAGTAAGTTATTATTGATCGACTGTCGTGCTATCTCTTCATATATCTCAATTGCCTGCTTATATCTGACAAAAACAAAGAAAAATTCATTCTACTCCACAAGTATATGCTTCAATATTCTATCTCATTTACTTCTCAGTTTTCACATGAAGACAAAAGATCTATATAAAAGTTGGGAAGTTTGTGAGGAGAATCTAGTGGCACCATGATTAGAAAAAGCTCCATTCAGTCTGGGACACAACACCAATAAAATACACGAGCCAAACATGCAATGCATTGAGATGAGAACTTCTCAATCAAAAGGAAAAGCAAAAGATTCCCTAATGCCGGGTCCACTATATATTTTGATCAAAACCATTACTGTTGTCATAAATATCTACAATATTAGCATATACCACTCACTGTTCAAGTTGAGCAGAAAATTCTGCAACTTTCTGCTTGCACTGGTTCGCAGAGGTTTTTGCTTCGGCACTTTCAAAAAATTCAGCTGCCCGCTCAAAATATACAAGAGCCTTCTCTATGTTTTGTTCGAGCTCGTATAACTCACCAATTTCCTGAAGCAAACATGTAATAAAAATAAGCTGCAATTTCTTGGGCTTTAATGAATTCAACTTCTTACAAGACCCTAAAGCTACATTATAGATATGAGTAATGCTAAAAGGAAGACCTACGTTCTCCTTGGGTCCTTCCAAATTGACGTAGATTTTAAAATCACCATTTGATCAAAATCCAATAGTGATCTATCACAAATCCAATGGTGATTTTAAAAACCATATTAATTTTGTGAGGACACAAGGAGGACATGGAGATGTTATTTAGCATTATTCTATAGATACATATCCACCCAACAGTACATCAACAAAGTGAGGATGAAACGGTGAAGGGAAATATGCACAACATGAAAGGTTGCACTAGAGTTTGAGAAACAATAACAATTTCAAAGGATAATATACTAAAACAATAATCAGGAAGACCAACATATTGCAAATTGTACCTTGCAATATCTCGCAGCCATGTTGTGCCTGCCAATTTCCAGGAAAATATTCATTGCTTGGTCTAAGCATGATATGGCACCTGTAAAAACTCCCAATAGAGAAAAAAAAAATGGTTTTCAAAACAGTTATTATGGAAGTAGAGATTGTGTTAAGTATTGTGTTATTATGTAAAATATGACCTATTACATCTGAGTTACAGATTCATTCCGAAAGAGCCTCCAAACTCCCTCAAGTTTTACAACAATAAGGAAAAGTACCATTAAATTCACCGCTCAACAAGGTGAGAAGTGAAGTAGGAAGCAGAAATGAAAACCAATTGATGCCAATTAAGTGAAAACCTAACTAAACATCGCTATGGGACAATATTAATTAAATGATTACATTTATAACTTCCTATCGGTTTAAGCTTTTGAAATAATTGGTGATTCAACCTGGTATTGAAGCTATAATCTTAATTTTGAATACTTCTGTTGTAATTTATCACCTATTTCAATTAAAAATTTCATGAATAAGGCCTCAGAGTCCGAGCTCACATGTAAGTAGGAGTGTTATAATATTAATTAAATTATTATATTTATCATTTTTTATGGGTTTAAACTTTTCAGTTAATCAGTGACTTACCAAGCTCATACTAACAAAACAACTGGCATCATAAAAATCCATTTATACATATTTCTAAACATTTGCTCATGAGGGAACACGGATGGTACCTTTAGTCGAGGTTTTCTTGTAGCAATTCGCCGCATTCACATAAGCCATGGCAGCTTCATGCTTGCTATCGGACTGCAAATAGCACTCGCAAATTAACGGCACAGTTAGCACAAACAGAAACATGAGATTAACCATATGACACCGAAAACACTGACCTTCAAATGGCAATTCGACAGTTTGATGAAAACCGATCCAGCTTTATCCCCTGAACGGAAATGTATATGACATATCAACATGCAATACATTTGAATATACACAGAGTGATAAGAGAAACTATAATATAAATTACTTTTCAGATGCTTTCTCGGTAACCAAACACATGAGATTAACCAAACGTACAAGATTTAGCGAGTTTAAAGGAATTGGCGGATTGTTCGTACAACTCAGCAGCATCTTCGAATTTGGAGCCGAATAAACCCCAACCTTTGATCTTCTTATCCGCTTTCTTCTCGAATTCTTCTCCTTTCGCGGTGCGTTCCGCCATTTGTGATCGTTCTTGACTTTTCGTCAATTGCAGAGAAACGAGAAGGGGGTATAGAGCGAGAAGCAAGAGATCGAGGGAGAGACAGAGAGACACGCCAGGTGAAAGCGCGTGATGGCCGATGACCTTTTGGTGGAAAATAAGCAGCATGAAACTACTATTTCATTTTTCCTCCAACTACAAAATTTATTTATTTTAATAAATAATAATAATAAAACCCCATTAAAGCATTTCACAAGATTTTGGAAAAATATTCTTCTTAATAGAGCTAATTAAAAGCCTTTGGAAAGATTACTAGTACCAATTAGTAAGAAAGTTATTGACTAGTTGCATTAAAGAAAACTGATATTTGATAAATTTAGATGCTTTATCTTAATGATTATTTTCTAATTTCTCAATAGCTCTCAGCTTTTATACCATATTGGAACTAGGATTTGTCTTTATTTTTTCTTTCTTATTTCACATATTACGTCTTAATTGGAAGACCGTTGCTAGTTATACTATAATTTTATTTTATTTTTTGATATGTTTACATAAAAGAAGAAAGAGAAAAATCTAAACTAATAATCTTTATTTTATTTGACGTGAACAATAATCGATTGAACTACTCCTTTTAGTATAACTTTTACTATAAAAGTGTTGCTATTTTCTTTCTGGATACCGTATATGAAAATCCAATGAGAGGGAGAGTCGTAAATTGGTTGCATGAGCCAAAAAGTGCCAACGGCATGTGATGTGCATAGGCCTGTAAACGATCCGAGCCGAGCGAGTTTAGTCGAGTTCGAGTCGAGCTTGTACAGTAATCGAGCCGAGCCGAGCCGAGCTTGTATAGTAACCGAGCCGAGTCGAGCCGAGCTTGTACAGTAATCGAGCCGAGCTCGAGCGAGCTCACGAGCCGCTCGGTTAATTTGCAAGCCTAATTTTTCCTATAATTTAAATAAATTTATATTAACTATAAACTTAAAANGTTTGAGGAAACGTGGGAATAGGCCTGTAAACGATCCGAGTCGAGCGAGTTTAGTCGAGTTCGAGTCGAGCTTGTACAGTAATCGAGTCGAGCCGAGCCGAGCTTGTATAGTAACCGAGCCGAGTCGAGCCGAGCTTGTACAGTAATCGAGCCGAGCTCGAGCGAGCTCACGAGCCGCTCGGTTAATTTGCAAGCCTAATTTTTCCTATAATTTAAATAAATTTATATTAACTATAAACTTAAAAGATAATTTATATACTTTACTTGTTAATTTTATAATTTATATATTTGTATTATTGAATATAATGTCAATTGTCATTTGTCACATCCTAAAGAGTAACGTACATTGATTAACTGTACATTGTTGACTAACTTTCTAATTGTCACCTATGTTTTTTAATTGCTTAGATTCTTAGAGCCTAGTTACTAAATTTGAGATAATTTTAATATTCATATCAAGTAATGATATAATTTATCTCTATACTTTACTTGATACTTATTACTTGTTAGTTGTTATTTGTTAAAGTTAAGTTAGTATATGATGTATATCATATATTGTAGATAATAAACATATCATATATAAATATATATTATAATTTATTAATTTATAAGTATACAACTAAGTTAAACTAATTTAATTTTATACAATTAATTAATATAACATTTAAGTTTGTATTATTNAATTGGCAGATTGTTCGTACAACTCGGCAGCATCTTCGAATTTGGAGCCGAATAAACCCCAGCCTTTCATCTTCTTATCCGCTTTCTTCTCGAATTCTTCTCCTTTCGCGGTGCGCTCCGCCATCTGTGATCGTTCTTGACTTTTCGTCAATTGCAGAGAAACGAGAAGGGAGTATAGAGCGAGAAGCAAGAGATCGAGGGAGAGACAGAGAGACACGCCGGGTGAAAGCGCGTGATGGCCGATGACCTTTTGGTGGAAAATAAGCAGCATGATCTACTATTTCATTTTTCCTCCAACTACAATAATTTGTTTTTTTAATAAATAATAATAATAATAAAACCATTAAAGCATTTTTCACAAGATTTTGGAAAAATATTCTCCTTATAGATCTAATTAAAGCCTTTGGAAAGATTACTAGTGCCAGTTAGGAAATGTGTAAGAAAGTTATTGACTAGTTGCGTTAAAGAAAACTGATATTTGATAAATTTAGATGCTTTATCTTAATGATTATTTTCTAATTTTTCAATAGCTCTCAGCTTTTATACCATATTGGAACTAGGATTTGTCTTTATTTTTCCTTTCTTATTTCACATATTACGTCTTAATTGGAAGACTGTTGCTAGTTATACTACAATTTTATTTTATTTTTTGATATGTTTACACAAAAGAAAAAAAAAAAAAAATTCAAACTAATAACTTCTGTTTCATTTAACGTGAAACACAATCGATTAAACTACTTCTTTCGACATAACTTTTACTATAAAAGTGTTGCTAGTTTCTTTCTGGATACCGTATATGAAAATCCGATGAGAAATGAGAGGGAGAGTCGTAAATTGGTTGCATGAGCCAAAAAGTGCCAACGGCATGTGATGTGCACGCATGGGGCTAGTGGGGGCTGACGATTGTAGTGGTAGTGGAGGCCGGTGACAAAGAAAGAGTGGCACGTGGACGGTGGAGGAAATGGAGGCGTGATAGATGTGGCTTCCAAGTTAAAACACAAAAGAATGAAGACAAAGAGGAGTAGGAGTGACGAAGAAGAAACATAAAAAGAGGGGGATAAAGATGGAGGATGTTGAGCTACTCTCTCCTCCCCGATTGGCACTTTAGAGCACTAGCAACATACTCCTTATAATCCATTCCCTTTCTTATATTGAGAAAAAATCTTAAAAAAATCACAAAAAAACTTACATTAAAAGCCTCAAATTTAACCAACATCAAAATGCATCTATAATGTTTTCCAATACATAAGAAATGAAGAAACGCTGTAGACTTCCTATACATTAAATTATAAAACATCTTATTCTCTCTCCTTTCTCCTTCACATGTCCCAACAATTCTCTCTCCTCTCTCATTGATTGCAATAATAAAAAGAAATAGTATTTAATTCATATAGAGAACAATAAGGAAACCTATTGTAAATTGCTTCTTTTTTTTCTTTTTTTTATAGGGAATCAAAAAGTAGTTTTATTCCATATATTTAAGAAAAATGGTTGGGAAGCTGCTGCTAATATTCTAAGAGAAGTGATATAGACATTGACACTTTAGAGAGTTATTTCAGTGAGACCATAATATAGTATATTGGGATACCACTCAACCCTATAGTTTAAGCCTACAAGTTTATGTTCAATTATATTATATTAATCACTCACACTTGTAACATAATTTCAATGTGGGACTCAAACCTTTTTATACTCGACAATCTTTCCATCACGTGTGAGTCTATCATCACATTGCTATGCTTTCCCTCAAATAAAAGCTTTTATCAGTCTTTTAGGTCATCTCAATAATCATTTGAGTAATATGTGGGTTTCCCACACCATGCACATTTACTTCTACTCCATAGACTTTTGTTTGTAATTGTGCCCGTGCCATGAACCATTGCCTCTTGCTCTACGAACCTTCATCCTTGCCCACACCTTGCATCTTATCCTTATTTCAATGAATCCTATCTATGCCCGCACCTTGCATCATTGTCCTTATTTAAAGAACCATTATATGTGCCTGTGCCATCTCACCATACTACTCACACCACCATCAACTCTAATACTACTTGTTAGGAGATGGATATCTTGTAAAGTTCTTTTAGCGAGATCATAATACAACATGTTGAGACACCACTCAATCCAAAATCTTAAATTGGTAAATTTGAGCCAAATTATGCCATATTAATAACTCACACTTGTGACATATTTCCACTGTGAGACTTAAACCATTCTACACTCACATGTCTATATTCAACAGGAAGTCAAGACACTCACAGTGGGGAAAACTCATTGGAGGGGCGGAGAAAGAGACTATCTCTCTAAAAACTTCTCTTAGTCCCTTGGGATAGAGATTTGCTACATGCTTATATCGTTATGGTTTACGTGGTACTCATTTTTATAAAATATAAATTAAATTATCACACGAACTTTATAAGAAGAGTAATAGAGTATCATAAATGCTGTAGTAGCAAGCATTTTTCAATTGTCTTATATTCATCAAGTAATTCAATTAACTAAACTAACTGACACCTCTTTATTGCTTGGGCTTGATCACAGTGCTGTTAGAGCCCAAAATGATCCAGCCCGAGTCTAACTAAGCTTAGACCAAAAGCTTCAGCTTAAGGGACCGCAGCTACCAATTACTAGCTCCAAAGTAGCTGGGCGTTTGGGCCTAAACGCATACTCAGGCCCTTACGTCTCTCTCTATTTTTTTGAATTTTATTTTTATTATTTTCGATTTAATTTGAAATCAATGCTTATTAAGTATCTAATCATTGCATTTATTCATTTCAAATTAAATGCAACAGAACATGGGCTTAATGATTAGGCTTTGATAAAACCTGTAAACTTACAGAATCAAGCTTAGCCCGCCCAACTCGACAAGACCCAATTTCACTCGTAATGAAATCTCATACAGATAACAATATTATTAAAAATTCATGTGAGGGTTATAATAAATTGGGTTGGAATTCATTTAAAATATATAAATTTGAAATAAAAATAAGAGTAAGAAAAATAAATATTGTGGTTTTCGAGGCAGAGGTGGACCACTGGTCCACTAAGACCAAAATGGCTAAAACATTACGCGTCACTCGTTTTACTTGAAAGCAGCTAATCGGAATCGGGTGGGGCAATCCACATCTTCCCGTCGCTTTGTTTGGTTATAGCAAATGCACGTCTCCCACAACACGACCAATCAACGTCCACTTGAAGATCTTTGGTTCCAAAAGCGAAGATCCTCCTGCGCGCTCTTATAAAAAGTTGCTTTGTTATATGAACATGTCAATTTCTCCATGCCCTAGCTAGCTCGTGGCCGTGGGCCTCTTGTTTCAGATCGTGTAATTTTGATTTCCACAACAGATTCAATTATTCATTATAACCTCACATTCTTTTGATTGCCAATCAGTTTGTGGTGGGTCTCTTCCTAGTTTGTAGTAGTTCAATCAAAGTCAGTATAATTAATGGCTTTACCTAAAAGATATACCAATGCCAGTCAAGCATTAATCAAGATCGGATGTGTTAAGAATATTTTGTTAGGTTATTTAGGGCTTTTTTAAGAGTGCGATTTTAAAAATTGTTACTTTTTAAAATCACACAGGCGTTTGGTAAAACATATTAAGAATTTTTTTAAAATTTTTTTAAATTTAAATTTAAATTTAAATTTTTGTTATCAATTGGGTGTTTGAATAACATTAGCATATAATTGCAGTTTCATAGCCAAATAGGTAAATATTGTCCCAAATATTTTTTTTAAGCGAAATCGTGATTTTGGTTTTAATTCGCACTTTTTCAAATGAAAAATGCTAGGTATTCTTATAATGTTCTCCTGATGTTCTCTCAACTGTGACGTGACTTTTAAAATCACCATTGAATTTAAGATTATCATTATTGACTTTTAATTTATTAGTAATTTTAAAAGCCACATCACAGTTAGAAGGACACCAGTAAAACACTAAAAGAACACTTAACATTTCCCTTTTCAAATAAGCACCATCTAGCTTGCTTATTGAAATCGCAGATTTTTTCCTATTTTAAATTAAGTGCTTTCTAAATCGCTATACCAAACGCCTTACGTTTTGAGATATCTTTTAAAAACGCATATTATTCTTGTGAAATCGTAATCCCAAACGCACCATTTACTTCCTTAGGTATTCTTCTTCTTCTTCTTCTTCCTTTTTTTTTTTTTTTTCCCCTTTCTTTTTTAAAGGAAAATACTCCATTCTCATTCATAAAACTTGAGAGCAAAAAGTTCTTACAAACAAAGCAAAAACTCTGAAGTAAATCATAGCTAAAGCTAAATAAATCAGCCTAAAGCTAAATAAATCAGCCATAACATAATCATCCATTAACCTATGACTAATAATTAGGTTTAATTTCAGATCTGTACCAAACAGACACCATCCAATGCATAGGTAGCGCTTATTCCTCGGCCTTGAGAGCAGAGATCCCCCAAGTCAATAATCATCCTCCTCAACCCGAAAGCCAGGATATGGTTCACATCTACAACCCAAAGGTTTGGACCTAATGCAAATATACTCACGGGCAAAAAACAATTTGAGAGGATAGAAGGACAAAAATGGAAATAGCAATGGAAGGACAAAAATGGAAAAAACAACCAAATAAAAGGAACAAACAGAAGAAAATGTATAGGGAAATAGCAATGGAAAAACAAGCAAATACATGCAAAATCGGAAAAACAACCAAAGGAAAAATGGGGAAAGCAACCTATGAGGATGACAACAACCAAGAGGAAGCTGATCGTGTGCTGGCTGAAAACTGATGCGGAAGGTGGCATTGAAAGCACATCGCAGGGGGATGCGAGAAAAGACTAGCAACAGACGGTGGGTGGCAAAGCGGGCGCGGAGGAGATCGACGATGCACTCAGAACTGGAGGGGGGAGTTTGAGTGAAACCCCAAGGGTGGCACCCACACAGAGTGCCAAACAACCAACAAACCAAACAAATAAAACAAGAAAACAAAAAAAAAAACAACAACGGCGGGGCAAAGGCTAGGGAGGAGGGGGACAAAAGAAGTAAGACACAAGAGGAAAAAAAAGGGTGGAAGAGAAGGGGGAAGCACCGCACAAAGGCTAGGAAGCATTAAGTAAATTGCCTAGCACAAAGGGTTGAGGGCAATGGGAGGAGGGGAGACAGCAAAGGTCACCATTCCTCCCACCTGTGCAGTGCTCACAGACTTCCTTAGGTATTCTAGGTCTACTAGGTTTACCTTTTCTTAGTCTACTAAGTTACTTGCCTATCACTCATAGCCTCTATAAGTAGAAGTCTCTGTATTCATATCAATATCAAACTCAATATAATGTAGTCCATTATATTCTTCTGCTCTCCACAATATATTTAACAGGGTGAATTTAGCTTGAGTCGAATTCTAGTTATAATTAGACCTAATGAGATTGGTACACGTAGCATATAGTTTGGAAAATGCTATATGATCAAATAATGTTGGCTCTTACTCAAGTGATCAACCCCATTTTGATCACACCCTATTATTTAATATAATGCCTTTTCTCTCTCTTTCTCTCTCTCTCTCTCTCTCTCTTTCATTTTTCCTCTTAGCATTATGCCTCATGCATGATAGTGTGGGTGCAAGATTATCTTATTCCACAGCGAGACAACAAAGCCTAGTTTATGTGGAGTGGACCTCAATCGGGCCAAAGACATCCATAGAAACAAATAAAAGATAGATATGAATGATTTATCGAGGGTTATTGGCAGTAAACATTTTGATACTTAAGTCAATAAGGTAATTCTAGAAGGATAGGTTTGAGAAGATGAGAAGGAAAAAGTGTGAACCTCTAACTTAAGGGTAATTCTAGAGGGATATGAGAAGGAATAGGCAAGGTTGTTAAATGGGGGATGTTTTTCCTTAAGTAGACAATTTTTCATGTGTGCAACCATCGATTAGAATACGGTCAGTTAGGGTGTAGTTGGTTAATGAAGTTATACGTGGTCGGAGGTCCAATGGGGTGCTTTAGGGGCTCGTGTTGGCAGAGTGCTTGGTCCCTGTCGAGGGACAGATGACCCTAATGGAGCCATGAGCCAAAGAGCTTTCGTGAGCCTCTAGTAGACTTACGATATTTCATATCACCAATTACACTACTATAGTCTCGTCGATGGAAGAAATGGACCTTGAATGTAGTGACCCAAATAATTAACTAGGCATAAGTAGCTTAGTTAAGGGATGAATTTGGGCTTTGGGTCACTAAATCCACTTAAAGGGGCGATTTGGACTATAGCACGAACGTACACTAGGTCAAGCGGATGTACGCTGCTATTTTTAGTGCGAACGTATGATGGGGGACCACTGGACGTATGCTCTGCAAATCGTATAGCAGACGTACGCGGGACCACCGTACATACGCTACTTTTTGAAATACCCTCTGGTTAATACCTAAACGTACGATACAGCCTTTGGACCGTTGGGCGAAAACCACCGGATGTACGCTAGGGTTGGGCGGACTTCCGCTGCTTTTCAGAGAGTTGATGGCAGCACTCTCCTATAAATAGCCCCTACCCCCTCTTCGTTTTTCACGATTTTCAGATGCCCCCAGGCTGCCAGTGCGTGTTTAAGTGTTTTTTGTGAGTGTTTGTGAGGTCCTTGTGTGATTCGGAGCTTTCGTGAAGAGGAACTCTTGAAGTTTTGCTTCAAGAAGGTAACATTTGGTTCCTTACTTTTTAAATACGTCGTTATTTTGCTCGATTATTATTTTGTTGTAGCTAGTTGTAGTTGTTAGCTTAGTTACGCCTTAAATCTTGTTTTGGTCATCATTTTGTTAACTTAACATTGTTACGTTGCATGGAAGTTATAACTTAAGTTAGGAGGCCTTAGAGAGTCCGTAATAGCCTTAGGAGTCGGAGAATAGGCGGACAGTGGAGAGAAAATGAGGTTCTCCCTGAAAATCTCAGAGCGCACGTATGGTCTCAAGATCGGACGTACGGCCCGACGTGTCACAATGGACGTACGACCCCGAGCCTAGACGTATGGCCAGAGTGTGATAGGGAAACCCTATTTTCACCATAGTGTGACAGGGAAACCATAGCTTTTATTTTCCTTGTTCTAGAGTTGTTTTAGTAGAAGTATGACTAATAGAAGGTTTTCCACAGATTTAGAGAACCCGTATCAGTTGGATTACTCAGAGACGCTTTTTGACCAAGGTGAGTTTTAACTCACATAATGCTCGATGTTACTTTTTCATACATTACACGTCTATTTTGGGTACCAAGAAAATATGCATATTTTACAATTCTCAGTGTTATATTTGTTGCACATAAACTCTGGCATTTGAGAAAAACGTTGTGCAAAAATGCTAATAAAGTGAGACTTGTAAAAGAAACATGTATGTAAAATACAGACAAGATAATTTGCATCGTATGACATGGTACACCGGTACGTGCGATAGTAATGGCCATAGGCTTATTATACATGTTAGCTTTATGGTCATATGTGTGATTTATATGGGCCTTCGATCTAATGATTGTTCATGACCAACGTAATCTTAACGGGTGGTCATTACAAGATGGACATCATTAGCGGTGTGGGCCATCCGAGGTTGGACTCGGTCGTGCCTCTAGTGTTACATACGGTAGTATGCAATGGCTGGAGCACCGATATTGTATTATAGGTCCCTCGGGACAGTGCCAAGCCTACTGAGAATGGGTAATATCTCGGATAAACTATACTGCTGAACTATGACTGTTACTTGTATTATATGTATATACTATATACTATATATATCTGTTACTCATAATATAAACTGTCATGATAGAACTGTTATTTTCTTTATAAAAACATCTAAGTTCATTACTAAACTGACATGAGCATTATCTGCGTTAAAAATTACTAAGTCTTAGACTTATCATTTTATTTATATTTTTCTCCCATCATTACAAAGACTTGCGCGGTTTACTTGCATTAGAAGAGGATGCCGTCGGAGCAAACTTAGGTGATTGCACAGGATCTGATATGGGTCATTTTTTAGGACATATATCACATTTGGCTTAGGACCAGGTGGGAGGATGGAGGCACCGCCCGTGCAGACATGATAGAGATTCTGATATTGTTAGCTCTTTTTAAGCTTAAGTCTATGCTATGATCTGTTGATCTTTTGAGAACAATGATGCTATGTTTATTTTGGTCTGTACTCCTTACTTGATGATGGTTTGATGACCAGTACATTTGATGATTATCTATGTGATGACATTGATATTATTATATTTTCTCTGGTACATGTTGTGTGATGTTTCAATTACTATCTCTTATTCCCATAATCTTAATAGAGTCTTTTGCTGCAACTTTCTTGTTTCGACGAGAAAGGTTAAAATTCATGAGTCTTGTTTTGTGAGAGACAGGGCTAGGAGGTGAGTAATGTGATCAATTACTAGTTAATTGATTTGCTCGTACATGTCGTCACATTGAACTTCTAACCCATAACACGTATTGTCCACGAATTAATCTCTGTCTTCAAAGCAAAGATAACTTTTTTATGGGTGTGTGAATGAAACTAGACTGATAAACTATCATTATCAAATTGTATGGTTGAAATGTGTGACGTTAAAGGTTGAGCTTGAAATCTTTTGTTAGTAGGCCGTCTAAGGCTCACTTATTTAGAGCAGATGTGTCCACATTTTAGATGGTCCGAAAAAGTTGGATTTTTAAACTTTTTCTTAAACTGTCCACATTTTTATGAAACTCACACGGCACAATAACAAAAAGATCCTTATCATGTTGGCTGTCTAAAGATGTGTATCTGTCCCAAGAGTGACAAATTTGGTCAATCAAGAAAAACATCTCCAACATTAACACGACTAATTGTTAAAAAGCAGGTGATAGTCATGACTTGTGAGGTCATGTATTACATTATTTGACTACAAGTCATAGGACCCATGAGAGCAAGACAAGAAAAAGAACATCAAAGGTAATCTTTCTTGCTTCTTCTTTTCTGCTTGATTAGACAAAATTAAAATAAATAATGCATGTCATTCACCTGTTTGATGCACTTTATTTAGTGCTGCAGATTCGATTAATGTCACTGTACCTAATCAACAGCATACCTGAAAATAGGGGGGAAGAGTAATGGATTTCAGGGCCTTGTCACTTACATATGCCAGCATGACGATGCCATGACAATGCTTGTTCAACCAATATATTTATCGCACAAGAGACACCCAATAACTCCTCAAAAATTAACCCCACAAAATTTGTGAACACAATTACATAGAACGAGGATACTAGTTATTATCCCCCCTTCTTCTTTTTTTGCTAGCGTTTTAGAGACGTTAAATTCTGTCTCTAAAGAAGAAAAATGATCTTTGAACTAATAATTTATATTTTATAAGCCATAATTTTCAATTGATTAAACTATCTCGAATTAAAACAACTTTCTTACTTGAGCATGAAAGCCCTATTCTAATAGGAAACTCCATTTCACACTCTATTATTAATTTATTCATGTTCCTCTTCTTTAAGTAAAAAAGATTAAAAATAATAATAAAAATAAAAACTTTAGCTGCTAGCCTGCTACCCACTACCTTTCTTATTATTTATAAATCACAACTTCTTTTTAGTATTTTTTTTTTTTTTAAAAAAAAAAAAACCATTTTCCAATGTAAATTCATCCAAAATTACTTTTCTACCCTTTTATTCATGGAATATATGTAAAATTAGTTCTTATAGTTGGCATAAATTACAAATTACTCAATGTGGTATAAAAAATAATTTATAGATTCTCAGGGTAGTCTAAAATAACAATTTACGTTAAGTAACTTAACAAAATTCGTTACTTTGTCATGTCATACTGCTATAATAAATTAACCTAATATCTTTAATCCCCAAAATATTAAAATTAACATAATCTCTTATATTTCCAAAATTTTCCTTTGTACATAACTCTCCCTTATTTTCATCTTCCTAATCATGATTTGGGAACATTTTGCGAGAATTGCATTTTGTGAAGCAGCTGAGGAAGATGAAGATGAGCAAGGGTTACACAAAGGGTAAAATTTGGGGGATATAAGAGATTATGTTAATTTACTGTAATAGTATGACATTGAGTGAGAGCTAATGTATAATCTTAGTTGCTGCCGTAAAATGATATGAAAAATCCTAATTATAATTTTTGAAAGTAAAATATTCATAATAACATGTGTCGTATTTTTTATTTATTTGTATGATGTGGCAAAGTGATAGGTTTTGTTAATTTACTTAATGAAATTTGATTTTAGGGTGTAAACTGTTATTTTGACATATTTTAAGGACCTATAAATTATTTTTTATACCACATAGAATAATTTCGAATTTAGGCAAATTATAAAGACTTATAGATTATTTTTTATACCACGGAGAGTGACTTGTAATTTTTTTTTTTTTGACATGTTCACACAAGGATAGGGAAAGGAAAAAATTCGAATTTGTGATCTCTATTTTATAAGACGTAGTTCATAACCGATTGAACTACCTATTAAAAACGAATAACTTGTAATTTAGTCCAACTGTAATAAACGATTTTACATTTATCCCTTTAATCATTGCACCTTTCTTTTCTCTGACCATCGTACATCAATCCTCCTTTATCCTCCTTTTCTTTTCCATGTCCTTTCCAGATTTTCTTCTTTTTTTTTGTCCTTATCTCTTCACTATTTTTCCTTTTTGGTGTTTACCCCTATCAAAGTTGATAGGGTTAATTAGGGCTTTTCCTTTTTTTTTTTTTTTTTTTTTCCCTTTGCTTTTTGGTTGCCTAACAAATCTTCGCAGGCCTTTCTTGTAAGTAGTGAGAAGATAATATAACTCACTTAAAAAATTGAAGGTTATGAGTTTGAGTTTAATTATTTTATATTTACATGTGTGTAGTTAACAAGTGTTTTAACTCCACTATGATGGTCGCTGATTCATTGTTGTTTCGACACATAAGTATGCAAACGGTCACGTGAAAGCGCCGGCCTTATAATTATATAAACACGTTTAATTAAATTAAGTGATTAATTTGATTATGGGTTGCCTCCACTCCAATTGGATTATTGTGGTTGCAAGTGATATGGCCATTTACACTAGAACGTGTCTAATGGCACCTTTACCTACTCCCATGCTTGTCTCTCCCTTTTCCTGAAAACCACCTCACTAGCCACTAACTTGATATAAACCCTTTTCACTTCTTACTTAATATAATAATTTCAACTTACAAAAAAATACAAATAAATAAATAAAGTAGAAATTTCACTTACCCCACGAACTTATGCATTTTTCATAGATACTTTTTCATTGTTCAAAATTTCTCATTTTGGTATATCGAACTTTAATTTCCTTTTACTTTTTCTCTTTCGTTAGAATTTTCTATTAAATCCTAATGGAAATGTGTGAAATTACTAAAATATTCTTAGTCATTTTTATTTAATTTAACTGCAATATTTAACGGTAAGAGGGTATTTAAAACGAAACGAAAGTTTGATACACCAAAATGAGAGATTTTGAACAATGAAAAGGTGTCTGTAAAAAGTATAAAAATTCGTAAGAGTAAGTGAAGTTTTCCCTAAAATAAAATATAATAATAATAATTTGTTTTTGAACGTGAAGTCAAGTGGTAATCCAAAAAGACACTCCAAAACGTATCTTTTCTTTTTATGGCTTCCCATTTTTTAATTTTAATTTTTATTTGTTCAGAATTGTCTTCTTCTACTCACATCCCTATCAGTCCCTCAGTGGAGTGGAATGCCAGGTCAATGGGCCGCATCCGACATATTCATCTGCATATGACAACAAGACCCATCCAGCCATAAAGTAAACAACATGGTTGGACCAAATTTATTATTATAATGTGCTTAATTAATCTAATTAATGTGTATAGTGGTAGCGATCTTCCCCAATTTTCTATGGGGGTTTTGCCATGATCATATTACTGTTGATGACCCGGTGTTCACTTTCGCTAGTGGTCAATATAATCATGACCTAATCTTGCTACGGAATAAGATCTTCTTTATTTCAAGTGAAATGAGAAGAGTTGATTTTATGATTCAATTATTTTGACATCTAATTATGGTATACAAAATGCCGTATCATTATAATATTATTGTTGATAACTAGCATTCACTTTCGCTAATGGTCGTATAATCATTAATTATCTAGTCTTATGATCATGGTGTGGAATATAATCAACTAAAATAAAGATGATTCATTTCATGGTCCAAATTTTGTTTTATTACATTTCATGGTGTACGTGCACGATGGCACAAAATATATTTCGCCTTGTTTTGTTGCATTTCATGTTCCAAATTTAAATAGCGTGACAACGTATTTACTATGTAGTAAAATCTAATTTAAACCCTAAAATAGAAAAGATCATTATCTGTCTCGTTGCATACCACATTTTTAAATAATGTGATATACTATTATCAGGCATTAAATCAAATTTAAACCTTGAAATAGATAATCTCCATTATCTATCTTGTCACATATCACATCCCATTTGGTTCAAAGTTAGAATTTATGTAGGCCTAGAGCTCTCCACAAGGAGTAGTGCTATCCGGCGGCCAAACTGAGGCAGCCTAGCGTCATCCAACGCTCTTAAATTCTGCATTTTTTTTTTAATATAAAAAACATGTATTAGCTAAATTTTTATGTGCTAATATTTATGTTATAACGCCTCAAAACTTGTTTCTGAATCAAAACTAAAACCTAAGGGTGAGAGGTTAACCCTCTAGGGATAGTATCACCCTAAATAGATTCGGTTATCCTAAATTTTCATGAGCTAATATTTGAGTTCTAATGTCTCATAACTTATTTTTGGATTCAAAACTAAAACATAAGAACGGAAAATTAACTCTTTAGGGATGGTATTACCCTAAATGGATTTAGTCATCCTAAATTTAGTGTTAATGCTACAAAATGATATATTAGTTTTATATAGTTTTGCTGATACCAATTTCTGATCAGTGATTCATGGAGGCTAGTGAATTTAATATATAATTTGATTAATTTTTGATTAATGATTCTCAATTTTAAATTTGGCAGGCGCTTCCCCTTTTAACCTCTTTTCTCTTCAATTTTCTTTTTTAATTTTTTAATTTTTAAAAATGGTTGATGCTAAGCTGCCTCAATTTGGCAGCCATAAATCCCTACTCCTCCACAAGAGCCATAATATATATGTTTTATTTATTTTGTTCTTAGCATCAATCTTTATGTATGCTCTCACATGGTACGTCCAATACTATGTCTCCTCAATGTTTCTTACACTTAATTACTATGGACTTGGTGTTTAAGACAAGGTATATTGTAGCAGAAACTCGTGGTGAAGTTAATAATGCGGTAAAACTTAAAACAAGACAACAAATGGGGGACCTAGAAATGGAAAGGCACTTAAATGTACTTGTTTTGTTCTTGGATCTGACTGATTAATTAGTACTTGAGCTTTTTTTCGTGGACCATACGTTGCTCTAGGTTAGGTGTTGGTTTTTGTTGAGCTCTTATAGGCTGCTAAAGATTTCCATAATCCTTTTTAAAAGACAATGGATCGATGTCCACTCACAACATCAACATGGTGCCCATCCATCTCTTCCCTCTCTCGATCTTTCCATAGCAGAGAAGGGAGAACCTTTTCTTTTTTCTTTTTTTTTTGTGTGTTTGGAAAACTTTTATAAAATAATTTGTACTTTTCAAATATTAAAAATTATTTTTCAGATAATAGTTGTCTATAAGTCTAAGATTAAGATAATTAATAGTTATTCAAACTAGTTGTCAATATTGCCATGCCACCATTAATTAATAATGTTAATTTTCAAAACAAGACATAAAACACATTTTTATAAACTTCCTGCTTTTATTTAAGAATGTTTTGAAAATACCTACTCGTTTTTTTTTTTTTTTTTTATTATTTATTTATTTATATGGAACGAGCCTTATTTTATATATATACCCCCTTCCACCTCTGTAAATGGCGACAAGGGTGGAATTTCACACCCTTCGTTGTGGTGGAGATTCACTACGAGTGGTGGAGACTCATTTCTTCTCTTTCTTTTGTGGATGTAGGGTTGTTAAAAAACCCGAATTTTGAGTTGTTAAAAATCACGAAGCTGTGTTGAAGGGGGACCCTCCCCCCTCCTTTGGTGAAGGGGTGGCAGCCGGTGGCCACCCTTAGAGGCTAGCCCCAAATAGGCTCAGCTTTTGTTATTTTTTTCTTTTTTTAATTTTGAAAAATTAAACAATTTTAAATTATTATTATTTTTATTTAGAAATAATTTTAAATTATCCAAATAAATTTTCAGATATGATCCATTTTTCAATTTTCCTTTTTTTTTTCCCGAAAACTTTACGTAGTAGACTTTATCTGCCGGCTCTGGCACAACTTATAGGTTCTCCCAAACTCTATGTAATCTTGCTACATGTCTGCACCACAGACTATCTTCTCACCAACGCCGACACATGCATTATTGCTTTCTATACATCGAAATAGAAATAAGTAAGCTGTTGGGACTCAATATAAATGGGGTGTTACTGTTGACTGTTGGGACTCATCATAAAATCACCAAGGTAAAAAAAAAAAAAAAAAAATCACCAAGGTAAATTTGTATACTGATTGAATTAGGTTGAGATAGTGATAGGTCATTAACTATACAAAAAGAGTTAAATTATGATTTTTTTTTTTTTTTAAAAAAAAAGATGTAATATTCATGTAATTATCTTTTTATTCCCGAATAGTACTTATAAGAAATATAACAAGGTTTTCTTTTTTTATTACGAACAAAAGCATATCAAAACCAAAACTCACCACATAAGAAACTAATACAGGCTAAAGAAAATCAACACTAATTTAGCTTAATTACCACTCAATATATAGATCGACGAGTAAGAAGAAAACTCTTTAATTTCTTGAAAGACAAAGGCTAAACTTAATTATATTCAAAGTAATTTAATTCTCTCGTCACCTCTAAAACAAAGCAAATTCATGCCTTTAAAATAGGTTACATCATGAAACTGTACTCAAATAACATAATAAGACAAAAATATACCTTTAAAAATAGGAAAAAGGCGGGCGTGAAAATAAACCATAACAGCCGATCGACGACATTCTGTCGACCTATGACCCTTCGAATGAGTTGCACATTTGGTCGACAGATCCTTCTATTGAAGCATTAATTTGTCACTCCCACATATTACATAAGTTGATCAATTCTCAACAACTACTACTAATTTGCATATCATTCTTCAACCACCAATCGTTAGCCAAAAAAAAAAAAAAAACCCCTTTCGTTAACCGAACACGTTAAATCAAATAGATAAACGAAAACACGAACAAGTAACATGAATACATATATAAAATATAGGTCTCATGCTCTAGAGTATTCCCTTTCTGTTTTTGTTAGCTAGAAAAAAAACAAAATATTTGATTGAAAGGATGAAAAAAGAAAAAAGAATCTTTTGCTCTCTCCGTGTAATATTGTTTCAGAGACGTGAGAAGCATCTATGACCTCCACGAAGGGGAGTGGACTTGGAAAGAGACCAGGGAGTCAATCCAGAGGAAGTGGGTCTAGTAAAAACGACAATCAGTACAATCATGATGAAATTCTTGAACCCCACGCATTCACCCCTCTTCAACAACAAGAAAGGGAAAGAATCGAATGCTACAAGAAAAAGTTGCTGGAGCCACAAAACCCCAGCCATCCCACTGCTCCCCGATGGCCTTCATTTGCTGCACTAATATTTAGTCATGCATCCATTAATCCAACTAACTCTAATTGCTGTTACTAATCCATTTTCCATTGACTAGACGTTGGTGTAATTAACAAGTTACATAGAGTGATTTAACATGCCGGCCGGGGGACATAATTAGAACAGTAAAATGGCTCCAAACTTTTTTGAGTGCCTTTGGAAAAATAAAAAAGTAGCATGTTTTTATAATAATTAACATGTGATTTAACATGTGCCAGAAGAGCATTCTCATTGGGTTAGGCAAAATAACTCGAATGTTATTTTAGCTAGGCAAGATGTTAAAATTGGACCAAAATGAACTAAATTTAGCTCAATAAAATGAGTTGTTACAGTGCTCACCAAATTTCGAGAATACTGTTCACTCATCAAATATGAAAAAACGATTAAGAAATCTCTAACATTCTCTATTATCTCAAAGAAATAATACATAAATTCTTGAAAATGATTATTTAACTGAAATAGGAAAAAATGATAGTTCAAATAAAGAGCCAGATGGATTTAGATGCTTTGAAAAAGTGTGTAGCTAAAATAGAGATAAAACTTGTTGAGTAAGATGTGAAAGCTTCTGAATTTGAATCTTGTTTTCGTTGCTTATCTCTTTTGATTTCGATTAATGTTTTACCTGTTGGGCCACGCTTATTAAAATTACTTTTACATCTATATATACATGAAAAGAGTATTATAATATCAATTAGATGATTAAATCAATTATTTCTTATCAATTAAGCTTTTGGGATATATCGATAGTGTCGAATGGGTCTTGATCATCAATGCTTTTATGTGTATGTGGATATTGTAGACTGATTTCACTTTGCCTTTTTCCGATTTTCTGAAGATTAAAAATTCTTCTTGCTAGTTTTTCTTGATCATTACAGGACCTTCGAACTACACGTACATGGTACGTTGATAGGTAGAGCTTCATAAAAAAGTATATCTTCTTCTTCCTCTTCCACTTCATCTTCCTCTTCATCTTGATCATTATCATCTTCTTCTTCATTCATGGTACGTGTTAGAAATAGATTTGTCGTAAAACTTCAGAGAACAACATTTCTGATTAAGACACGTCAACATGCATGATCTGTGGCGAGCAACCATCCATGAAATATGGACACGACAATCTCCTGTCAAGGACAGGCCCATCGTCGTAGGGCTACAACCTGTCCATTTCTCAGTGGTTGTGATATGTTAATCAACAAAAGTTTTCCCCTCAGTTGTTCCTTCATCACTTTCACAGCAATTAATTATAAATCTAATAGATATTCCACATGTCTCTTGGAAATCAAATCATTTTTTCCTTGAGAGAAAAAAACAAACCAGTTTGCTCGAGAGAATTAACCAAAGCAAGATGCCCATGACAACATATACACAGAAATCTTGCCCATGTTTATTTATAAATTAATGTAAAGAGACTTATATCATCCATGGCATTAAGATGCTCATCAGCTCAATAAATATGGCAGCTATAGAGATTTAATGGAGACATTACTCAGATCTAATACTGAGACCTACTTTTTTATGTACCACACTGATGACAATGACAAGTTTTCCTCTTATTTTCTCGCATTCAAGTATGAACAAGAGCCCTTGAGCTCCAGAAAGGTTTCAAATGAGCATAATAATTACGAGGGTGAGAGGTCAAGGAATATTATTGCTGGGTCTACTTTAATATATATTTTACACCCGACGCGTGAATGAAAATATATACCATGTAGTAGTCAAGAAGATGGTTGGATATAGTACGTACTGCCCTCTTCCCTCTTTTTTTTGTTTTTTTTTTTTCACCTGAGTTAATGAATCATTAATGTAAATGGGATGATCTGAAAATTCACCCCCACCCCATCTCACTGCCTTTATAATAATCTTGTGAGGACCTCTTTGACCTCGAAGAAATATTTTATATATAGTTTATTTGAAGGATTAAATTCTGAAGCATCTTATTTTTAATTATTTTTGGTTTATAAATTCTCTTGTTAAACAAATTATTACTTGTTCTAAAAGATTAATAAATGGTAAATTTTACCAATTAATTAATGTTTTACTTGTTCTAAAACCGCTAACAAAAGTAATTATTAGGTGATTAATAACCTTTAGCTTATACACCCTTAATCATCAAGATCCTCGCCAATTACGTCAAATCCATCCTCCAAGATTATTGGTCCAAACCAATATGCTTTTATCCCGAGAAAAAACCATCTAGGATAATTCCATTCTAGCTCACACAAGTTGTTATATACCTTGAAAAAAATTGCAAAGGAGCTAGGCTTAATGGAAGTAAAGGTCGGCATGGAGAAAGCCTTCAATCGTGTGGAATGAAGTTTTATCCTCAGCATTATGAAAAACTTGGCTTTCATGCCATTTGGATATCCTAGATGAAGGAGTGTATCTCATCCTCCTTCTCTATGCATCCTTATTAACAGGTCCTCTCAGGGCCTAGGAAAGGAGACCCCTTCTCTCATTTCCTTTTCATCCTTGGTTTTTAGATCATCTCAAGTCTCCTCCTTAGAGAAGACCTCATTGGTAACCTCAAAAATTGCTCCCCCACATCCCACCTCTCATGGATTTGACCTCTAGTTGGAGTACCTCTCTAATCATCTCAAACATCATCATCTTCATTCTGAAGTTAAAAATATTTACAAAAATACTAACGTCTGCGTTCACTATATGAAAAAATGTGCCGCCTCTAGCTAGAAGCCACGTTAGTAGCATTTTTTTGTGTTCTCTAGATGTTTCTATGTTTTCCCCCCTTATTTTTTTTTTATTTTTCTTTTAAAAAAAAAAAGAAAGAAAAAAGAAAAAAATAATGTTCGTCACTAATTTGAATGATAGGGTATACTTGTAATTTAGTGGGCAAAGTAATGGAGGTGTGGACCTAATGTCCTATAGCTAGTAGTGACAAGCTAGCTGTTTGGGTTGCAAACTCATGGGGTCCACACCCAACTAAGCCCTTCATTTCTTGCACCATACCCACCTTGAAACATCTCATTTGCCTCTTTGGTTATAAATGGGTGGGCAAAGAGGACAGAAATTTGCAGATGGGTGTCTCAAATCCTCCATTTTAAGACCCCCCCCCCCCCCCCCCCCCCCCCCCCCTTGCCTCCTCTCTCACTGCATATATCTCTCTATCTTCTTGCTCGCGGGGGAACTTGCTCGTAGTTGTTGTACAAGGAAGGTGTGTGTTGAGCAAGATGGAGAAGCAGGGCACGTGCATTACTAACTGATGCCAAGCACTAACACTTTCATATACACATTTCTTGCCGGAGTTAATTAATATGAGAGTTTAACAAGGTTTTGAGTTAGTTCTTCATGTGCCCGTCTTCCCCATCATGACCACTGCATCTTATATATATCTATATATATATTTGTTGGAGTGAAGAACCAAGAAGAAGCTGACTATATATCCCAGAAATGATATCATTAATCTCAGGGATTTGCTGAATCGATTCAATTTCAGAAGCTCCATGCTCCGGGTGAGTTATGATCATTTGATATAGTTTTAGTAGTAGTGTCAAATCTGCAGTCATATATTCATTTCAAAGATTTTTCTTTCTCTTTTTTCTTTTTGTTTGGTAAAGCATTTAGAAATACTATGAACAGTAATTATATATATAAATACAACATAATTATATGGAGAAAGAAGAAGAAAAGATGTAAAGCACGGAGGTCACGGTGGATAACCATTGACTGCATAGTAATTATATCAGTGTCATCATCAAAGAACCCCAACCTTTTGAGAATGATGAAGGGTTAATTGACCATTTAACAGTAAAGTTTGATTTGATATTCTCTCTCTTTTTCTCTCTCTCTCTCTCTCTCCAAATGCATAAAGAATGCTGTTTAATTTCAGTCACTCAGTAATTGTATTATAAGTTTCCTACCAATTATATATGCATATAATTAGATTTGTGCTTTGGTTATCTGAATCATAATATAACTTTGCCTATTGCATAATATATATATTCAAGAAATATGATATATTTTCATGTTCTTTCTTCATTCGATTATTGAAACCATCGTGTTAATTTTCTTTTCTCTCTCTGCAGTTTTTTTTTTCTTTTTTTCCTTTTCTTGTCTCTGCAGAAACTCGATGCTCTTGAAAGGGGTGATGATTAACACTGGTAAAACCTCACCGTCGCGGCTATAACTTAAGTATCACTTTTACATGAAATGTTTACGGAATTACGGTATTTGAGCAACTGAAGTCAATGTGACATTGATAACAAAGTAGGCTAAAGAAGGAATTACAGCAAGGGTACGGAGCCAGAAAGGTTGAAGGAGGAATATAGAATGGTTTAAGCCATACTTTGTTAATGACTATATATTTCATCATTTTAATTTGTTCTTTTAATTTGTATGAAATTTATATATACTAGCTGAGATTATATATATATGGAGAAACCTGAGCATGAAAATGATTATATTGAGTCCTAATAGAATTCTAAAAGAAACCCAATATTGAGGTGAATTTTACAAATTCCCCCATATATATATAGATTCTTCGCTAATTAGAATATATATATATATATATTTACCATCTCTATCACTAGTTTTCATTAACATTATATATTATGTATATTAATTAGCATTTCTGAGTTAATTTTGCTTCAACATTGTCTCTTAATCTTCAACCCATGAAGATATTAATTACTTAATTGAAAAATATATAGTACTTAAAGGCTTTCCTCTTCATTGAACGTGGCCTGAAATCCTACCAGCAGTGGTACTGGTATCACATTAAAAAGGTTTAGCCAGTCAAGTGAAAAGGTAACTAGGGTTCTTCCCCGATCATCCCATTTCTTACAGGTGATTTTTTCACAGGAGACAAAGGTAAACTCTTCCTATTTTTCAGCCTGCTGTCATTCTTGTATAGAGTGAATGAGATAAAGAGATATATATGTATAAAAAAAAGCAAGTTTTTTCAGGGAAAAGTGAGGGATGACGATCATAAGTAGGCAATGGTACCACCACCGAGGAGACAATAGATATTACTGTAGACTCTCATAGTCATATATATGTCTCTAATCCATCCTTTTCGCCATCCCCTCTCATCCACGTTCCAGTGACAACGATAAAAAGCCACCGGCGCACAACACTTCGCTTTCTAATCTGCGTGTAATTTCTTCTCTCATTTATCCACTCGAACCTTCCTGTTTTGATATTAGTAGAAGCTACTTCCGCAGTTAATTAATTACGTCTGCTACTTTTTCTTCGGCTTTCTCTTTCATTTTTAACAGCTGGTAGACGGCTAGCTCCTTAATTCAAACATCTCATGTATAATGAATGCTTTTAAACGATGGCACGCAACCAGTTTGATATTTACCCAAATGACGTTTGATTTTAATTAGCTAATTACAGCTATTACATTTGGATCAGAAAATTTACTCTCCATTTGACCTACTCATTTTTTTTCTAAATTCACTTTTTTTATTATTATTATTATTATTTTCATATTTGGTGAGCATCGCAGCAAATCACCGAATGTTTTAGCATTTTATATTCTAGAACTCTCATTTATGTGTGGGCTTAAACTGTCCCTTAATAAGTGAATCCCAAGACGTAAAATTTTTAATTGAAATACAATGTAAATGAAGGAGACAAAAGGTTCGAACTTAGAACTTTTGTTCTAATATCATATTATTCATTGATTGTCCTAAAAATTTAAGTTAATATAGAAAATAATGAATTTAATTATTTAATTTATATTCTAATATTAAAAAAGAAATGTTGGTATTACAGAGACTATAACCAAGGGCGGAACTACTGCAGTCCTTGGGGGGACCCTAGCCACCCCGCCCCAAAAGCCTAAGGTGGTACCAAAAAAAACAATTTAAAAATATATATATATATATATATATATAATAGACCTTTAAAATTATTTTGCACCCCCCCAGTATTTTTTTTTTTTTTTACAAATTTTACCTCCAAACTAAAACTTATGGTTCCGTCCCTACTATAACTATATGATTTTGCAACGTGCTTAGCACTTAATTTTTAATATGTCAAAAAAGAATAAAATTACAACTTATATATATATATATATATATATTGTCCCGGTTAAAAGTTAAAACCCTAACCTATCCTTACCATGCTCTCCTGCAAAAATGTCACGCTGCAGAAAGACCCTTTTTGTTTGCATCAACAAATTTTTATGGAATGCTTAGAAAAAAAAAAAAAAACAAATTTTTATGGAAGATGGGCGAAAAGAAAATGTGATATACAGTGCGTGCTTTTAGGATGCTACGGTTAATTTATCTTAGTGGAAAGCGAAAAGTGAGTGATATTCCTTAATTATTCGGGTAATAATAATTACTTCTCCAACGAAGGCCGACAATAATTAAAGCACTTTTACTCTGTGATTGCCAGTAGAACCACCGTCTTAAACAAGATAACTTGAAATATTATTCTAAGAAATCACTTAAAAGAAGAAAATTTGCATTGGATCGTATTGCACAAAAGGTTATTTTATTTTATTTTATTTTTTATTATTCCAACCATGTCTTTTAAATTAACATCTATTCTCACAACACATTCTCACATGTTAATTATGCATGTGATGGATGATGCTCTTAGTGTTGTATTAAGGTGGCTGCTGGCAGGATTCTTTTTTCTTTTTGTTTGCAGTGGCGACTGAGTCTGAGTACCACAATAACAGGAAGAAGGAAAAGGCCATGAAACGAGCCAAATAGAAGAAGACAAAGCAAATTCTGTCCACGACAAAACCTAAAAGCCAGCCTTCTGTCTGTCTCAGGCAACCGAACTAAAATCACTAATCACAAAAAAACATAAAAATAAAAACTGGTCCCTGCTATAACGAGGTTCCAAATCTGGAGGGTTTTGTCTCTGGCACCCTGGACTAGACTATATTAGACTTCATTTATTAATCTAAATTATCTGGTCTCAGCTCCAACGCATTTCACAACTTATTTTTATAGTAGCAGCCAGCCAAGGACAAAGATTTATAATTAAACGAGACCAAATTATGGGGGGGAAGGGTAGCCTATATTGCCCTTGCCCCTTGGGGATAAAGAAGTTTCTGCTGGTAACTTTGCACAAAACCAAAACCAAGCAAAGAACAAAGAACACAGAGAGAGAGAAGTGGGAGCAACCAGCGGCTGCCCAATTTTTGATTTGCATATTTGGAATATTCATAAACTGAGATGTAATGGAAATGGTAGAATATGGAAGAATTACAATAGGCTATTTGGGCCTCCAAGTAGTGACTACAATCTGATATTTTCTTCTATTTATAATAGCCCAACTCCTTTTATTACAATTCAGCCCGTTTGGTTTGTAAACCACTGATTGTTCAGTCCATTAACTATTTACTATCAAAACGACTACTAACAAAACATAAAACGCAGCTTCTCATATACTCCTTGTCGCACCATAGTGCAAGTTTATCAGAAGCCAAATGAGTATGCCACGTGTTCTTCATATCAACATTTCTTCCTAGAGACTAAGAATATTTATATTTATAAATATAGCCTGAGAAAATACAATTATGTTGGTAAACCTCTTAAATCCCTAGCACAACATACACACTGCCACCAAAAACAAAATTGAAACATAAAAGACATCCAAATTCATTCAAATCACCTTCGAGCATAATAGTTGGCTTTGGTCGAATGAAATGCTCTAGATTCTGGGGCCTTCGCTAGAACTGAAGACGGCGGAACAAAGAGATATCCTGTGAGAACATGATCAAACCAAAAAGGGTTAACTACAGTTCACCCACACATGGTTTGCTTCAAGTTTGATTTGTTAACTTGTGATTCAAAGAATTATATTTTACCCACATGAGATCTAATCATATTACCGTTTGCTTTATGAGTTTGAATTCTGATTGTAATGTGGTTGCTGTTATGTTGTTTAGACTTGTTTTAAGCATGTGCTTTAAACATGATTTTTAAACCAAATATTGACAAATCAAATTTGAACAAAATCATCAGCGGACAAAGTATAATTACCAAAAGAAAAAAGTATTATTATACTATATAGGTTAATGTTCCACCTTATATGCAGCCTAGGCAATGCCAATTTACCCAGTCATAACAAAACTCTGGAGCAAGTTTGTTTCTGCAGCAAACTCATCACTCCAACATATGATCAGACAATCTGAGAGTAGTAGAGGGTATTTGGCTTCTGCATCATGACGACAGATGCACTGGACACACATCCACAGACATACTAATGCTTGGCAGAATCTCAAGCTAGACATCTAATGCCTAGAAGTAAGGCATTTGTCCAAATAAAATATTAGAGTTTAAAAATAAAAAAAAAAGAAAAGAAAAGAAAAGAGAAAGAAGCATTTATATGAATTATGACAAAGCACAAAAGGAACCGGTAATTTTGCAGTGACAGTAGCTGAACAACAAACTCTCCAACTCAACCAATCAAGCAAGTACGTTTGGAAAAAGAAATACCAAGAGGGATGACAGAACACCAGTATCTAAGGGAAAGATACTAGCTAGGCTTGTAAAGAGGAACATACCATGTTATGCCGATCATGCTTGAATGGAGAGAAGCACAATTGACAGGCAAAGTAACAGAGAGTTGAGCCAGGATTAATTGCTTCTCTTGAGAAAAATGGTATGTCCTTTTCCGTGCTTGCACAACAGAGACGAATTTTCACTGTTACTCAAACTG
Organism: Carpinus fangiana; assembly: GCA_006937295.1. Taxonomy (NCBI): domain Eukaryota; kingdom Viridiplantae; phylum Streptophyta; class Magnoliopsida; order Fagales; family Betulaceae; genus Carpinus; species Carpinus fangiana. Next base: position 11,006,695 of record CM017327.1, on the reverse strand, counting down.
AACCCCATAGCAAACACATGGAAGCAGCAACTTGTAGTTCAACTCTTCAACACTGACTCTAAGTAACAGCACCCCGAACATCGATGAGAGGCATATAACGCAATTCACTAGGTTTCCAAATCAAGTTAACTGTCCACCAGCCTAAATGGGTGAGTTTACATTGGGTTCACCATTCACCAATCGAGTCAAAATGGTCTCAGAAAAGCTAAGTTTAGATCCGGAGCTAAGAAGCAATGCTTCCCAGGCCAAAGGCCCAGGAACAACATTCTTGCCAATCATTTTCTTAATCAATTCCACTGCTTTACAAACCAAGCCTTTTTGACACAACCCAAATATTATCACATCAAATGCCGCACATCGAGGACAGAAACACTTCTCCAGCATTTCCTCGGACAAAGCACAAGCTTCAATAATTTCACCTTTACCAATAAAACCTTCCAGCATAATCCTATATGTCCGCAAGTTGAACTCAACACCCTTCCCTCCCATCTCTTTCACTAGCTCCCTCATCCTACTCAACTCCCCAACCTTACACAACGCATCCATTATTGTATTATAAGTAATCACATTGGGTTTGCACCCCAACTCCTCCATTGAAGCAATCATCTTAATTCCAGCTTCCACATTATTCTGTTTACACATACCATATATATATACATTATAAGTATAAACATCAGGAACCAAACCCAATACAAGCAATTCATCAAACAGGTCATCCGCCTTCCCATAATCCCCTTCTAGGATAACCCCATTTAAAACCATCGTATAACAAAAAATGTCCGGCTTAATCCCATCTACTTTCATCCGATTCAAAACCTCCAAAGAATCCAAACCCTTCCCTCCCCTGACCAAAAACCTAATCACATTAGAATAATCCATCATTCCAGGACAAAAACCCAGTTTCCTCATTCTCTCCACAAAACCCATAACCTCAACACTGGACAAATCTCTTTGTTCACACAAAGATGACAATATCAATGAGCAAATCCTCACATTAAGCTCATACCCATCATTTATCATACAATTCAGAATCTCAATAGCATATCCAACCCTTCCAACTCTACACAGAGCACTGACTAATATCCGAAAAGTTGATTCTTCGACCCGGATATTCATGAACTGACTCTTTAGCAAAACCTGAGGAACCATTCTAAGACCATCGCTTTTCCTACAAAGAACTGAGAGCAACGAATTGAGTGAGTACACAGAAGGCACGCACCTAAACCTGGCAATCCCATAAAACAAATCTACAGCCTCTTGAAGCTTGTCAGCATTGGCGTAAATCTTTATAAGTTCAATGAAAACATACTCGGGCGTCTCGAACTTTTCAACGCGTTCGATGCGGTCGAGAACGAGAGGAATGTGGTGGAACTGGGAGGTTCTGGCGAGGGTTTTAAGGACATATAGGTAGGCACTGGGTGTTGGGTCACAGTTGTAGGTGTTAAAGGAGTGAACGAGGGTGGAGAGGAGATGGGGTTGTTGGTGTTTGATGGGGTTTTCTTGTGCTGCTGCCAATACAGTAGCTGTTGTTGCTGCTGCTGCTTGTTTTAAGGTTTGCATGGCTTGCTCTTGATTGAAGGTTTTGTGCCATTTGGTCTTGTAGGGTGAGTGTGGCCACTTCCTGTGCTTTCTGAGGAAGTTGTTGGGGCCTTTTAGAGATGAGGGTCTGACCATTTTGTGAATTGGGAAGTTGCAAGTAGATTTGAGTTTTAGACTGGAATGGGACGACAAAGCTTATATATAGATATTGCTCTGTCACATTGCTTACACCCAAGTAGTAAGATTTATCACATCAGTAAGAATAATATTTCTCTTAAACTTTAGATTGAACAAGATTTTTTTTTTTTTTTCTAAAGGCTATTTTCGTCATAAATTTTGTACAGGAAAATCTCTAGTGATGTATTTTTTTTTTACTATAGATAAGCCAATCTAAAATTACTACAACTCATTTTCAAATTAAACAATTAAAATTTGATTGTAGTAAAACTACTACACAGAAGCTGTTGTGCAAAATGGCATAGTTTTACATAACAGTCCATGCAAAACTGTGCCGTTTTGCATTAAATCCAAATGTCGTTTTAAAACTCCTCACGCCATTAGAAACCAAAAGTTAGACTTAAAAATAGCTTCTTCTTTTTTTTTTTTTTCTTTTTTTCTTTTTTTTTTTTTTAATAAAACAGCTTTCTTCTTAAAAACAAGAAGAAGAAGAAGAAAGAAGCCTTAGTGACTGAGAAACATGGATTTTGGTTCACTTTCTCTCTTTCTTTTTCCTAATCGGTCACTTCAAATCTTGCAGTTCCAGTGAGAGAGCTGAAATTGGTGGCTGAGAAAATATGGATTTGGGTTCACATAGAGAAGGGTTTTCCTCTGAAGAAGCTCACGAGCGACAGCAGATGGTGAGAGGTAAGCTCCCTGTTTATTTGGTGTCTAAATAAACCAAGCGTCAGAGAAACCTCGCTTTGTATATTTGATTTCGATGTCCTCCAATTCTTTCGCCTCCAAGGCTCTAACAAGCAAGGCATCCGCAGAGTTGAAATGGGAATTTTTCGATGTCCTCCACTCTTTTAAGTCTTGTGCAGCAGCTATGTTTAAGTCTAATGTTATCTTTTAAGAAGAAGGTTGTTTTTGAGTTTGACGTTTGGTTTCTTACGGCGTGAAGAGTTTTAAAAAGCACTAGGATTTAATGCAAAACGGCACAGTTTTACGTGTACTATTATGTAAAACTATGTCGTTTTGTATGACAGCTTTTATGCGGTAGTGAATAGTTTTGTATAACAGCTTCTATGCAGTAGTGAAAACTACTGCATAGAAGCCTGATCCCACATATAGATTATCATGTCAGTTTATAAGTTTACGTAATAATTACCACATTAATCATTAAATAATTAAATTTAATTGTAACTTATATAAAAATGCATGACCCTTTTTCGAAAAAAGGAAAAAAAACACGTGACCCCAAACATTTTTTAGTAAGAAATGATTGAGAATAAGATAAATGATCATGCTACGACACCTTCTTAGAGTGGAAAGGGAAATATATAATAAATTATAATGAAAATGAATAATCAAGGAGAATAACTTCTATTTTTTTTTTTTTTAAAGAATAACTTCTATGTGGATGGTGCACAAAACCCTTTTTTTTTCCTACCATCCATAACCTGACACGTCATTATACCAAATATGAGAAAAAATTAAAAAAATTTATTTATTTATTTTTTAAAAAAAAAAATTGAAGAGATGTTTGGCTGGCCACCCCCTCCCCCATGGCACTTGGGGTGGACCGGGTGGTGCCCAGATCTGGCTGGGGTGGCTGTGCGGGCCACCCCCAAGCCATGGGTGGCCGGCGAGCAGCGAGCTACCCCATGGCCATCTCTGCTTCAATGGCGTCAAACCCTTAGGTTTTCTTTGACATGAAGATTGGCTCCCAGCCTGCTGGCCGGATCGTGATGGAACTCTACATTGACACCACTCCCCGCACGACCGTGCACTTTCGTGCCCTCTGTACCGATGAGAAGGGAACTGGCCGCTCCGGCACAAACGAATCTCCGTTCTTCATCTATACCGCCAAGACTGAGTGGTTTGACGGCAAGCACATGGGCTTGGACATCGTGAAAGAAATCAAGAAGGTCGGATCCAGCTCCAGAAGGATCACCAAGCTCGTGGTCGTCGCCGGCCGCCCCATGGCCTGGATGGGGTGGCTCCTCGGGCCACCCCCTTGGCCCAGCTGGGTGGCCATCCCCATGGGCCCCATGAGGCCGCCCCACTCCCTTTGGTGGCCACCCTAAGGATTCATGTTTTTTTTTTAAAAAAAAAAAAATCAGTTTTTAAAACTTTTTTGTTTATATTTAGGGGGTGTTTGATAACCCATTTTGGGATTGTACTGTATATGTTTGTACCGTACGTTTTTTGTCTTTTACTTAAAAAATCACCAAACATCACCAAATACCCCTCTCTTGTTATTGTTCTTGTTCTTCGTCTGACTGTTCTCATTTCTCTGCAAATCTCACCCTTCTCCATATTTCCACCGCACCATCTCTACCTAACCCCATCTCTTTACACTCTGTTTCTCCTTGTATTTATGACTATCACCCATTCCCCGTCTCTCATTCTCCTCCATTCCCTCATTTCTCTCTCTAAGTTTTTGGTACCCTCTCTCTTTCNGGATTGTACTGTATATGTTTGTACCGTACGTTTTTTGTCTTTTACTTAAAAAAAATCACCAAACATCACCAAATACCCCTCTCTTGTTATTGTTTTTGTTCTTCGTCTGACTGTTCTCATTTCTCTGCAAATCTCACCCTTCTCCATATTTCCACCGCACCATCTCTACCTAACCCCATCTCTTTACACTCTGTTTCTCCTTGTATTTATGACTATCACCCATTCCCCGTCTCTCATTCTCCTCCATTCCCTCATTTCTCTCTCTAAGTTTTTGGTACCCTCTCTCTTTCTCTCTCAAACACCATGATATCTGTAGCTTCTAGTTCCACCGAACCCCAAAACCAAGAATTCTCAACTCCTAAAATCCCCCCCCACTAATCCTTCTCAGGTCGCCGCCTCTGTATTCAAATCGAAATTGCCGGAAATACCCATCTCCGACCACCTCCCACTCCACACCTACTGCTTCGAGCACCTCACGAAGTTCGCCGACAGACCATGCCTGATCATCGGCTCCACCGGGAAAATGTACAGTTTCGCCGAAACCCACCTCGTATCACAGAAAGTCGCAGCAAAACGCCAAAAATAAAAAACCGTCCAAAACCCCATCCCTGAGCCTCATTCCATCAGGTCCATGCCTCACCCTACCGGGCCCTCAACGGCCTCTCTGCGGCGGATTCCTGCTGCGACCAGACGTACGGGTTCTTGCCGTGCACCACCTCCGTGCTCGGCAACCTCTTCCTCATCCTGGTTTTCTGCAGTTAGGTTAAGGTAGGCGTGCATCAGAGAATTAATTTGGGTTTTCTGCAGCGCTTCTCTCCGAATCGAAGCTGCTCGCTTGCAGTCCCCTAGCCTCGATTCCAGCGAGTACGACAGGATTGTACTGCGGACGACTGAATTGATAATCGTCGTTAGGAGTCGTGGATGGGTGGCAAATTGGGTTTTCTTTCAGACTTTTCTTATGTTTGAATTAATAAACTCGAAAACCTGAATATTGGGTTGGAAACCATTGTGGTAATTGGCCAAAATTTTTGGAATGATTGTCGTGATCTAGGGGAATGGTTGGGGTGTTCCGTCGGAGAATGATGGGTAGGGCAGAAAATGATATTGGAGAAGGAGAAAGCGTCTGTTTGTAGCTGAGGATAAAATTGTATTTTTACTGCACAGTGCAAACGTGCACAGTACAAACACAAACCCAAACCGGGTTATCAAGTGTAGTTGTATGATCAAGTGTAGTTGTATTTTTTTATTTTTTTTTTGGAAAATGTTAAAGGCCCAACTTTTTTGCCCAACTTTTACCCAACTTTTACCTTTTTTATTTTTATTTTTTTAAAAAAAGTGTCTAAAGCAATAATATATATATTTTGTCATTCTTTTTATTGGCATTTTTAAAAAAATGCTAATAAAATGAATGACAAAAAAATATATATTATTGCTTTAGACACTTTTTTTATTTTTTACTTTGTTTTTTTTAAAAAAAAAATAAAAAAGGTAAAAGTTGGACAAAAAAGTTGGGTCCCTACCATCCCTCTTTTTTTTTTTTTTAGTGTAAGCTTAGTATGATGGGCTGAAATGTCACCTCCTGATTGGTGGCACAAAAGTCAGAAGATGCATTCATTATCAAGATAAGCATCATCAATGATTGACTTAGGTTTCCCAATTTAATGTAATGGCAGCTTGGTTGCATTTTATCGGCCTCGTTGTCTTCCCCAGTAAGCTTAATTAACCGTTTTTTATTTTAGCTTTTCCCTTGTACCCTTGTGGTGCCTTTGAAGGCTTGAACTTTGACCAAGTTTTCACACGGCAATTGGCAATTGATTGTTCAAATTACAGCTATTATAAGAGATGCCTTGTAGAACAATAAAGCTAAAGTCCTAGATTTTGTCACATTTTCAAAATCCATGACGATTACCCATGGATCGAAAACCAACCATCTTAAACAAGGAATATAATTTTCTTTTTTAATTTGAAATATGTCAAAAAGTCAAATATGTCGGTCTTCTTCGCACTTAAGTATTCCATATATATTGTCATCTTCTTCATGTTCAAAACACGCGCTAATACTTACGCGTACGTCTTCCCATGGATGTCTTCCAATCTCCTTCGAAGCACTCAATGCATATATATATATATATATATATAGATAGATAAGCAAAGTTGTTAATAATTATTATCGATTTCCCAGCCAGAAGAATATGGAACAGGCAACGAAAGTAGCAGCTGAAGCTCATCCTGCTAATTGGGTCATCAGCCCCAACTACTGCGCTCCTCATCCTGTTGAGCTTACAATCGTCAGAAAGGCCATGACCATAACCCATGGAAACTTTGATATCACAGGCGTCGATGGCAACATCGTTTTTAAAGTTAGAGCACCCTTTGCCATCTTCCGCAATCCCGGGATTGTCTTACTTGATGCTGCTGGAAATCCCATTCTCACTTTAAGACCCAAGGTTCGCTTTATATATATATATATATATATATATACTACTTCATATTCATAACGTCATATTTCTATTGCTTGTATTTATTTTTGAACTTTTGTGTGATTGAAATTGTTTGGTTTGTGTTTCCTTCAACTTTAATTGGAAACATTTGTCTAAGAACACATATTCACCTCCTCTGGGTGTTCTTCTACATGTCTAAATTGTTTTTCAGTAAATTTAATTTCTCAATTTGTGCAGTCATCCTCAATATTCCATCGTAAATGGAAAGTTTTTAAAGGTGATAGCACAGACTCTGCCAATCTGCTCTTCAGCACAAAGCTATCTTCAGCATTCCAATTCAAGACCAAAATAGACGTGTTCTTAGCAAATAACACAAGAGAGGATGTTTGCGACTTCAAAGTCAAGCAAAGTTATTGGGAACGATCCTGCGACGTTTATGCTGGAAACTCTTCCACGGTAGTCGCCCAGGTAATATTAATATTTACTTTAATAATTTCACAACCCTTTAGAAAGATCCATATATATACATATTGATATTTAAATTTGAGGCAATTAAGATGGTTTTGTTATGTTTATACTGAATCAATTGATAAATATTGTTGGAAATGCAGATGCATAAGAAGCAATCCCTGTTTGGAAAGGATAAATTCATGGTGACAGTGAATCCCAACATTGATTACGCATTCATAGCTGCGGTTATTGTGATTCTCTGTGAGATCAATTATAGCAACAGGCAAAGCGGTGCTGCTAGCGCAGGTTCTTAGGTAGGCACTGGGCGTTGGGTCATAGAAGTTGCAGGTGTTGAAGGAGTGTACGAGAGTGGAGAGGAGATGGGGTTTGTTGGGGTTTTCTTGTGTTGCTGCCAATACTGTTGTTGTTGCTGCTGCTTTTTAAGGTTTGCATGGCTTGCTGTTGATTGAAGCTTTGTGCCATATGGTCGGGTTTCTGAGGAAGTTGTTGGGGCCTCTTAGAGACGAGGGTCTGACCATTTTGTGAATTAGGTGTTGTTACTTGTTAGAGATCTTAAGGATATTGTAGATTTTTGAATTATGGAATTTAAGCAGTTTTTAGGTATCAAAACCCTTTAAAAATTGAGTATATTTTTATTGGGTTCTTGCTTTTATGTTGTAAAAAAAATTTGAGCAAAATATTATTTTTTGATTTATTTTATAGGTGACAACCCAATTTTGACAGCCAATTGAGAAAGGATTCTTCTGAGATTTTTTTTTTTTTTTTTTAATCAATGTGGGAGAGGGGGGAAAGGGGAATGAGATCCATTTGTTAAAACAGGAAGGCCTTTTTACCTTGAGCTGTATGTTTCTTTGGGCTTTCTCTCGATAAGGGCTCGGACAAATTGTAATCGGGTCAACGAATTATATTCGTTTCTGGCCCTGAGTGTGACCATTTTATCTCCCAAGTCTGAATAATGTGGCCTCCTTTTTACTTTCGAGATTGTGAAATCTTGGACAAAGCCCATGTGATTTTGGGTGTTTGACACAGGAAAAATTTCACAAATTTTGTTTGAATTTTTACGTGTTTTGAAATTATTTTTAAAGTTTAAAAAATTTTAATCTAGAGTATGAACTTTCAATTTTTTTTGCAGTGTCCCCCTAGGTTAGAATATTGTATTTCTTACAATGTTCAATTTTTTAGAGTATTAAACTTTCAATTTAGATCCAAGTAGTTTCTTTTCTTTCAAAAATTGTATTTCTCTGAATATGTATGTACCACACTTTTATTTTACTTTCATCACTTGTATTATATTTTGTTAAGGCGACGCTATCAATTAGCTCTTATTTCAATAATAATAATAAAAGAATCAAAGATTAATTGGCAGTGTTACAACAACAATGTGAGATAATTGACAATGCCAATCAACTCTTATTTAAAATTAATAATAACAAGTAATTAGATAGTATTACATAACAAAATGAGAAAAAAAATGTTGTATATAACTTTTCTAGCCTAAAGCCAGAATCAGAATAAAAAGAAGAGCTAATCCATGAGTGTTTGACTTACTTCAATTGAAAAATTATAAGAGATTTCTTGATAATAAAAAATAAATAAATAAACTAACGGTGAAGATTCCATCCGAAGCAAGAAGGGAAAAACAAATTAGAAATCAAGGTTTTAAACCATAAAGTCTGCCCATCACATTGCACCAAGGAAAGATGATGTCCATCCGATCGAAGAGAGATCTTGGTAAAGCAGCAAGGGAAAGTCCTCCCCCTCATTCTTTCATCCCAGTAGTCATATGTTCGAATCTGCNTATTTCAATAATAATAAAAAAAAAGAATCAAAGATTAATTGGCAGTGTTACAGCAACAATGTGAGATAATTGACAATGTCAATAAACTCTTATTTAAAATTAATAATAACAAGTAAGTAGACAGTATTAAATAACAAAATGAGAAAAAAAAATGTTGTATATAACTTTTCTAGCCTAAAGCCAGAATCAGAATAAAAAGAAGAGCTAATCCATGAGTGTTTGACTTACTTCAATTGAAAAATTATAAGAGATTTCTTGATAATAAAAAATAAATAAATAAACTAACGGTGAAGATTCCATCCGAAGCAAGAAGGGAAAAACAAATTAGAAATCAAGGTTTTAAACCATAAAGTCTGCCCATCACATTGCACCAAGGAAAGATGATGTCCATCCGATCGAAGAGAGATCTTGGTAAAGCAGCAAGGGAAAGTCCTCCCCCTCATTCTTTCATCCCAGTAGTCATATGTTCGAATCTGCTTGCGATAGTAATTGCGTGAACCAAATACTATTATGAAGGGGTTATACTGATTTATACCTTAGTCAGGTTGTGTTGATGGACTCGCCTTCCTAAGCAACAGTTATAACTCAAACTGAATATTTCACAGTAGGTAGGAATCCCGATGGTAATGCCTAACGGAAAAAAATTGCACTGATTGTTCCTTTCCATCTTTTAACTTAAAAAAAAAAAAGAAAAAAAAAAAAGAAAAAGAAGAAGAAGTAGAAGATGTTTGCAAGAACAAGAACCTTTTGTTTTAAAAGTCAAACTAGAATAAAGACGGCTTGTCTCTCTACCAACTTCTTACTAAAAAGCTACTTATAAAAAAAAAAAAAAACTTCTTACTAAAAAGCTTTTTTTTTTTTTTTTTGGATTTGGTACTAAAAATCTTTTTAATTTGAATATCAATCTCATTTATATCTTATTTACAATAAACTATATGAGTTTGACTCTAACGGATCACGTGGGATTTTACAAAATATCCCAAGTAGTAGCACTGTAGCAGCCTCTGTTGGTGATTGTCCTTAAAGCAGCTCTCTTTTTCTGATGAAGATTGGCCTATCCTCCAATTGGTTTATCCTCGTGGACCTAGGCGACCAATATTAGTGGACCATGAGCCATTACATAGCCCATGTGATTGTGGGTCCTTGATATATCTTTTAATTTTCGGTCAATAAATTATTTATTTATTTTTTCATAATTTTTTTTATAAATTTAATAGATTAATCATTAAATTTACAGGACTATCATGAAAAATTCATATCATAATTTTATAGATTTAATAATTAATTTATAAAATAAAGTTAACAAAATACGAAGAAAATGAATTATTGCTTGTTACTTTCCATCCAAAAACATGTTGGTGCCTCATCAATTCGAGCAGCACTTAACGGGCCCCTCAGAGCATTATAATGGAAAGTCGGCCACAATGATAAATAGCCCCTNACCTAGGCGACCAATATTGGTGGACCATGAGCCATTACATAGCTCATGTGATTGTGGGTCCTTGATATACCTTTTAATTTTCGGTCAATAAATTATTTATTTATTTTTTCATAATTTTTTTTATAAATTTAATAGATTAATCATTAAATTTACAGGACTATCATGAAAAATTCATATCATAATTTTATAGATTTAATAATTAATTTATAAAATAAAGTTAACAAAATACGAAGAAAATGAATTATTGCTTTTTACTTTCCATCCAAAAACATGTTGGTGCCTCATCAATTCGAGCAGCACTTAACGGGCCCCTCAGAGCATTATAATGGAAAGTCGGCCACAATGATAAATAGCCCCTCTCACCAAAGACTCAACAAAGATAGCTAGGTGTGTGTTAATCATGGCTCTACCGGCTCCCACTCCAGCCCCAAGTGGCACACAGTTTGCCTCTCCTGTTCCGATCATCGGCACTCAGTATTGTGCTCCTTACCCGGTGGATCTTGCAGTTGTCAAAAAGGTCCTCACCATTTCCGATGGAAACTTCGTTGTCACCGACGTCAACGGCACCGTCATTTTCAAAGTCAAAGGAAAATTCCTAACCATTCATGACCGTCGCGTCCTGCTTGATGGTGCCGGAAATCCCATCGTCACTCTTCGAAAGAAGGTTTGGATCATTTCGCCATTTAAACATCATGTTCTATATATGTCCTGTTTTATGTCTTGATTGTTTTATATATCATTCTTATATTATCGGGTAATTGTTCTTGTCATTTTCTTATATTTGTTATAATATTTATTATATGATGATTTTTTTTTTTTTTTTTTTTTTTNCCTCTCAGCATTTGATCAGCATTTGGCTTCAAAAATTTTGAAAATATGACTGCTAAGATAAGACACAAATTAAAAAATATGACCATTAGAAAAATTACAAATTTTTAAAAATATTACTATTAGAATAAAATAAATATTTTTAAAATAGACCATTAAGAAAATATAAACATTCAAAAATATAACAGTAAAAAAAAAAAAAAAAAAAAAATCTTTGAAAGATAATATTTAAATAAAATAGTGAAAGTAAATTGTTAAAGTAGTGAGGCTGAAATTAGTGCTCTAAAAATGTGAGTTGTTAAAATAACTAAAAATGTACTTTTAATTATTTTGAAGAGTAAAATTTTAAGAGATCGCTGTGGATGCTTTTATATAATTTTTTTTCAAAACTTATTTGACCATGTGGTAATTGTTTGAAGGTGGCGAAAAGCCCACAACTTATTTGGACAAGTGGATCTTTATGAACACTTAGTTACTTGCTGAAAATCCAATCCATCGTAAATAGAACTCATGAGTTAAAACTTTGACTCATTTCTTATTAGTTTAATTAAACTAACTAAACTTTAAAGATAAACAAACAGTAGCTTAATTAACACTATTATAAATGAATTGCAAAAGATAATGTTGTTATATGTTTCCACTTTCATGCTAATGCTTAATTATGTAGCAGAAACATTGTTAGGGTTGGGTATCGGTCATATTGGTCCGGTTAATAGGGTTACCAATTACTGACCGATAAGCTATCGGTTAATCGATTCTTGACCGATTACCGACCGATAAGCTATCGGTTAATCGGTCATATCGGTAATCGGTTAAACCAACCGGTTAAAACGGTTTTTGTTAACTTTTTATTGAGCTTTTTACTAGTTGCTAATTGGGCAAAAAATTAGTTGTTTTGAGAGCTCAAATACTTTTTGTTGGGCTAAAACCTAAAATAGCTTATTAAAAATTAGTTGTTTTGATCTTTTTGGGGGCTTAAATATATATATGGCTAAAATAGCTTATTGAATATTTTTTTTATATTGATCCACTACATCTTTTTTATATTATAAAATAAAAATCAAAAGAGTAAAAAGTATAAAATTATAAAAAAATTAAAAATAAAAAATATTTATTGGTCATATCGGTCATATCGGTTAACCAATAATAAATTATTGACCGACCGATTACTGACCAATAAGCTTATCGGTATAAATTTTTTAACCGATTACCGACCGATAACTATCGGTTACGGTTATATCGGTTCGTTTAATATCGATAATCGGTTAATTTGCCCACCCCTAAACATTGTTTGGTTTGTGTAGATCGTGAGTGCCCATGATAGATGGCAAGTTTTCAGGGGTGAGAGCGTGGAGGAAAGTGATCTCATTTTTACTGTTAAGCGAACTTCAGTTCTCCAACTAAAGGCCAAGTTACATGTGTTCTTGGCAAATAACCCAAAGGAAGAGGTCTGTGACTTTAAGGTTGAAGGAAGTTGGTCTGAAAGATCTTGTATGATTTATGCTGGAGAATCTTCCTCGATAATTGCCCAGGTATAGCTATCTTAATTTCTTTTCNAAACTTTGACTCATTTCTTATTAGTTTAATTAAACTAACTAAACTTTAAAGATAAACAAACAGTAGCTTAAGTAACACTATTATAAATAAATTGCAAAAGATAATGTTGTTGTATGTTTCCACTTCCATGCGAATGCTTAATTATGTAGCAGAAACATTGTTTGGTTTGTGTAGATCGTGAGTGCCCATGATAGATGGCAAGTTTTCAGGGGTGAGAGCGTGGAGGAAAGTGATCTCATTTTTACTGTTAAGCGAACTTCAGTTCTCCAACTAAAGGCCAAGTTACATGTGTTCTTGGCAAATAACCCAAAGGAAGAGGTCTGTGACTTTAAGGTTGAAGGAAGTTGGTCTGAAAGATCTTGTATGATTTATGCTGGAGAATCTTCCTCGATAATTGCCCAGGTATAGCTATCTTAATTTCTTTTCTTTTTTATTTTTGGTTCAATTAATTAGGTATGAGTAAAGGTCGTGAATTCAAACTTTATATATGTAATTCATTCTTATTTGAATTGAATGTTCTATTTGTTGTGTTTCACTTATTAAAAAGAAATGTTAAAATATTAATTGTGTCATTGGTCAATGTGTCCCTTGAGTGTGTAAAAAACACATTTTTTTTTTTTAATTATTAATGATATTAAAAAAAAAAAAAAACATGTACTACCCACATGCTAAGGACATATGACACTTTTCAAATGTTGGGTTAAAAGATTTTTCTACAACCTAGTTTGTAGGAAATTATTGTTTTTTGGGAAAATAGAAATGAGTCATTTCATGGTCACGATTTAATATTGTATCAGTGTAAGTGATGTCACGTGATAAATTTATTGACACGTCATTAAAAAAAATTAAAACTAGAGAGTAGCCTTGTTCGTAATTTAGCACATTTAAGATGATTTATTATTTGGTTGTCTAAAATAGGGAGAATCTAAGCATAATTATGCTGATTAATATGAAAATTGCAGATGCATAAGAAGGCAACTGCCCAAAGTGTTTTGATCGGAAAAGACCACTTCAGTGTGACGGTTTATCCTAACGTTGATTATGCGTTCATCGTCGCCCTTATTGTGATCCTTGATGGGATTAACAGCAGCGATGGCGACGGTGAATGAGACTTGAAAAAAAGTGGCAGAAGGTTTTGATGTGTTTGGCTTGCTCTACTCTCCTATATATGTTCACCACTATTGCACTTAAACCTTATGTTTACTTGAATAATGTGGTTTGGTTTGTACTTAGTTTAATATATATCATAATAAGTATGTTTGCGTGACTCTGAAAATTTGGATTAACATTGCTTTTGGAGACTACGGAGGTTTCAACTTTCAAAGAGATAGGGCTAAAGAATAAAAAATCATATAATTGCTTAGAACCGATGAAGACACTACAAAAAAACTGTGATTTTCTGACATGGTTACAATAACCTAATTTGTGCCACGTCACTATTTTTTGACGTGTGAAAGTTCATGTCAGTAATTATTGACACGTCAATAACTACACGTCAATAATTGCTGATCCGTTAGCCATCGCCACGTCAATAAATTTTTTTGGATATTAAAAATTTAAAAATTATATATTTTATTGACCTTTTAAATTGTAACACATCAACATTTATTGACATGGCAGTTTGCCACGTTACTAAATTTGGACTTGTCAATTTGACAGGTCATAAAATTTTCTGACTTGTCAAATTGTCAAGTCAGAAAATTTTGACCTATTAAGTTTAACACATCAATAATTTTATTTATTATTTAAATTTACTTCATAATTTTTAAATTTAAGTTAAATTTTATACAAACTATTTAGGTATATACCTAATATTTTAGTTCATTCAGTGAGCTAATGTGGGTTGAAGAAAATGAAGAACAACTCGTGAGGAGGCTAGGCTTATTATATATGTTTAAAGTGTATATAAGGGTTTATTTTGAGTAAATGGGTCTACTCGCCACAGAGGAAGGCTGGAAGCCTGGCCTTCTCGTCTAGTCACTCCCCTATAGTTGTTCTCCCGATTAGTTATTTGAATACCTATAGGTATTCTGTTTTTGGTTTTGTCTAGTTGTTGTCTCTCTTAATAATTTCAATAGAATTAATTCTCATAGGTGTTCCTATCTTTGTTAATTTAAAGATTATATTTGGGAATATAATAATAATAATAATAATAATAATAAAGGTTTCCAATAAGAACTTGTATGCAAAAATCATTTAAAGCTTTGTGGACATGATTTAAACTTATTATATATCAGACTAGCTAGTCCGAGAGGATCAATATTTATACAACGAATTTATATAGTAATACTTTACTTTGGTCAGCTTGTCCTTCCAATACATATATTAGCCTTATCAATCACATGGTAATACTAGGGACAATTTTTGTTTATCTTTTATGCATTTGGATGCACAGGATATAGGGTGACAAAAAGTATCAACGTTTATGATAGATCCACACACTAGGACATGAGTTCAAATTTCACAATTAAAATCTCTATTAATGTAAAGCATATTGGTACTCATTGATGTCCGGTTCTGATGGGGCTTGTTTATGCTATGGCTTAGTCAAACTTGGAGAAGAGCTTGCGGTTTCTATCGTCTAGACCCATCATATGTGGCTCCCATCGAGTAAGTATTACTATGATCACGCCCAAGTAGAATAGTCACAATTGATCGCTTTTACCTGCCATTTTTTATTAAAAAAATAAAATAAAATAAAGACGTGATAATTTGCATAGTCCCTGAAGGTTACATTAAAATTTTAAATTTTTATGGGGGCAATCCTATGTTGGAAATTCCACAAAAAACCCAAAAAATTGGAAGGGTGATTATATATACGTACTAATTAGCATTTGTAAAATTAAAACGGTGGTTTCTAATTTGTACATTTATATTAATTACAANACCCAATGATGTTGGTAGCTGAAGTTGGGGGCACCAGTGTCCATGTGTTGTTCTTTAGAAGAGCATCAAACTCGGTGTTCATAGCCTGTCTCCAATTTCTGTTCTTAACAGCTGATGAAAAACATGTTGGCTCCAGATCAATAGGGGAGGATTCAGTAATAAGGGCATGAGGAAGTGGGTACCTAACAGTGCCATCGGTGAAAGATTTTGGTTTGGATATATTATTTTTGGCACGAGTGATCATGAGATGTTGTGGGCTGGAATTATTTGAGGGAGTAGGTTGCAGAGAGGAAGATGTCTCTAACAATTACAAATAATCTATTTAGTTTTTGCAAATTTAAAATTATGTATACGTACATATTACATTATAAAATATCAAAAAATTAAATTTAGTTATAACATAATTTTAATTTATTTATTTTAAAGTAATGTATTGTATTTAATTATTTATATATTTATAAATTAAATATTTAAAGTAATTAAATATATATATGTGAATATATATTTATAAAAAAAAAAAAAAATTATTTCTGACCTGACACATGTGACACATCAGTATAGGGCTGACGTGCCACACTGTGCCACGTCAGTAAAAAAAATTTACTGACTCCTACGTTTTTAACCTTCAACCCATGTTAAAAACGCCACGTCAGGAAAATTTTCTGACGTGTCAGACACCATGACACGTCATAAAACACTGGTTAAGAAAAATCCCTTTTTTTTGGTAGTGTCTAGATTTCTATAATTAGGTTATTTGAATTATAGTGCAATTTGAGTCATCTATAAAGAGAGGAGCGGTGAGACTTACTTATTCCAAACAAGTGGACACCGTACCCTAGACTTTTAAAATAGATGGGCATTGCAATCCTCTTTCTATAGTCTTGGAGGTAGTTCAACCACCCTTTTTGGCTGGCCTAGGTATGCTGTCGACCACCCCTTAGCCGAATTGGGAGGGGATGTAAGTGTGATCAATGCCAATTACAAGGGTCTAAAGGATCTAAATCTTTAACAATTTGCTATTTGAATTAGTAGCAATCCAAAACAACAAAATACGAGAGTTTCTATAAAATTTAATCTGATTTCATGTCAAGTTCATGATCAATGGCTAAAATTCAATAACGTGTAATATTTTCTCAAATAATAATGCTTGAGACTTGAGAGTCAACAAAGGGTTGTTGGAGTTCACTCGGGCAGTCCTCCATTGACGACCTCCTCCTGAGCAGTCGCTGTTTTTTGAGTTAAAGCTTTTACTTGTTGAAATTTTCTGTAATTTTATGTTGCTATTGTGTTGCTTATTGGTTAACCCTAACCGGATGGGGCTCTTTGGAGTGGATCTTCGTTCCTTTTGGTTTCTTTTTGGAAACCTTTTTTCCATAGTTACTTCACATCTAAACATCTATGGTTTTTTCGGAAGCCTGTTTAGATGTTGGTATGGGGCATTCGTGCTCTCGATGGTTATATCTATCACTAGTATGTGCCGCGGCAAGAGTTCACTCGAGCTGCATTCGCATCTTTTTTTTTTTCCCTTTTTGATCTCATTCCTATTTGAGATCTATCTGGTTAGGGTATTAGTAAGCTTGTTCTTCCCGTTTTGTCTTTGTAAGGCCTTTTTGCTGCCTTTCCGCTTGTAAGTTTCTTTGATAAAGTTTGTTACCAAAAAAGGAAAAAAAAAGGAAAAAAAAAAAAAGAAGGCCTGCTGGAAGGAAACTTCAAACGTTTATTTTTAAGCTTATTAAGGCGAGAAGCTTTCAGACGTCAATAATTATTTGGCAGGTCACCGTGTTAAAGAAGCTGTCTCAAACCTATAAGAACGTTATGTCATTTTAGTTTAAAGAATCTTGTTTTATTTCTTATCATATTGAGGTTTGCTAGAGGTTCTCCTCGTAGTGTTCTCTTGGCGTTCTCCAAGTCTTACGTAAAACATGATTTAAGAAAAAATAAAATTATAGTACCATTTTTTTGCCAACAGATTAATTTTTATGAGTTAATAGTTAAAGTTCTAATACTTTAAAACTTGTTTTTGAATTCAAAACTAAAACCTTGGTGACGCTGGGCAGAACTAAGAATGTTCTGACAGCGTATATTCGCAGCATAAGCTAGGAATTGAAGATAGAAAAGGGAATTCAGGAAGAGAGAAAATAACAAGTAGGGAAGAGAAAGTCCCTAATTGCCCCAAATAAGCAAACAGAGAAATAACTCTGAAAGACTTAAATTTAATTGACAATATAAACTGAGTTCCCATATAACAAAGACTAGATGCCTTTATATAGGCTAGGCACCTCCTAAATTAACAAGGAAAAGCAAAAGCAAACCTAATAGGAAAAGGAAAACAAATCCTAATAGGAAAAAGGAAAACAAATCATAATAGGAAAGGAAAAACCCAATCCTTATTGAAGAAGGAAACTAAAACAGACATGCATAATTAAAATAATAGTTTTCTCAATTTTCTCCTACGTCAGTCTCCCCGGGTTGGAAAAGAATTCGTGCTCGAATTCAAGTCATCTTGGCTGGGTTGGAGATAATCTGTTTGATGGTTCTTGCCTCGATCCTTCGGATGACTATTCAATCCCTTCCATCCATTTCTCTTCAAAAGTAAGATAATGTAACATGCCGATATAAATAACACTCCCTTAATTACCACAAGAATGTAAGTATCATCTTGAAAATTCTTTACAACAAGTTGAGATAATGCAATCTTCACACGCACTTTTCTTATTTTCTCCCTTTCACGTGCCATGAAGATCTCCCACAAGGGATCGACAATCTCTTCTGTTTTAAACATAATATTCTCATCTACCAAATAAAACTGATCAAAACCACCATAAAGAAAATTTGATAAAATATTGTCTACCCCAAGAAAATCTACTAAACTAATTTCTTCAACCTCCAAATTAAACCCTTCAAATTTAGGGCTTTCATCAAGCACATCATAGCTATTATTTTCTTCAATAAAATTTTCAGTATTGACCACAAAACTTACCTCCTTAAAATCCTCTTCGTCAGGATAGATGTCATAGATCGGTGGAGAGACCCAATCTACAGAAAAATCTTCCTCAATATATTTATCTTCCTCCTTCACATGAGATGGATTTGGTAGATGGGCTTGAGACTTGCTAACAATAGTTAAGGATGTGAGAGTACCATAAATTTTTGGAAGCTCAACTCTGAAGCCTAAGTCTTCATGCCACTCATCCCGAACACGCTATTCCCGAACCAGAACAGGCTTGTGATACGGGTTCTCGAAATTGGAGTCTGAATTGCGACTGTCAATATTGCAATACATCTCCAAGTTTTGCGCCGCTAGACGCTGGGTTAACTCTGCAACCTGCCTCTGCAAATCTTCAATCATCACGTCTTGTATACTGCGCTCATGGTAAGGGACTTCCTCCTTCGGAACTGGTCCACGTCGACCACGAACACCAGCCATGAAAAACTAATGGAAAAAATTCATCCCAAGAAGATGCTAAGCTCTGATACCAACTGACGCCGGGCAGAACTAAGAATGTTCTGACAGCGTATATTCGCAACAGAAGCTAGGAATTGAAGATAGAAAAGGGAATTCAGGAAGAGAGAAAATAACAAGTAGGGAAGAGAAAGTCCCTAATTGCCCCAAATAAGCAAACAAATAAATAACTCTGAAAGACTTAAATTTAATTGACAATATAAACTGAGTTCCCATATAACAAAGACTAGATGCCTTTATATAGGCTAGGCACCTCCTAAATTAACAAGGAAAAGGAAAAGCAAACCTAATTGGAAAAGGAAAACAAATCCTAATAGGAAAAGGAAAACAAATCCTAATAGGAAAGGAAAAACCCAATCCTTATTGAAGAAGGAAACTAAAACAGACATGCATAATTAAAATAATAGTTTTCTCAATTTTCTCCTGCGTCAGTCTCCCCGGGTTGGAAAAGAATTCGTCCTCGAATTCAAGTCATCTTGGCTGGGTTGGAGATAATCTGTTTGATGGTTCTTGCCTCGATCCTTCGGATGACTATTCAATCCTTTCCATCCCTTTCTCTTCAAAAGTAAGATAATGTAACATGCCGATATAAATAACACTCCCTTAATTACCACAAGAATGTAAGTATCATCTTGAAAATTCTTTACAACAAGTTGAGATAATGCAATCTTCACACGCATTCTACTTATTTTCTCCCTTTCACGTGCCATGAAGATCTCCCACAAGGGATCGACAATCTCTTCTGTTTTAAACATAATATTCTCATCTACCAAATAAAATGGAGTTTGCTAGGGGTTCTCCCCTTAGTATTCTCCTGGCGTTCTCCCAGTCTTACGTAAAACATAATTTAAGAAAAAATAAAATTGTAGTACCATTTTTTTGCCAACATATTAATTTTTATAAGTTAATAATTAGGTTCTAATGCTTTAAAACTTGTTTTTTGATTCAAAACTAAAACCTAAAGGTGAAAGGTTAACCCTTTAGGGATGGTATCACCCAAAATGGATTTGATCATCCTAAATTTAGTGCTAATGCCTCAAATTTGGTGCTAATGCCTCACATTTGGTGGTAATGCCTTGAAAAAACGGTGGTGGAGGCCACTACAATTTTATTTTTTCTTAAATCATGTTTTACGTAAGACTGGGAGAACGCCAGGAGAACCTACGGGGAGAACCCCTAGCATTTTCCCCTTAGAAATGCTTTCATTATTTTCCTTTCCTTATTAAGATTAGGTTTACTATTGCTACATAGGGCTGAGAAAATTACCGACTAATCGACTTTCGACCGACACTGACTAGATGGTGTACGGTAGGCAACATGATTTTTTTATTCTGAATTTTTTCGGTTCGGTAGGCGGAAGAGGTTTTTTAATCGAACCGACTTTACCGATCGACTTTCAACCTACTTTACCGACAAATTTGCCACTTTTCCACATACCGACTTCACTGACTTCCGACTGACACCGACTTTACCAACCTCCATTCGGTTTGAAATGCGAAATAAAATAAAATTTGGCGGAATAAGTCGGTAAATTAACCGATTTTACCGACTTTGTTGGTTCGGAATGCGGAAGTTAAAATTTTCTACCAAAACCGACTTTAGGTTTACTATTACTACTAGGATAGTTGATCTATTAAATTTAATAGTTGATTTATTAAATTTGTGGTGTCCATCATTGACTTATGTGGAGTTTAAATAATTTAAATTCACACATCTAATAGTTGATTTGTAAGATGAGATAGACTAAATATGAGAAAAATATTGACCCCTAGCATTTCTTCAAATTTAATGAATCAAACATTAGATTTGTGGGGTCTGTCATTGACTTAAGTAATATTCATATAAATCCACAAATCTAATAATTAATTTATAAGATAATATATATATAAAAAAAAGAAAAAGAGAGAGAGGCAAAACCAAGGAAACAATGCCGGACATTATTTATAATGTCCGGCGAGGAAACTAATGTCCGGCATTAATTCGAATAGTACTTAACGAGGCATTATAAAAGACAGAAAAATAGCTCGTCTCTCAACCAAATAGCTAGCTCCTCTCTCGATCCCTCGTATTGATCATGTCTAAAGTAGCAGCTCCCACTCCAGCCCCAAATGCACAGTTTGCCTCTCCTGTTCCGATCATAGCCCCCTCACAATTGTGTTCCTCATGAGGTAAATCTTGCAATTATCAGAAAAGTCCTCAACGTTACCGACGGTAACTTTGAAGTCACAGACGTCAACGGCACCGTCATTTCAAAGTCAATCACAGAATTCTATCCCTTCATGGCCATCGAGTACTATTTGATGGTAACGGAAATCCCGTTGTCACTATTCGAGATAAGGTATGTACATAATTTGGACAATTTCCCCATGCATAAACATGACATTCTATGTCCTATACCGTCACATTAGTAAAATTAAATTTTAAATGAATTAATTAAATAATTAAATTTTATTCATTTAAGTAATAATAATAATAATAATAGTTCTAAAGTCATATTGATAGTATCATATCAAATAAATTGGATAAAAATGTATTTTTAATGATATTAATGGTTAATTGCAAAAGTCTGTTGTTATAAGTTTCCATGTACGTCCATGCAAATGCTAATTATTATGTACCAGAAATAATATTGTTTGGTTTGTGTAGATCAGGAGTGCCCATGACAGATGGAAAGTGTATAGGGGTGATAGCGTGGAGGAAAGTGATCTAATTTTTAGCGTTAAGCGAACTTCAATCGTCCAACTAAGGACCAAGTTGCACGTGTTCTTGGCAAATAACACAACGGAAGAAGCTTGTGACTTCTGGGTTGAAGCAGATTTCTCCGACAATTCTTGTATCGTTTATATTGGACAATCTTCCTCAAAAGTTGCCAAGGTATATATATGTAGGGCTTTATTTCTTTATTTCTTTATTTTTTGGGTTCAATTAATTGCACATGAGTGTATCAAGATTGAAATATCAAGACGTGTCCACGTTTTA
Organism: Carpinus fangiana; assembly: GCA_006937295.1. Taxonomy (NCBI): domain Eukaryota; kingdom Viridiplantae; phylum Streptophyta; class Magnoliopsida; order Fagales; family Betulaceae; genus Carpinus; species Carpinus fangiana. The sequence goes on along the minus strand of CM017327.1, from coordinate 10,984,670 downwards.
GCTTCTAATGAAATGACTGAGCTTTCTTCTTTAAAAGTATTAATTAATTCTTTTTTATTAACTTAAGCTTTTGAAATAAGTAATGCTACCCACCACACAAATATTCAACACATATCTCATAAAACTGATGTGGCAAGGTCTAGTAGGCTAGTAGCCATTGATTTTTATTTTTATTTTTATTATTTTATTTTTTTATATAAGAGCCGATTTAATGGCTATTAGTAGATAGTGTCATCAACTTTGTAGAATATTTGTAGAATGTTTGTGTGGTATATATATAGTCTTATTCTTTTGAAACAAATGAATGTTAAATATTGCATTTTTATCCCACAATTGACGTGGTAGTTTCAACCAAACCTCAAATTTTATTTTTTTATTTTTAACAATGACGAATCCAAAGGTTGGTTGAGATTGTCACATCAGTATTGTGGGGTAGCTAAAAGATAAAAAAATGTGTTGTTTAGCATTACTTGTTGAAATAGGAGATGATTGAAGACATAGTAATGTTTCATACTATATTTTTATGGTGCAACTATCTTGAATTATTATTATTATTTTAAGTAATGATTGATTGGAATTGTCACATCAACAATATTGCGAGATAGTTATGAGATAAACATATGGTTTCTAGTATTACTCTTTAACATAGTATTAAAACAATGGTCTAGAGTTTAAATTGTAAATTACTTTCATTTCAATTGAATATTTTACTTATTGAGCTTCACTTATTAAGAAATTTACACTAAGTAAATGCATGATAATAGTGGTCTTGAATAGAGAGAATCTTATACTAATTTAGTTGATTAATGTGGAAATTGCAGATGGAAAAGAATAAAACTGTTAGAAGTGTTTTGTTTGGGAAAGACCACCTCAAGATAACGATTGATCCTAACATTGATTATGGATTCATAGTCGCGCTTATCATGATTCTTGACGCCATACCATCACAACTTGCAACTGCACGTAGCGTGATATCGGGGATGCGATTAGTCAGTTAACTCAGTTTTATCTAAGTAATGTTACAAGTTTTTTTGTGTTACTCTTGTGTTCCTCCAAGAATGATGTGGCTCATAAAAATCACTATTTTGCTTGTGATTTATCATTATTAGATTTTAATCAAATAATGATTTTAAAAGTCATTATAAAATAATAATTTATTTTGAATTACTTCTAGAATGACACAAGAAGAACTTCTAGAATTACTCATTTTATCTTTATCTTTTATGTGTTTGTTATGTTCACAATAACTTTGTAATTATTATCTACCTCTAGTTTGTTTTGAATCAGTTGGTGGTGTAACGTTTTGATTTGAATGAATGAATGAAATAAGTATTTTTATTATTGAAGTATTTTTACCCCCCAACTTTCGGAATAAGTGGGCTTTCCATCCATCTTTATGGGGCGCTCAAATTGCACCCTATTTTGTAAGGGCTCGGACTCCTAATCCATTTCGATGATGCCGAAGAATAATAGTTTCATGTTCCCAAAATAATGATGTTTTGAGATACATTTGTGAAAACTTCTTTCAAAAAAATGATGTTTTGAGATATATTTATGAAAACTTCTACTATTGAATTTGTAGGATGATATTGAAAAAGATGAGGAAAATAGTATGTACTCTTAGAGCCTATTTGAGTTAAAGAGCCTAGAAAATCCTTTTAGTACATAAAAAGTTGCACATAACAAAAAGCTAGTATATTTGGTAAAAAACTCTAAAAGTATATAGCATTACTTTATTTCAACAGAGTAAGAGCTTGTTTGAGATTGCANAGCTTTCAGACGTCAATAATTATTTGGCAGGTCACCGTGTTAAAGAAGCTGTCTCAAACCTATAAGAACGTTATGTCATTTTAGTTTATAGAATCTTGTTTTATTTCTTATCATATTCTTATATGCAGTAGTCATGTTTTGTTTCTATATAATAGAGTGCTTTTTGTGTTTTATTTTTATTATTCAATAAGTTGGCTACAGAAGGTGATGTAAGTGTACTTATTTTGAGTTGGGTCTCAATTGAGTCTCCGCATTGTCATACCCGGGTATTGACAGCAGTGGCGGAGGCAAGGGGGGTCAAAGGGGGCATATGCCCCCCATTGACCCCTAAAAATTCCCCCTACCCTAGGTACAAATGCCCCCCAAATGTTCTTATGCCCCTCAACAACTGGTATGCAAGAGGTCACTTATTATACTGTAGACATGTTACTAAATCCCAGTTTTTTTTGTATATCTATTAACCATTGGGATCACAGCTATATATAAAAGAGGTCACTTATTATAAATAATAAAAAGACGTTCAAAAATCAAACCATGTATTTCTCTTATGGTCACAGCAATTTTAGAGATAAGTCGAACAAAATCCATCCAAAATATCTCACTTTAACTCCTCATCATCATGTACACGTAACCCGTTGTTGTTAGCTATCAAAACACCATCCATATTCGTTGCTGGGAGCTTCTCCATTCTTAGCTTTCTCTTTCAGCTTACCCTCAGTTTGTCTAACGTTAAACATGGGCAAGACCGCAAGAGCAATTAGACAAAGATCGAGGCGGTTGGGTAATAAATATACGGTATATACATTTGACAGTGGTCCAGTTAGGCCTCAGTCGGCCAATGTGGTTTGTAATTACTTGAAGATAAGAAAAATATAAATAATAATATTGGAAAAGCTCCACTTGATCAGAATTTTATCTGTTATGAAATAATGGAAGTACAAAAGAAAAGATTATCATGATTCCCACTGATTGTCAATTTTATATATGATTTTATTTTATTTTATTATGACTTTATTTCCTTTCGTTAGAAATGCTCTCATTATTTTTCTTTTCTTATTAGGATTAGGTTTACTATTGCTACATACTAGGTTTAGGTTTACTATTACTACTAGGATAGTTGGTCTATTAAATTTAATAGTTGATCTATTAAATTTGTGGTGTCCATCATTAACTTATGTAGATTTCACATAATTTAAATTCACACATCTAATAGTTGATTTGTAATATGAGATAGACTAAATATGAGGAAAATATTGACCCATAGCATTTCTTCAAATTTAATCAATCAAACATTAAATTTGTGAGGTCTCTCATTGACTTAAGTAGTGTTTATATAAATCCACAAATCTAATAATTAATTTATAAGATAATATAAAAAAAGAAAAAAAGAAAAAGAAAAAAAAGAGAGGCAAAACCAAGGAAACAATGCCGGACATTATATATACAGAAACAACGCCGGACATTATTTATAATGTCCGGCAAGGAAACTAATGTCCGGCATTAATTCGAATAGAACTTAACGGGGCATTATAAAAGACAGAAAAATAGCTCGTCTCTCAACCAAATAGCTAGCTCCGCTCTCGATCCTTCGTATTGATCATGTCTAAATTAAAGTAGCAGCTCCCACTCCAGCCCCAAGTGCACAGTTTGCCTCTCCTGTTCCGATCATAGGCCCCTCACTATAGTGTTCCTCATGCGGTAAATCTTGCAATTATCAGAAAAGTCCTCAACGTTACCGACGGTAACTTTGAAGTCACAGACGTCAACGGCACCGTCATTTTCAAAGTCGATCAAAGAATTCTATCCCTTCATGCATGGCCATTAATTGAGTACTATTTGATGGTAACGGAAATCCCGTTGTCACTATTCGAGATAAGGTATGTACGTAATTTGGACAATTAATTTCCCCATGCATAAACATGACATTCTATGTCCTATACCGTCACATTAGTAAAATTAAATTTTAAATTAATTAATTAAATAATTAAATTTTATTCGTTTAAGTAATAATAATAATAATAGTTCTAAAGTCATATTGATAGTATCATATCAAATAAATTGGATAAAAATGTATCTTTAATGATATTAATGGTTAATTGCGAAAGTCTGCAAAAATAAAACACACACAAAACAAACAGAGAAAGAACAATACAAGGAAAAACCAAAACCAAAAAGTAGGGAGAACAAACAAAAACAAAATACAACAGGAAACAAAGCAAGAACATGGAAATAAAACGCCAAACGATCAACCGAAGAGGCTCGGACAAGATCTGGCCGGAAGCACCGCTGAGGAAGGTGGCGATGGGAGAAAGGCGTGGTGGGAACACGCAGATGACCTGCCACAGGCTGCAAGCTACGAAAACGCCAAGATCCGGAAGACCAAAACACCAAAACAGGGAAAAAAGCCGACAACAAGAAAAACCCTCCCTCCCAGAACGCCGTAACTGCAGGGGAGGAGGGATGGCCTCCGCCATCCCTCCTCCCCACGTCACTTTTGCACCGGGTTCTAGTAGTTTACCTGATGTCCCTAAACCCGGTGCCCCCAGTCCCTTTTCCTCATCCCCCTCCTACTCCATCTCGGTTTTTGTTTTGGTGTTTTGCTATATTACTTTTCTGTTTGTTTTTTGTGTCTTTTTGCAGTTTTTGCCGATCTTCTCCGTGCCGGTTTCGCTGCCCTCCGTCCATTGCTAGGCTTCTTTCGCGCCCCCACCGTGACGAGCTTCCATCGTGCTCTTCTTTGTACGGGGTCAACGTATACGCGATCCGTTTCTTTTCCCTTTATTTCGTTTGTTATTTGCTATTAATAATGCTCTGGCCTCGATTGTTCGATTTGATCCCCTTTGATCCTGACCTGTGTGTCGTGGATGTGTATGTTACCCTGACTTTCGGGTCGAGGAGGAAAAATGATCCAGACTTATGTGTCGTGGATGAATGTGTATCCTGGCTTAACTGTCGAGGAGCATGAGTAGCGGCATAAGAGGGTTTACCTCTTAGGGTCGTGGAATAAACGCTTCCTGTGCAACTGGTGGTGTCTGCTTGGTTCAGTACTTTGAACCTGCCAAGCAGATTTGAATGTTTATCCTATTGTTTTAGTCATGNTCGCCGATTTCGCTGCCCTCCGTCCATTGCTGGGCTTCTTTCGCGCCCCCACCGCAACGAGCTTCCACCGTGCTCTTCTTTGTACGGGGTCAACGTACACGCGATCAGTTTCTTTTCCTTGTATTTCGTTTGTTATTTGCTATTAATAATGCTCTGGTCTCGATTGTTCGATTTGATCCCCTTTGATCCTAACCTGTGTGTCATGGATGTGTATGTTACCCTGACTTTCGGGTCGAGCAGGAAAAATGATCCAGACTTATGTGTCGTGGATGAATGTGTATCATGGCTTAACTGTCGAGGAGCATGAGTAGCGGCATAAGATGGTTTACCTCTTAGGGTCGTGGAATAAACGCTTCCTGTGCAGCTGGTGGTGTCTGCTTGGTTCAGTACTTTGAACATGCCAAGCAGATTTGAATGTTTATCCTGTTGTTTTAGTCATGGGGTAGCGGATGTGTTTTCGAATTTCGTTGATTTGTATAAGATTCGGCATGTGACTTTGTAGCTTAGGCTACAGTTACTTCAAGGCTTGCCCTGTGATTGTAAGAGCTTTAGCTCTTGAGTTCTATGGAATGAGAACGAGTTCTTTTTTTTTTAAAAAAAAAAAAGTTTCCATGTACGTATGCGAATGCTAAATATTAGGATAAAGTCCACTTAATCCCCTCAAACTACCACTCCAATGACAATCTACCCTCTAAACTATCAATTGCGACAATTTACCTTCCAAATTATCAAAACAATGACAATGTATCCCCCAATGCTAGCAAAATGACAAAATTACTTCTATAAAATTTTCAATAAGACAAAAATACCTTTAAAATTTTGAAAAAAAAAAAAAAATCTTAGTATTTTTGTAAGGGTAATTTTGTCATTATGTTAAATTGAGGGTACATTGTCATTGTTTTGGTAATTTGGAGGGTAAATTGTCGCGATTGATAGTTTGAGAGGTAGATTGTCATTTGAGTAGTAGTTTGAGGGGGTTAAGTGGACTTTACCCTAAATATTATGTACTAGAAATAATATTGTTTGGTTTGTGTAGATCAGGATGCCCATGATAAATGGAAAGTTTATAGGGGTGATAGCGTGGAGAAAAGTGATCTAATTTTTAGCGTTAAGTGAACTTCAGTCGTCCAACTAAGGATCAAGTTACATGTGTTCTTGGCAAATAAGAAGAAGGAAGATGTTTGCTATCCAACCTATATATATATTTATTTATTTATTTCTTTTATGGTTGTTTGGGAGTATCACATCAGCAATATTGCAAAATAGTTGTGAGATAAACATATGGCTTATAGCATTGCTCTTTAACATAGTATTAAAACAAATGCCTTGATTTTAAGTAATTATCTCTTATTTTAATTAAATATTTTACTTATTAATTAATGTGGAAATTGCATATGGAAAAGAATAAAACTATTAAAAGTGTTTTGTTCAGAAAGTACCACCTCAAGGTGACGATTGATCCTAACATTGATTATGGATTCATAGTCGTGCTTATCGTGATTCTTGACGCCATACCATCACAACTTGCAATTTCACATACCGCAATATCGGTAGTCATTTAACTTAGTTTTATCTTTTCTTTTACATTTTTGTTATGTTTACAATAATCACTCTGTAATTGTTATCTACATGTAGTCTGTTTTGAATCAGTTGGTGGTGTAACCTTTTGATTTGAATGAATGAATGAAATAAGTATTTTTATTGAAGTATTTTAATTAGGAGTGTTTAAACGGGGCGGTTATAACTTATAACTACCCCGCTCGCTGTCAACTACTTTGGTATGCGGTTTTAGGGGTATTAATAATAATTATAATATAATATTCAAAACGGCGTCATTTGGGCCGTGTATAGCTGTATATATATAAAATATAATGTGATATGTGATGTTATGGGTCAAGCCTTATTCAAAAACATTGTCTAACCTAAAGAACAACATGTTCGGAACACTTTGGTCCAAAACGTTTAAAATAAGTTCAAGAAATAGGCTCGGTGATAGCCCAAAACACTTAGAAAGAGATCCATTTGTTCAAACAAGAATGGCCTTTTTAGTTTTTACCTTGAGCTATAGGTTTCTTTGGGGGCTTTCTCCCTATAAGGGCTCGGACAAATTGTAATTGGGTCAACGAATTATATTCGTTTCTGGCCCTTAGTGTGACCATTTTATCTCTCAAGTCTGAATAATATGGCCTCTATATATTGCTGTGGATATAACAAGAGCCCAGACACTTAGTTTGATCTCTAGCAAGCAAATGACGTGACATAATGCTATCATCATTTATTTCTCGGTGAACTTTCCTGCATATTGCCGGACCATTTCTTGTGTAATATGGTAATGGTTGAACGTCGCTTCAGTTATTGATGCCACGTCATTTAGCGACCTTTCACCAAATTTGATAAGGTTTGAAGAATTTTGAGCCTACTCTCCATTCTTAAGAGCATCTATAGTGTAGTTAAAATAGAGAAAATAGATATATTTAGTTATTTTAATTTTTTTTTTTTCTCTAACATAATAGCTTAGAATCAACTATTATACCTTAATTGCTACAGTTAGCACACTAGATTGAATTTTAATATAATATAATATTATTTTTAATATTACTTTTTTTCTTTAATTAAGTATTGGCAATAATATAATAAAAAAAATGAGAAATAATATTTTAAAGCAAGTAACTAATAGAATAGAAAATCTGTTAAAGTTGGCATTAAAAATGGATAGCTAAAATAAAGAATTGTACTTTTTGATGAGTTATAATAGTTATTACTGTTGGAAATGTTATAATAGGTTAGTGGACCATAAGCCACTATATTCTATATATATACGGGCTCTTACCTTTTTGCTTTCGAGATTGTGAAATCTCAGACAAAGCCCATGTGCTTGTGGGTAGTTTTTCTTTTTTAAGAAAGATGGATTCTTATTAAAAAAAACCTCGTGACAACAATAGTCATGGAGATGGAATAACTTCCTCTTTCCTTACAATACCATAGATACATGGCAAAAAAATTTTCTTCCATAAAGAATCTATGACATGCTAATGCTTAATTGGTTGCTTAATGAGCTAACCCATTGAGCAGCATAATTGGCATCCTTTGTAATACGCTGTACGCAAGAGTTGCCCATCATTCGTAAATCAGCTTGAATATCGTCCACAAAGTGGCCATAGGTGTTTCGGCAAGAACTATATATGTTGTGGGCCGGTGTGATACCTTTTAGGAGAAATTTTACAAGATTCTTCTAAATTTTCATGCCTTTTAAAATTTTATTTAAAGTTTAAAATTTTTAATTTAAGGTATCGAACTTTTATTTTTTATAATATCTCCCTTCATTGAGGTTTTTTGTTAAATCTTATAAAAATTGTTAAAATACCTTTTTTTTATTATAAATAAAATAAAATAAAAAATTGTAAAGAATCAAAACTAGCTAGAATAAAGACGCCTTGTCTCTTCCCAAAAAAAAAAAAAGATCAAGTTTTGTTTTTGTTTTTTCAATTTGAATATCAATCTCATTTATATCTTATTTAGTATAAATTATATTTATTTGACTCTAATTGGATCTTACAAAATATCCCAACTCCCAAGTGCTGAAGTGCGTAGTGGCAGCGAAAAAAAGAAAAGCAAAAGGCTTTGAACAAATAAAAGGGACCAGCCGCGCGTGCAAATGGTGCAATTAACTGTACAAGATAAATAAATAAAAAGGGTTAAATATTTCATTANGAAATTTCGCCCCCAATTTTTTTTTTCCGTCTTCACATCTCTTCCCTCCCCTCGATCCCCCAAGATCAACCAGATGAGTCGACGATTAACCACCCAATGGACGCCGAGTCACGAACAACCGTACACCGCCGAGCTTCGGCGGACGCCGAATCGCGGACGGAAAGCGCCATACGCCGCGAGCCCACAAGAAACCCACAGCCACTGTACGCCGATGACGAACCACCACACTCCTGCCGGGGACGAACCGCCACCACCGTGCAGATGTAACTTTTCTCTTTTTGTCTTCTTTTTGTCCTTTTGATTTCGTCTGATAGTGTGACCTCAGATCTGACTTTTCCATGTTTTCAATTCATTTTTGGTTTCAAACCTGTTTGGTTTTTCTGGCTTTTTCCTCCAGCGTTTGTGGCCTGTTCAGGGTTTTTTTTTTTTTTTTTTTTTTGGGTTTTTCTGATGTCTCTCTCGCTTTAACATGGTTTTTTTATTTTTATTTTTAAGATCACATGGTTAGCTGTAAGATTTTACATACAAGTTAGAGGCCTTCTTTATTTTGGCAACTGAGCTACATTTTGGTATATATTTCATGCTTTTGATAACCAGTTATGATTTCCCTTCATTTAACAACTGCTGTGTTTTTATTTGGAAGTTTGAAAGAATAACGATGAATTTGTTTTGCACAGATGTAAGATATTGACAGCATATGTTTGATCGAATTTGTCACAGTTTTTGATGTAGTGTTTGACTACTGCAGGTTGTGGTGGGCTTTGTATGATGAGCACTAGATGGAGAGATCAACAGCACCCATCTTTCATAAATTGTCTCCTTCCTCGGTGCAAAGTAGTGGTTGCAGTAACTATTATGTCACAAGAGCGTCAAGATTAATTTAGATTGGGGGAGAGAATTTTTTTTTTTTTTTTGGCGTATTCTTGAGATATATGAACATAAATTTGTTTGTGTATTCTTTTACAGTTTTAGTTAAAAATTGTTACTGAAGATGTATAAACAGAAATTTACTTGAACCCAATGCTTGCACCTTTGGTGAGCACAAATGAAATAGTAATCTTTTTGTGTATTATTGAGATCCTAGTTACTTTTTTCTTTATTTTTTTTTCTTATACAATATAAATGACCTTAATTTGTAGTTAACATTAGTAATGTGCTTGATAATCATTGGAAAAGTATGGTATGCTGAAACGAAAACCAACATCATCAAGGTAGTACCATCGGTAGTCAAGATTGAAACTTTCACTGAAACATCAAGTATTAGAATTCTAACACCAAACTAAGGAATTGGGCATTGCATTGGAAGAGTACCATAAGGAGTTATATGGAGCATACTAGTATGAAAATTATTCAGAAATGTCTTTTCGTTGATATCCAAAACAGAGCTGTAACTTTGTATTTATAATCACAACATTTGTTACAAAACGCTATAAACACTGTACAGTAAGAAATCTCATATTAGTTGTACACAATAACATGTGTATATTCAAAAGACCAACAACATTTTGAATAACATATGGATGATTGCATTCAAATATTACATCCTTCTATCTCCTCTAAGTCACAGGGCAGAGTACGTTAGCATCCATCTTCTGTGATTGAACTGCAGTAGATGCTCTACGTCCATGCATAATCTAATTTTTGTAACTCGCCTTATTGTCCACATCAGATGACACTATACCTCCCTTATTCTGCATGAAAAAGTTAAAATCAAGCATTTATCTCAAACACAAATGTAAGACCTCAAAATGATTTTGAGCCATATCTCTCCCCCTCTGAGCACTCATTTGTTCCTCCAAACTCCAAAGCCAAAATAGTTTGACCAAGCTATAATTGGCATTTTCTTTGAAGAAGTCAATGTTGCAATTCCTTGCAATGGAACACAGTCATTTATTCTTGATTGCAGAGAGTAAAAGATGATAATTAAGTTAAATGTTTAAGAAAGCTAGAACTAATATCTTCTAAGTTGCAGATATTTGGGGAATTCTCCACAAATCTTTTATTTTTCAAGTAATATAAACCCATGATTGTTTCATTTCCATGTAAGATCTAGTACGAAAAAGATTTAGAGAAAAAAAAAATAGAAAAAAGGTCTTTTAAACATGGCAGCCATCAAATTCTTTTAAGATTCAATCTTTTTTATAATATTGCCATAATTCCTTTAAGGATAGACTTTGGTAGCAAAAATACGCATCAACATTACTAAATGGAATCCTCTTCACATCAAGTGCTCACTCCCAACAAATTTCACAAAACAGAAAAATTCCATGTTCAACAAAATTTACAAGCCACTACACTGATCTTTATCTGCAATTACACCATCATCCAACAATCCCTACGACAAATTCACTATCCAATCCAATCAAGCAAACCAAAATCTCAGAGCTTTCACTCAAAATAAGAAAACAAATCAGATTACAATACGAAACATGCATAACACTACTTGCCCCGGCGTGATCGGCTCAGAAACCACCATTTTTAGTTCTCAAATCAGCTCAAAATTGCAAAATCCAAACACGAAAACAAAATTAGAATTGCAAAATTTGAAACGTGGATCGAGCAGAGAAGTAACTGTCAAGTTCTAGGCGTCAAAGAGAGCGATTGGATCTCTAGCACATTGAAATCATATAAATGAGAGAGAGAGAGAGACATCAGAACAAAAAAAACCAAAAATAAAAAAAAATAAAACTGAACGAGACACAAACGCTGGAGGAAGAAGCCAGAAAAACCAAACAGGTCTGAAACCAAAAATGAATTGAAAACATGGAAAAGTCAGATCTGAGGTCACACTACCAGACAAAATCAAAAGGACAAAAAGAGAAAAGTTACATCTGCACGGTGGTGGTGGTTCGTCCCCGGCAGGAGTGTGGTGGTTCGTCATCAGCGTACAGTGGCTGTGGGTTTCTTGTGGGCTCGCGGCGTATGGCGCTTTCCGTCCGCGATTCGGCGTCCGCCGAAGCTCGGCGGTGTACGGTTGTTCGTGACTCGGCGTCCGTTGGGTGGCTAATCGTCGACTCATCTGGTTGATCTTGGGGGATCGAGGGGAGGGAAGAGATGTGAAGATGGAAAAAAAAATTGGGGGCGAAATTTCGTTTGGAGTAAAAGGGGAACAAAAGAGGGCGCTAGTTTTGAAATGGTTTGATTTTTTCTCTTAGGAATTCAAAGAAGGTCTGGAGATGCCGTTACTTAACGCTTCTCTTCTTTTGTAAATGACGTGTTCATTTTAGGACCTTAGATCGATTTAAACAAATCTCAACCGTCAACTGGATATTCTCCAGTTGTATTGGACTGGAGAGGATCCCATTCCNCAAACATGAAAACAAAATTAGAATTGCAAAATTTGAAACGTGGATCGAGTAGAGAAGTACCTGTCAAGTTCTAGGCGTCAAAGAGAGCGATTGGATCTCTAGCACATTGAAATCATATAAATGAGAGAGAGAGAGAGAGACATCGGAAAAAAAAATAAAAATAAAAATAAAAATAAAAAACCAAAAATAAAAAAATAAAACTGAACTAGACACAAACGCCGGAGGAAAAAGCCAGAAAAACCAAACAGGTCTGAAACCAAAAATGAATTGAAAACATGGAAAAGTCAGATCTGAGGTCACACTACCAGACGAAATCAAAAGGAAAAAAAGAAGACAAAAAGAGAAAAGTTACATTTGCACGGTGGTGGCGGTTCGTCCCCGGCAGGAGTGTGGTGGTTCGTCATTAGCTTACAGTGGCTGTGGGTTTCTTGTGGGCTCGCGGCGTACGGCGCTTTCCGTCCGCGATTTGGCGTCCGCCGAAGCTCGGCGGTGTACGGTTGTTCGTGACTCAGCGTCCGTTGGGTGGCTAATCATCGACTCATCTGGTTGATCTTGGGGGATCGAGGGGAGGGAAGAGATGTGAAGATGGGGAAAAAAAATTGGGGGCGAAATTTCATTTGGAGTAAAAGGGGAACAAAAGAGGGCGCTAGTTTTGAAATGGTTTTGATTTTTTCTCTTAGGAATTCAAAGAAGGTCTGGAGATGCCGTTACTTAACGCTTCTCTTCTTTTGTAAATGACGTGTTCATTTTAGGACCTTAGATTTATTTAAACAAATCTCAACCCTCAACTGGATACTCTCCAGTTGCATTGGACTGGAGAGGATCTCAGTCCCTTGCTCCATGGGGGTGGCCGAGCTACGCCAACTGCTCCTCCTCTTTCTTTTCTTGGCTTCTTCCCTCTTCCAAGAAGCTTCTCTCTCTAACAAAAAAAAAAGTCTCCCCCTCAATCTCTCTCCACCCATTTCCATGTCTCTTGCTTACAACGAATCAATCAACAAACTAAACCTCCTAGTTATGGAAGAAGAACAACAGCAACAACAAGAATTAACGCGATGTGATGATTGCTCCTCCTATTGGTTATTAGATTAGCCTAGATCAACACTGAAGAAAATTATAGCAAAGACACATAGCGCTTCGAAATTATAGCAAACCCATTAAGGTGGCCACTCCCATGGGCCCAAGGGGGTGGCCGAAACCACCCCCAAACTACCATTGGGGGTGGTTTCGGCGACACCCTTGGCTCCATGGGGGTGGCCGAGCCACCCGTGGCTCCAAATTATTTTTCTCTTTTTTTTTTCTTTTTTTTTTGATTTTTTTAAAAATAAAATAAAATAATTTAATTAGGTGGTCACATGTCAACTTTTAATTGGTTCACGTGTTAGTCCATTAAGTTAACTAACGGTCAACTGACAGAATGACTAATTTGGTCAATTTTCAAAACCATAAGGACTAATTTGGTCACTTTCCAAACCTTATGGAGGAAAAAATAAAATTTTTAAACCCTAGGGACTAATGAAATATTTAGCCCTAAAAAAAATAAAATAAAAAAAGACCAACTGTGCATGTGTGCAACTGTATAAGACACAATATAATTGTTTTTATATTTAATTATTTATGAATTTATATAGTTTTTTTTTTCATATTTTAATTACAAATTTGTATAAATATATAATTGTAGTTATTTGAGATTATGGAGGAAAACAATGATTTTATTGAGTTTCAATCAAGTTCTTAATGACTTTGTATTAAAGTAAATTTAGCAAATTTGTCCAAAGATTTTTGCTTAAAAAAAATGGTGTGATTATCGCTATGGTGATAGAGACCAAATCTAAAGAACATATCTACAATTGTCATTTTTTTTATTTAATTATTTTTTAATATTTTTAATTAATTTTATTTTTTATTCATAAAAAAATGTCTTCCATGGGGGAAAATCCTGATCCACCACTGAGAATATCCGATTAACAGACTAGATTTTTCCTAAAGAAATCTAAGGCTAAGAAGGAGACATGCACGTCATTCTCCAATGACAACATAAAATATAATAAAAAAGAGAACATAAACTCAGCTCCAAAAAGAAGTTGAGGAAAACAAAAGAAACAAAAGAATCGTGTAACTTGAAAGGAATAGGAAAAGCCACACAAAGACCAAGGAATATGAAGTTGCAGGACTTATTTGGATTGAAAAAATTCTCGTTCTTCATTTTTATTTTTATTTTCCTTTCATGGTTCATGGATTGCTTTAATTTTCTTCATTTTGATTTTTTTCTCTCCTCTATTTGGTGCGGATCCATATCCTCTTTTCAAATCTGAACCGACAATTCATGGGTTGTTTTAATTTTCTTCATTTCGAAAATCATTGTGTTGTTGTTGGGTTTTTTTTTTTTCCTCTTCAATTCAGAATCATTGTATGATTTTGTTTATTTTCTCATCTTTTTGGTGCTGAATTTTTCAATTTTTTTGAGGCGGCATTTTTTTTTTATTTTTTTGTGGGTTTTTCATTTTTTGACTTTTGTAGTTTATGGGGGTCGTTCTAATTTTCTCTTAATTTCAGAAGTATTTTCTGGGTTCTTCTATTTTTTCGTGGTTAATTGAATGAAAGGAAATATTGTTGTTTGGTATTAAAAGATAGATATATCTCCTTATCACATGTACATGATAAATACAAAGATGATTTGAGCTTTCCTTTTCTGCAGTATTCTTTCTGAACGATTTTTTTTTTTAATTTTTTTTTATTAACGTTGGATAAATTCATAATCTGTTGATGTTGATGGAGATTTCAATGAAGCAAAAGGTGCTGGTTCTTCGGTTAGTGGCGAGGGAAGCGGATAGTGTGCTGTTTGTTTTTGAACCACAAGAACTGAGTTGTTTCATTCTTACTTAAACAATGTCTGATGGTTGTATAGTTCAAATATGAGTCTATTTTGTGGAACAGAACATGTCTTGCATGTGAAACATAATGTATCTTGTGGATTGTTTGTCTCTTCGTTTTCCTCAACTTTTTCATATTTTAATGTGTCTAGTTTTTGGAGCCGAGTTCATGTTGTATCTTTTTAATTATATTTTATATTGTTATTGGAGAATGATGTGTCTCCTTCTTAGCCTTAGATACTTGTAACAAAATCTAGTTAGTTAACCGGATGTTTTCCGGTCGGACCGGTCCTTTAGGACTCGAGAGGATCCGAATCCCCATTACATAGCTTATGTCATTGAAATAGGATCATTTATATTTCATTTGAAATAAAGAGTATTCATTTAGAGTAAATCTCCTATGCGGCCCATCTGCAAAATGGGTGTTTTGCAGAAACTAATAGCACAAAGACACCTCAAAAAATGCACACAAATAATCTACAACTTAATGCACTGGATTTTGAACTCAAAAGCAAGAAAAATTGAACTGAAGAGGCAGAAAGAAAGAGACCCTGTGGGGGGCTGAAACTTTGGCCGGCCAGACCCATCCAGCCAACCGGCCAGAAAGAAAGAGACTCATCCAGACCCATGGCGTAGGTCTTGTCGTAGGTCTGGCTCCGGCGCCGTGAGTCTTTTTTTTTTTTTTTTTACTTTAGGATAAAAAATTTCTAAAGGGTTAGCCTTTTCTCTAGATTTTAGTTTTGAATCAAAAAACGAGGCATTAGAAATGAGCTTTAAGGCATTAGAAACGAGTTTTAATGCATTAGGAATGAGTTTTGAGACATTAGAATTGGATTTTGAGGCTAAATATCGCAAAAAATTAGTGCCAGAGATGGTGACCCATGGCCGGCCAGTGGTTTGGGTTTAAATTTGCTGTTTTGATTTTATTTTGCTAGAAAGGATTTAGAGTTTAGGTTTTGTTTTTTTTTTTTGGTTTTTTCCGGCTGACAATGCTGGGTTTGAGAGAAAGAAAAGAGTTTTTGGGAGAAAGAAAGCTGGCTGGCGATGCTGGGCATCGCTGGCAGTTGCATGCTCTCCGACGCCGGTGGGGGGTGGGTTTGCTGGCACCGGTTTGTGTTTTGATTTTTGATTTGCTGTTTTGATTTCATTTTGTTAAACTGAGCTTCTTGACATGTCACCACAAGAGTGGATGCTGCAAAACACCCTTTTTGCAGTATGACCGCATAGTAGGGGCTCTCATTCATTTATTATAAAATGATGAATAATATTGTCTTAACATTAAAATTGAAAAATGATATTTATAATATTACTCCTCATTTTATACTAAATTGATACTCTCTATTTCAAATAAAATGGAGATGATCTTAGTTGTCATTGTGGGTCGTTGAGATACCTTTATTATTATTATTATTATTATTATTATTATTATTATTTTGGCAATGGCATCTCATCGTTGCTCGACACAAATTTTTTCTAAATCAATTTGAAAAATATTTCTTTCAACCTACTTTAATAAGTGACAAATGTTATTCAACATGTTTAGGTTTTTTCAAAAATTAATGTTTAGATTCCTAAATTAGTAGAATGATAATAAATAACTACTAAAAAAATTTAAAAGAAAAACATATAAGAGATGACACTTTGTCTCTAATTAAAATGATTGAGAAAATGAAGAAATTTCTTTCAATGTTGCCCATATCCAAATTCGAGCTCTATTGCTTTCAAATGGAATCTTCTAGGAGCTATCATATATCCAAAAACATGTTGGTGCCTCGTCAATTCGAGTGGTGCTTAACTGGTCCCTCTAAGCATTATAATAGAAGGAATAGAATTCTCTCCAATCCAAAATGGATGGAAGAATATTCAGTTTATAGCTAGAATTTCTTTGTCTCTAATTAAAATGGTCGAGAAAATGAAGAAATTTCTTTCAATGTTGACCATATCGGAATTCGAGCTCTATTGCTTTCATATGGAATCTTCTTGGAGCTAGCATATATCCAAAAACATGTTGGTACCTCGTCAATTCGAGTGGTGCTTAACTATCCCCTCAAAGTATTATAATAGAAGGAATAGAATTCTTTCCAATTCAAAATGGATGGAAGAATATTCCGTTCATGACTATGATTTCTTTGTCTTTAATTAAAATGGTCGAGAAAATGAATAAATTTCTTTCAATGTTGACCATATCCGAATTCGATCTCTATTGCTTTCACATGGAATCTTCTTGGAGCTAGCATATATCCAAAAACATGTTGGTGCCTCGTCAATTCGAGTGGTACTTAACTGGCCCCTCTAAGCATTATAATAGAAGGAATAAAATTCTCTCCAATCTAAAATGGATGGCAGAATATTCAGTTCATGCTTAGGATTTCTTCTTAAAAATCTTAGAGTCACAAATGAGACACATGTCCCACTAACAAAAAATAATAATAAAATATTATTTAAGATTAAAAAAATTAATAAAAAAATAAGGAGTGGCCGGACCACCCCATTTTAGCTAGGGATGGCTTGAGAGCCACCCCCAATGGCAAGCCAAGGGTGGCCGAACCACCCCTGTTAGGCCTGGGGTAGCTTTGGCCACCTCAGACCGGCCGGTCTAATGGTTGATTTGTAAAATGAGATATGTTAAATATGAGAAAAAAAATTGATTCCTAGCATTTCTCCAAATTTAATTGATCAACCATTACATTTGGCTAAAGCATGTGCTAATTTTCGTGCACATGCTTTACCCAAATGGACCGCTTCTAACTTTATTTTTGGAAACATTCCTGCAAGATCTCCTATTCTTTCTTCCACTCGGATCAGGAATGGAAAGATCATTCACTGTAACCATTTTCCTTATTTAATTAGAAAAAAAAAAAAATTCTAATAGTTGATTTGAAAGAAAATATAGAAAAAAAAATATATGTAAAATATTGACACCAATCATTTCCCTTAAATAAATAAATTGATAAGAGTAATTCTAATAGTACTTAATGGGCCTCTCGAAGCATTATAAAAGAAAGTCTCACACTCAAAAAAAAATATAGCTCATCTCTCAACCAAATAGCTAGGTGTGTGTTATTCCTCTCGATTCCTCGTATTGATCATGTCTAAAGCACCAGCTCCCACTCCAGCCCCAAATGCAAAGTTTGACTCTCCTGTTCCGATCATAAGCCCTCACTATTGTGTTCCTCATGAGGTAAATCTTTCAATTGTCAGACAAATCCTCAACGTTACCGGCGGCAACTTTGAAGTCACAGACGTCAACGGCACCGTCATTTTCGAAGTCAATCAAAGAATTCTATCCCTTCGTGGCCTTCGAGTACTTTTTGATGGTAACGGAAATCCCGTTGTGACTATTCGAGATAAGGTACGTACGTAATTTGGACAATTTCGCCATGCATAAACATGTCGACATTCTATGTCCTATATATATATATATATATATATATATATGTATATATGGGGTTTGTTAGGGGTTCTTCCAGTAGGTTCTCCTGGCGTTCTCCTAGTCTTACGTAGAATATAATTTAAGAAAAATTAAAATTATAATACCGTTTTTTTGTTAACAAATTAATTTTTATGAGTTAATAATTAAGTTCTAATGCTTTAAAACATGTTTTTGGATTCAAAACTAAAACCTATGGGTGGAAGCAGTGACGGAGGGAAGGGGGGTTTTAGGGGGGCATATGCCCCCCTTCAACCCCTAAAAAATCTTTATACTCAGGTATAATTTTTTCCTATGCCTCTTATTAACAACTAGTATGCCCCTGTCATCAACTTTTGAGGGCAAATGTCCCTTTACTAAAGGTTGAAGTCTAAAGATGATGCAGTTGTAGATAAGGATTAGCAGAAACAAAGGTTGAAGATGACAAAAAATGCACCGTTTTAAGTACCTCAAAACGCACGGTTCCACTAAAGCTGAGGAAAAAAAGATAAAAAAAAAAAAAAAAAAAAAAAAGAGACCCTCTAACACGCACCGTCACCCAAAAACAAAAAACAAAACAACTAAAAGAAGAATGGCAAGTGTTGCACGCAAGTCAAGGATTACTTTAAAAAAAATAAAAATAAAAATAGAACAAGTCACACACATATATATATTTCTTTTAAAACCCATGCTCACTTTAAGTCTTTAAATAGGTATAGTATATATTATATTCAAAAGAATCAAAACTCTTGTTTGCAATTGCAATTAGTTGTATAACAATTTGCAATTTGAGGGGGTTTTTTTTTTTTTAATGCAGTATTTCTTCCTATTCGAAGCCTTTAACAATTCAAATTAATTTTTTAGCTACTTTGTTTTAGTGATCGAGAGGTATGTAATTAAATTTTTATATTGATTGAGTTTTATTTTTAGATTGATGTTTAAATTAATTGTTTATGAATATATATTTTTTGTTACGTATTTTAATATTATGAAATATATAATTGTAGTTACCTAAGATTATGGAGAACAACAATAATTAAATTTTTTGAACTGTTTATTTATTACGTTAGTTATTTTTTACAACATTTTTAATTAATTTTTATTCAACTTTAATTTTTTTATATTCATTAAAAAAAAAAAAAATCTTGACCCCCTGGAGCCAAAATCCTGGCTCCGCCACTGGGTGGAAGGTTAACCCTTTATGGATGATATCACCAAAAATGAATTGATCATCATAAATTTGATGCTAATGCCTCACAAATTTGGTGCTAATGTCTCAAATTTGGTGCTAATGCCTAAAAAAACCGGTGGTGGAGGTCACTGCAATTTTATTTTTCTTAAATCATGTTTTACGTAAGTCTGGGAGAACGCCAGGAGAACCTACAGGAAGAACCCCTAGCATTTTCCTATATATATAGACCGTCACATTAATTAGTAAAATTAAATTTTATTCGTTCAAGTTTTGAAGATAAATAATAATTTATGTCTCACACAACAAATTAAAATAATAATAGTTCGAAATAAATTAGAAAAAAATATAGTATATAACCTGTATCTCTAATGATATTATTGGTTAATTAATGAAATTAAAAGACTGTTGTTATAAGTTTCCACGTGGCCATGCGAATGCTAATTATTATGTACCAGAAATAATATTGTTTGGTTTGTGTAGATCTTGAGTGCCCATGACAGATGGAAAGTGTATAGGGGTGATAGCGTGGAGGAAAGTGATCTAATTTTTAGCGTTAAGCGAACTTCAATCGTCCAACTAAGGACCAAGTTGCACGTGTTCTTGGCAAATAACACAACGGAAGAAGCTTGTGACTTCTGGGTTGAAGCAGATTTCTCCGACAATTCTTGTATCGTTTATATTGGACAATCTTCCTCAAAAGTTGCCAAGGTATATATATGTAGGGCTTTATTTCTTTATTTCTTTATTTTTTGGGTTCAATTAATTGCACATGAGTGTATCAAGATTGAAATATCAAGACGTGTCCACGTTTTAGCTTCTAATGAAATGACTGAGCTTTCTTCTTTAAAAGTATTAATTAATTCTTTTTTATTAACTTAAGCTTTTGAAATAAGTAATGCTACCCACCACACAAATATTCAACACATATCTCATAAAACTGATGTGGCAAGGTCTAGTAGGCTAGTAGCCATTGATTTTTATTTTTATTATTATTATTTTATTTTTTTATATAAGAGCCGATTTAATGGCTATTAGTAGATAGTGTCATCAACTTTGTAGAATATTTGTAGAATGTTTGTGTGGTATATATATAGTCTTATTCTTTTGAAACAAATGAATGTTAAATATTGCATTTTTATCCCACAATTGACGTGGTAGTTTCAACCAAACCTCAAATTTTATTTTTTTATTTTTAACAATGACGAATCCAAAGGTTGGTTGAGATTGTCACATCAGTATTGTGGGGTAGCTAAAAGATAAAAAAATGTGTTGTTTAGCATTACTTGTTGAAATAGGAGATGATTGAAGACATAGTAATGTTTCATACTATATTTTTATGGTGCAACTATCTTGAATTATTATTATTATTTTAAGTAATGATTGATTGGAATTGTCACATCAACAATATTGCGAGATAGTTATGAGATAAACATATGGTTTCTAGTATTACTCTTTAACATAGTATTAAAACAATGGTCTAGAGTTTAAATTGTAAATTACTTTCATTTCAATTGAATATTTTACTTATTGAGCTTCACTTATTAAGAAATTTACACTAAGTAAATGCATGATAATAGTGGTCTTGAATAGAGAGAATCTTATACTAATTTAGTTGATTAATGTGGAAACTGCAGATGGAAAAGAATAAAACTGTTAGAAGTGTTTTGTTTGGGAAAGACCACCTCAAGATAACGATTGATCCTAACATTGATTATGGATTCATAGTCGCGCTTATCATGATTCTTGACGCCATACCATCACAACTTGCAACTGCACGTAGCGTGATATCGGGGATGCGATTAGTCAGTTAACTCAATTTTATCTAAGTAATGTTACAAGTTTTTTTGTGTTACTCTTGTGTTCCTCCAAGAATGATGTGGCTCATAAAAATCACTATTTTGCTTGTGATTTATCATTATTAGATTTTAATCAAATAATGATTTTAAAAGTCATTATAAAATAATAATTTGTTTTGAATTACTTCTAGAATGACACAAGAAGAACTTCTAGAATTACTCATTTTATCTTTATCTTTTATGTGTTTGTTATGTTCACAATAACTTTGTAATTATTATCTACCTCTAGTTTGTTTTGAATCAGTTGGTGGTGTAACGTTTTGATTTGAATGAATGAATGAAATAAGTACTTTTATTATTGAAGTATTTTTACCCCCCAACTTTCGGAATAAGTGGGCTTTCCATCCATCTTTATGGGGCGCTCAAATTGCACCCTATTTTGTAAGGGCTCGGACTCCTAATCCATTTCGATGATGCCGAAGAATAATAGTTTCATGTTCCCAAAATAATGATGTTTTGAGATACATTTGTGAAAACTTCTTTCAAAAAAAATGATGTTTTGAGATATATTTATGAAAACTTCTACTATTGAATTTGTAGGATGATATTGAAAAAGATGAGGAAAATAGTATGTACTCTTAGAGCCTATTTGAGTTAAAGAGCCTAGAAAATCCTTTTAGTACATAAAAAGTTGCACATAACAAAAAGCTAGTATATTTGGTAAAAAACTCTAAAAGTATATAGCATTACTTTATTTCAACAGAGTAAGAGCTTGTTTGAGATTGCATTTGATAAAATATATATATATTACTTGTTTACTCTAAAAATTTGTTGAAACACACTTTCGGTTGCTAAAAAACTCTTTTTGACTTAAAAACTCGATTTATTTCTCAAATACAATCTCAAACATGCTCTTACTCTTTTGAAATAAAGTAATACTATATACCTTAATTTATCCCACAATGTTAACGTGGTAGTCATAACCAACCCTTGGATTTTCTTTTTATTTTTTTTAATAAGGATTGATCCAAGGGTTAGTTGAGATTGCTATCTCAATATTGTGGATAATTGTGAGATAAAAATGTGGTTTATTGCATTAATGTTTTACGCTACATTTTTATCCTACCACTAACAACTATATATATATATCACTTAATGCTGATGTGCATGGGAGTTCCAACTAACCCTTGATTTTTATTTTTAACAAAAAATAATGATTTGTCCCAATGATAGTTGGGATGGCCACATTAGCATTGCAAGATAGTTATGAAATAAAAATATAATTTATAGCATGACTCTTTAATATAGTATTTTAACAAAGATCATTAGTTTAAATCTTATTTTTGTAATTTACTTTTTATTTCAATTGAATATTCTATTTATTGATGAGCTTCACTTATTAAATAGTGTATGCTAATTAAGTGAATGATTATAGCGGCCTCGAATAGGGAGAATCTTAGACAGTTAGACTACTTCTGTAGAGGGGAAATTGTGTTAGAGGTGCTTTGATCGGAAAAGACCACTTTAGCGTGACGATTAATCCTAACGTTGATTATGCATTCATAGTCGCTAGATCTGGTCGTGATTCTTGATGAGTTACCAGCACAATTACAAATTGGAATGTAGCTGCGTGCAGTTGATCGACTGATGCATAAGTCCTACAATATCACCAGTAGTGTTTTAGTAGTTCAATCACCAGCAACAAGCAGTTTGTGTCAACAAGAGTTCGAATTCCCAAGAAATACAAAATCTGGAAGGATATAATAGAACTCGTATACGCTAGCTGTATGATGTGTATTGCCATGTTGGGAATAGGATTCTTGTAATTCAGTTTTATGTATTTGTAATGTTCTTAATTACTTTGTTATTGTCTCCGAGAAGTAGCTTAATTAGTTGTGGATCATGTCTAATGAAGTGAAGGTTACTAGTTCAAATTCATCCACCCCATTCTCTTGTGTGGACATATATAAAAAATAAAATAAAAAATTACTTCGTTATTATTATCTACGTCTGGTCGGTTTTGACCAAGTCGAAGTTGGTGGGTTATATAATAATAAGGTGATGTAACCTTATGATTGTAATGGATGAATGAATGAATGAATAGTACCCAAATTTCATTTCAAAATTCATAAGATAACAGGAGCCAATGTTGACTCATACATATACTTTGACTATTTTATAGCAACATATTGCTATATGTTGGCAACTGTAGGCACCGTGTCGACTTTGATAACGTAACAGTGTTTTAAAAAGTTTAAAATAAAGGCTCTGTTGGGTAAAGTTCAAAATTGCCTAATACTATTCCTCAAAAAATTTAACTTTTTACTTATTTTTTATATTACATCAATTATTTTTTATTACTATTCAAATAAAAAATAAAAATTATTACTATTCAATGAACAGAAGCTCCCGTGTCGAGTTCGCTAAAATTCAATAACGTGTAATCTTTTCTCAAACAACAATGCTTGAGACTTGAGAGTGAACCAAAGGGCTGCTTGAAGAGTGAACCAAAGGGCTGCTGGAAGGAAACTTGAAAGAAGACTTGGCAATCAACTTTTCAACCAAACTTTAATGTTTGAGAGTGATCAACATACGTAATCTTTTCCAAATTTAATATTTGAGAGTACTGAAAGGCCTAGCTAGCTAGAGAGAAACTTGAGCGAAGATCGTACTTGACAATAAACTTCAGCGAAGACTTGCTGGCGACAAGGATGCAATTTTTCTTGAGCTAGCGCGGTGCTTTTGTTCGAGATGCAATTTTTCTTTGTGAGGTGCGACTCTTCTTTTCTTCTTTCTTTTGGTGGTGTACGTGACTCTATCAAAAAATAGAATCATTATTGCCCTGTGAGGGCCATATTCAACATGAAATCTATCTTTATTTTCTGTTGGACCTTTGTTTATTTTCTGTTGTTTTCATTCGTCCTACGTCAAACAGTCTTATTGGAGCATATTTTACTCATGAGTACGTGTAATGAAAGAAAAGATACTCATGTGGAAAAATAAAGGCAATAGCGGAAATTAAAAAAAAATAGAGACAAGCATTTTATCTTACGTCTAAACGATAAAGCCCTGAATGTTACATTCTACTTTTATTCACTTAATTAATTTTATAATACAAATCATCCATATTTAAAGAGTAAATATGATAAATGAATATAATATAAATAAGGTAATCAAATCACAAAGATTTGATATGCAATTGCCACGTCAACATTGCAGGATAGTTGTTAAATAAAAATGTGGTTTTTAGCATTATTCTTTTAACATTTTTTTTTAATATGTCTATATAAGGGAATGGGGAGGGGGATTCGAATTAGCTAGTGACAAAGGTCCTAAATTTAAATTTTGTCTGCGGAATTTACCTTCTATTTCAATTGAATATTCCAATTGTTGGGCTTCACTAAGGCTCTGTTTGTTTCAGCGTTTGTGCATACGAAAAATTACAAATATTTTCTTTATATACATATTTTCATTCAATCATATTAAACTTTAAATTGTAGATGGAAAACAAACAAATTGTTAGAGGTACAGTGCTTTGATCGGAAAAGACCACTTTAAAGTGACGATTAAGCCTAACATTGATTATGCATTCATAGTCGCTTTGGTCGTGATTCTTGATGAGTTGCCAGCACAACTTCAAATTGGAAAGTAGTAGTTGATCGACTGATGCAGAAATCCTACATTACCGATAGTGTTTTAGTAGTTCAATCACCACTACAAAAAACCAGATTTTTAGTAACGGTCATTTACTAACGTGTTAGGGCCATTAAAACTTTAGAAAATGTTACTAACATGTCATTTCTAACGTTTTTCACACGTTACTAAACCGCCCGTGAGAAATTACAGTTTTCTAACGTGTCAACTTTTGACACGTTAGTAATTTACTAAGTGTTACATATGCCACGTTAGTAAATAATTTTTTTTTTTTTTTTTGCTATTTACTAACGTGTCAAAATACTAACGTGCCATATTTTGACACGTTAGAAAATTTATTTATTTTTTTTTTGTCATTTTCTAACGTGTCAAAATATGACACGTTAGTAAATGACAAAAAAATTAAAAAATAATAATAGAAAAAAATAATAAATACTAACGTGTCAGATTTTGACACGTAATCTAACACGTTAGTAATTAAAAAATATATATATATAAATAATAATAATTAAAAAAAACCAAAATTTCAAAAATAATAATTATTATTTATTTATTATTTAATCAAATCAAAAAATAATAATAATAATTTAATTATTATTAATTTAATCAAATCAAAAAATAATAATAATTTAATTATAATTTTAGATGAATTATATATATCAAAAATTAGGCAACTGGTAATGGGGTATGATGTCTTTGAAATTTTGTCCCCTGATAGGTACATGACAGAAGTAGAAGCGCCATTGCCTTCCAGTAGAAATAAATCAGGATATGCACCTCCATTCTTAAACTAGTGTACACACACATATGCATAAGCATGCTTCTAAACAAACCAAACACTAAACACAAAAGACAATCAGAACTCCTCATGGTTCTATTCAGTTGTAAATCTTTAATATCAGAACATGATTAGAATGGTACAAAGTCTCTAAACTATCTACCTCTGCCTGAACCAAAGACCCCACTTTGTAGCTAGACTTCTTTTTGGCTCTTTTTGAACTGGATGTATCGGTGGTTTCACTCATTGAATTAAGAAGCAAAAACAACCTCCTTGATGTTGAAGGGCTTGGAAGAGCCATGACAGTTGCAATGGCACTGCATCAAACAAAAGAAGAAAGCATTTTTAAAATTCAAAAAGCAACCAACAAAACTTACGCAAAAACTGACAAGGAGCACCAAAAAACTTCCAAATTATAGAATAAATGCACACTTTTAAGGCTAGTTGTCCTCTTAAGAAACATTAAGTGACTAAAACATCAGGTGCAAGGAGGCCATATTTTTTAAAAAATTCAGCAAAGGGTTTTCGACTGGAAAATCCAGCGCACCCTATCCTAATTGCCTCCATGACTCCCTGAAAATTAATGAGACACATAAAATATGTATAAACTCGAATGCATAAAATGCAGCAAATTGTAATTACCACACCTACAATATTCAGAAATCAACACCATATAATATATTATTTATCAAAATTCTTACACCACAACATAGCTGTTGGAGAAAATTTTTAGTCTCAAAGATGGATGGCTCAAATTGTTTTGGTCACCTATCAAAAAAAGAGAGAATATACTCATTGAGCCGAGGTAGAACTATGTGGCCTAATTTAAAAAACACATAAACAGACTTAAAGTGGACCAAAAAGATCAATTGAAATCTCATCATTTTGTTTGACAATAAGTTTTGATAACTTTTCAGTATTACAAAGTAACCACATCTTTTATTCCCCCCCTTCCCCCCTCCCCCCCCAAACAAAAAAGTCTGTATAACAACAATATTGTAAAAGTTTAGAAATTATGACCAAAACCTAAAATTTTCAGAAATTTGAAGGGGGGGAATACTTGGCTCCACCCCTGCTCAAGAGCCCCTTGAATAACAATGAAAAAGTATTGAAACTCTATTTTACAACTAGAACTTCCCAACATACCAAAGCTTTTCAGGGAAAGCATATCAGACAATCTTGGAGATCTCTTAACAGTAATCAACCTTCTACCAGCAAACAGATGACTCATCCTCATATTATGGAATGAACCTATCTATTTAATTTAGTGGTAAAATGGCATTCATTGGCTTGAATCTAATTCACATGCAAAAGAAGATATAATAAAGAATAGTCACATACATGCGCCTGCACATCCTTCTAGCTATCTACATAAATTTACAATCCTATAATTTTTTCATCTTCCTATGAAAAAGAACAATGGACCAGAATTGAGATAGTTGGACATGGCATTAAGATTGTCAAAACTATAAAGGGCTCAGTGCACAGGGTGCTAAAGTTGTTAAAACCATAAATGGTTGAGAAACACCCAAAGAAACAATTATTGAGATCAGTACAATGGTGAAGCTTTTCTGAAATGAGGTGTCAGTAAGAGACAGTACAAGGTCAAGAGAAACACCAATAGTCATAAACAGAAATAGCAAGAAAATACACTAGTACTTGTTATAGAAAGGCTGAAAAAAATAGAAGAATGTATGCAATGGGCCTTGATGCATGATTACAGTCTTTTACTAGCACTAGGGGAAAGCATAATATACACACTACAAAAAAAATCAAGTTTAATGGCATTGGAATAGTGGCACTTTTTAAAGGCATTTGATCAATTACTTGGTTGTTAGCTAGAAATCAACATATTATAGGGTGGAGGTTTAGTGACATTTTCTAAAAAATGTCACTAATCAAATGCCATTAAACCTGATTTTTTTTGTAGTGACACCTCATCAAAATAAATTTATCCACAAACACAAATAGAATAAACAAACAGCTCAGGTAAGTATATTAAGAAGATTGAAAATAACACACTTACAAAGCTAAATAAAAAGCAACTAAACTTCCAAATGAATAAATCCTATCGATAAGGAGTCGGTTTTTTAGGGAGTAAAGCAAACATACCAAGAAAAGAAGGAAATACTTGTAATTTAATGCCCCATCACAATTAACAACCCAAACATAGTGATGGTCCATCTTCAACACACATCGCCCACCTGAATCCAATAAACTAATGCAACTTATCACCCTTTCTTCTTTTCCAATAAAACTACTTGGCCATAATTGCACACTAAACTGAAATTCAAAATCTAATATTTTCGATTTCCTTCATTTTCGCAGAACTAAACTGAAAACAAGAACAAATTGCGAAAAGAAATCAAGAGAAAATGGTACCTGACATTCGACCTTAATTCACTTCTAATTGGTACTAAAAAAGCATTGATCATAATTATATATATGTGTGTGTAATTGGCCCCAAGGGTAAGGAGAAAGCGAAAAGGAATTGGTCATAATTAGAAGCCCAATTACACTTAAGGTATTTAGAAAATAAATCATACACTTATATTTTTGTTTTCACACAAACTAATGTAGAAGTCAATCTATTTAGATTTTGGGAAAGAAAAAAAAAAAGTATAGTCTATTTAAAGTACAAAGCTGCTGCAGCATTCAAAAATCCAAGAATACAACTAAATAAGACAAGTACAACTAAATAAGACAAGTAGATGATACAGATGACACATACACTAAGAATCAAGACATTTTGAGGAGTAAAGCAAATACAAAGCCCAGCAATAATAATAAGAATGGAACTAAAATTTGAGGCAAAGGAGATTGGAGGCACCCCCTGTTGGGATCAGGGTAGGGAGTGAAAGACTTTGATAAGCTGATTGAACTTGCATGTACAAGGAAATCATGAGGAATATAATTTGTTATCCTCATCAATCACAAAATTCCAGTGTCATGCCATAAACAATTATGCACAGCATAAATATGGACTTCCTTTGTTGATTACTTATCCATACATCAGCTTACCTCATCAAGCAGCCCTTCATTATTTGCATATTCCAGCAAAAATATGACTACAACTGCCTAGCAATATGTTCTTTCGGCCATTTAATGAATCCTAACCATGCAATTATTCACTTAGACAACAGAGCATACAACATAGGAATATAATTACAAACCTTCCGAGTGACTTAAATTTATTCACCTAAACATATTAATTAACCTAAGTAACTAAGTAACTAACCTAGATATATATATAAACTGACCAGGATATATGTATATATATATATCTTGGTCATATTTGATTACAATTTTGGCAACCATTTCCTACAGTTCATCTTTTAGGGGTCCAAATGGCACCTTATATTTCAGATGAACAATCATGGAAGAGAGATAATAAATAAAATTAAGAAATATTAGAAAATCACTTTCAAAAGAAAATAAGAAGCTGATTCTGCCACCTAGCTATTTATAAATTTAAAGAAAAAAAAATTAACTTGTACATCTCCTATTTCAAAAAAATTAACTTCAAAAAAATTAACTACAAATTAATTAACCTAACTAATAGAACAATTAACATGATAAATATCTAACTAATATAACAAATACAATCACATATCAAATATAAAAAAAATTTAAAAAAATACAAGAAAATAGAGTTTACTATATATACTTACCAAAATATATATGCACTTTAATATATATGCAACTTGCCGGAGGAGATAGCTTGTGGGGTCGCCGGCTGGAGACAGGAGGACGCCGGAGCAGCAGGGTCACCGGAGGTGCAGGGGAGAGGGAGAGAGAGCTAGCGCGGGAGAGAAATGAATTTTCTAACGTTTGGCATAGTGCCACGTTAGAAACTACTAACGTGGCATATGTAACTACTAACGTGGCACATATGCCACGTTAGAACTTCTTTTTTTTTTCTTAATAAAAATTTAGAAAAATATATATTAATTACCATTTAGAAAAATATATATTAATTACCATTTAGAAAAATATATATTAATTACTCTGCTGGGGTGGGTCCGAATGACCCTACCTTTGTGAGGTTCTCCGACATTACTAGTTCCGTGCAGGGGAACTTCCTAGGGTGAGATGCACGTGACCGGGGTTTTCTCTGTAGGGGTGGGTCCGAATAGCCCGACCTTGGAGAGGTCTACCGAAATAATAGAAAAAAAAAATAGCTATATATGGTAACCCTTAGATAGGGTTACCATATATAGGTAGGGTTACCATTTCTGTGTATGGGAACTTCAGAGGGTGCAGTGCACGGGACCGAGGTTTACTCCAATCATCCACAATGCCATCATAATGAAAAGCATCACCACAAAATCACTCGACAGAAACTGTAATTTATAAGTAAAAAGAGAAATTAAATCCAATGAAATCAAAGACATGTTACCCACAATTAAATCTAATTAATTAATTACTATATTTTAACCCTATATTTTAAATATTTTTCAAATAAATTTTGAATATTATAATTAATTAAGTTACCATATATATAAGTATATAACTAATAAGGAATTACTATACATATTAATTAATTAATTATTTAGTTACTATATATATAAAAAACCCTAGATAACCCTACATTTAAAAAAAAATTTAAAAAAAAAAAGAAAAAGTTTTCTAACTTGGCACAAGTGCCACGTTGGAAAATTCCTAACGTGGCACATGTGCCACGTTGGAAATTTTCCAACGTGGCAAAAGTGCCACGTTAGAAAACTGCTTTTTTTAAAAAATATATTAATTAATTAATTACTATATTTTAACCCTATATTTTAAATATTTTTCAAATAAATTTTGAATATTATAATTAATTAAGTTACCATATATATAAGTATATAACTAATAAGGAATTACTATACATATTAATTAATTAATTATTTAGTTACTATATATATAAAAAACCCTAGATAACCCTACATTTAAAAAAAAATTTAAAAAAAAAAAGAAAAAGTTTTCTAACTTGGCACAAGTGCCACGTTGGAAAATTCCTAACGTGGCACATGTGCCACGTTGGAAATTTTCCAACGTGGCAAAACTGCCACGTTAGAAAACTGCTTTTTTTTAAAAATATATTAATTAATTAATTACTATATTTTAACCCTATATTTTAAATATTTTTCAAATAAATTTTGAATATTATAATTAATTAAGTTACCATATATATAAGTATATAACTAATAAGGAATTACTATACATATTAATTAATTAATTACTTAGTTACTATATATATATAAAACCCTAGATAACCCTATATTTAAAAAATTAAAAAAAAAGAAAAAAAAAAGCAGTTTTCTAACCCTAGATAACCCCATATAATTTTCATTCAATTACCATATTTTACAATTTAAAAAAAAAATGACAAATTTTTTTTTTTTGGGCTGAGAGTGGGCATTTGACCCCTCTCGACCCCCCTTCCCTCTGCCCCTGTATTCATACACTAAATTTGATAAAACCATAGCTCTCCTTTGAGTGTCATATTATTTTTTTTACTTATTTAAATATCAGAGTCTTTCACCGATAAGTTTTGGCAATTTGCCCCAACTATCTGTACTCATTTGGCAGCATTTGTTGATTGAATTAGACAGTGCAATTAACTGCATAATTAGAAGGAATGTTGCAGTTCTGTGTATGGGAATTTCAGAGGGCGCGGTGCACGGGATCTGGGTTTACTCTGCAGGGGTGAGTCCGAATGGCCCTAGCTTTGAGAGGTTCCCCGACTTAAACAAAAAAAAAAAAAAAAAAAAAAAAAAAAAAAAAAGAGGAAAAAATTTACATTTGGTAATTTGAAATGATAATTTTTTTCATATTATTTTTATTTTTTAAGGGAAAAAAATAATTTTCAATAATTTTGAATTATTTTTTAATTTTGTCATTTACTAACGTGTCACTATTCACACTAACGTAATTACTAACGTGTGAATAGTAACACGTTAGTAAATTCTGACGTGGCAAAAAATGATGAACAGTAGACACGTTAGAAAATACCCGATTTTTTGCAGTGCACCAGCAAGAAGTTTGTGTCAACAAGAGTTCGAATTGCCAATAAATACAAAATCTGGAAGGATAAATTTGTTATGTTCATAATTACTTTGTTATTGTTATCTACGTCTAGTCTGTTTTGAATAAGTTGGTGGGATGGTTATATAATATAAGGTGATGTAACCTTATGATTTTAATGGATGAATGAATGAATAATGTATTTTTATTGAAGCTCTAAGGCTCTAAGCAATTGAGATGAGATTTTTTATTTTTATTTTTTTTGGTGGTGTAATTCCTCTACACTTAAGTGGTGAGGCTCTAGCTTCCAAAATCTCCGTTGATCAGTGAGGCTCTATATATTCAACATGGGATTTATCTTTATTTTTTGTTTGTCTTTATTTGTCCTACTCCATGTTCTTTATTTGTCCTACTCCATGTTCAAACTTAAACAATGTGGTTTGTAATTACTTGAAGATAATAACTTTAATTGGGTCGTGGTGCAAAATTAAGTATTTTGCACTTTTCAATAGGAAGCAAACATCTTATCTTGAAATACCAAAAAATAATATAACTCTTCATACCAAATAATTTTCCTTCTCTTAATAAAATGCATCATAGACAAATTAACTTTTGATAAAACCACCGAAAGCACCTTCTTGGTTGGTTTTAGAGACTCCGGTGTTGAGAACTAGTGTTTTGGAGGTGGGTGGTGGACGTTGGGTTAGAATGAATAGAAAAGTATATGGAATTGAATTTGTAGAATGACATGAAAAAATGATGACAAAAAATATTGACGTAATCATTTATCTTTTACACTCTTACATATATACTCAACAAATAGTTAATTATATTATTTTTTGGTGTTTTAAGCTTAAGTATTTACTTCCTATTTGAGAGTGCAAAACACCTAATTTACACCATGACTCTATTGAAATTATTCTCTATCTCTTATTATTTGTAACTGAATAAGCAAATAAGAAGGCTGATTGCGTCACTCTGAAAATTTGGATTAACATTGACATTAGGGGCAGACAGTTTCAAAGATATTGGTGTAAAGA
Organism: Carpinus fangiana; assembly: GCA_006937295.1. NCBI lineage: Eukaryota > Viridiplantae > Streptophyta > Magnoliopsida > Fagales > Betulaceae > Carpinus > Carpinus fangiana. The sequence continues at coordinate 10,952,037 of CM017327.1, read as the reverse complement.
ATAAGAAATTAGATGAGTTATAATTGTTCAGATCCCTAAATAAAAATTGGGGTGTCCTTCTCTCTCTACGAGCTGCTCAAATTGGACCCTAATTGTAAGGGATTCTAATTAGTTTACAACATCATGAGGTGGTAGTTGTTGTCTTTATCCTTTGTTTTGAGTAGTGGTTTGTAGTTATATATGTTCAAAATAGTCAACTTGTCTAACAATATGGGAATGTATAATATTGTCTTTGTCTATATATATATATATATATAAACGGAGTTTCATATGCCTAGAATCTTTGAAGGAACTTCAAGCACATGCTGGTCAGTGTCCAAGTCTTTGTTTAATATTATAGACCAATTCAGAAAGCCAGCTTCGTAGAAACTTCAACTCAACCATATACTATAGAAAATTAAACTTCTTAATTTAGGTAAAGAAGTGATCAATGAATCCCCCATCAAAACTACCAGCAAAAACCATTGCACTGCTCAAATGTTTAAAGCAGAAGAAATATGCATGAGACCATATATAATTGAAGAAATTATTTGACTCCCCCAAGATGAAGAAAACCCCCAAGGCTTTGGGCAAAATGGCTCTGAAAAATTACTGACTTCATTCAAATCCTGCTGCTAATTTATAACCCTCTCGTCAATACTTTAAATTGTGTGGTACAATTGGGAGTTAGTTGTTAGCTCAAATGCCAATAATGGAACTTATGATACGGCAAATGGATTTAGACAATCCTACAACGATTCCGTTTACTTTTTAAATTATTGTTTAATATGACGAGGAATTGAACGTTGACTTTATAAACTAGTACATGCAGTAGCGTGTACTCGAGATCAATGTTGTCCTCAAGAGGTAGTTCAATCGGCTGAAAATCATGCCTTATGAAACGGAGGTTACAAGTTCGAATCCCCCCTCCTCCTACTCTTGCGTGGACATGTAAAAAAAAATGTTGGATTTTTTACAAAAAAAAAAAAAAAAAATTGGGTTCCAATTTTACTAATTAAATATAGAGAAATGATTACGGTCAATAATTTGCTCATATTTTTTTCATATTCTCTTACAAAGTTAAGAAAAATGATAAGGATCAATAAGTTTCACTTTCACATATATATTTGACCCATATTTTCCTACAAATTTAATAGTTGATATTTTGGTATCCATTATTGACTTCTTTGAAATCACATAATTTACACATCTAATAATTGATTTGTAAGATGAGATATGCTAAATATGGGAAAAATATTGACCCCTAGCATTTCTCCAAATTTAATCGATCAACCATTAGATTTGTGAGGGTTTGTCATTGACTTAAGTATGGTTCACGTAAGTCCACAAATCTAATAAGGAAAATGCTAGGGGTTTTCCCCATAGTGTTCTCATGGGTTCTCCCAGACTTATGTAAAACATGATTTAAGAAAAAATAAAATTTTAGTAGCCTTCACCACTTGGTTTTTTAGGCATTAGCACTAAATTTTGGATGATCAAATCTATTTTGGGTGATACTATCTCTAAAAGGTTAACCTTTCACCATTAGATTTTAGTTTTGAATCCAAAAATAAGTTTTAAAGCATTAGAACCTAAATATTAACTCATAAAAATTAATCTGTTGGCAAAAAAACGGTATTACAATTTTATTTTTTCTTAAATAATGTTTTACTTAAGTCTGGGAGAACCTAGGAGAACACTATGGAAAAAACCCCTAGCAAACCCCATCCAATAATTAATTGATTTATAAGTTAATATAATATAATATAATATAATATAATATATATGTGTGTGTGTAAAATATTGACACCAATCATTTATCTTAAACAAATAATGATAAGAGTAATTCTTTTTTTTTTTTGAAAAAAAAAAAGAATAATTCGAATAGTAATTAATGGGACCCCTTGAAGCATTATAAAAGAAAGTCTCACACTTACAAAAAAATAGCTCCTCTCTCAACCAATCATTTATCTTAAACAAATAATGATAAGAGTAATTCTTGAATAATTCGAATAGTAATTAATGGGACCCCTTGAAGCATTATAAAAGAAAGTCTCACACTAACAAAAAAATAGCTCCTCTCTCAACCAAATAGCTAGCTTCTCTCTCGATCCCTCGTATTGATCATGTCTAAAGCACCAGCTCCCACTCCAGCCCCAAATGCAAAGTTTGACTCTCCTGTTCCGATCATAGGCCCTCACTATTGTGTTCCTCACGAGGTAAATCTTGCAATTGTCAGAAAAGTCCTCAACGTTACCAGCGGCAACTTTGAAGTTACAGACGTCAACGGCACCGTCATTTTCAAAGTCAATCAAAGAATTCTATCCCTTCATGGCCATCGAGTACTATTTGATGGTATCGGAAATCCCGTTGTCACTATTCGAGATAAGGTAATTTGGACAATTTCGCCATAAACATGAACACCTATGTCCTATATATACCGTCACATAATTAGTAAAATTAAATTTTATTCGTTTAAGTTTTGAAGATAAATAATAATATATGTCTCACACAAAGAATTAAAATAATAATAGTTTTAAATAAATTAGATAAAAATGTAGTATATAACCTTTTATCTTTAATGATATTATTGGTTAATTGCATAACTACACAGTCTACACCTGATGTTATAAGTTTTCATGTGGCCAACGAATGCTAATTATGTACCAAAAATATTGTTTGGTTTGTGTAGATCGTGAGTGCCCATGATAGATGGAAGGTTTATAGGGGTGATAGCGTGGAGCAAAGTGATCTCATTTTTAGCGTTAAGCGAACTTCAATCGTCCAACTAAGGACCAAGTTACATGTGTTCTTGGCAAATAATACAACGGAAGATGCTTGTGACTTCAGGGTTGAAGCAAATTTCTCTGAAAGTTCTTGTGTCGTTTATGTTGGACAATCTTCCTCAAAAGTTGCCAAGGTAGGGCTTTATTTATTTATTTATTTATTGGGTTCAATTAATTGCACATGAGTGTATTAAGATTGAAATATCAAAGTAATTACGAAATATCAAGACTTGTCCACGTTTTAGCTTCTAATGAAATGATTGAGCTTTCTTCTTTAAAAATATTAATTTTTTTTTTATTATTATTAACTTAAGCTTTTAAAATAAGTAATGCTACCCACCACACGAACATATATCCCATAAAACTAATTGGGCAAGGTCTAGTAGGCTAGTAGCCGTTGATTTTTTTTTTTAAGAGCTAATCCAATGGCTGTTATTAGACCGTATCATCAGCTTTGTGGAATACTTGTAGAATGTTTATGTAGTATATAGTCTTATTATTTTGAAACAAATGAATGTTATATACTACATTTTTATTCCACAATGTTAACATGGTAGTCTCATCCAACCCTCAATTTTATTATTATTTTTTTCTTTTTTAACAATGACGGATTCAAAGGTTGATTGAAATTGTCACGTCAGTATTGTGGGGTAGTTGTAAGATAAAAATGTAATTTTTAGCATTACTCGTTGAAATAGGAGATGATTGAAGATAGAGTAATGTTTCATACTATATTTTTATGATGCAACTATCTTGAATTATTATTATTATTATTTTAAGTAATGATTTGTCCTCTAGTTGATTGGAATTGTCACATCAGTAATATTGCGAGATAGTTATGAAATAAACATATATATGGTTTCTAACATTACTCTTTAACATAGTATTAAAACAATGGTCCAGATTTTAAATTGTAAATTACTCTCATTTCAATTGAATATTTTACTTATTAAGCTTCACTTATTAAGGGATTTACACTAAGTGAATGCATGATCATAGTGGTCTTGAATAGGGAGAATCTTATACTAATTTAGTTGATTAATGTGAAAATTGCAGATGGAAAAGAATAAAACTGTTAAAAGTGTTTTGTTCGGAAAAGACCACCTCAAGATGACGATTGATCCTAACATTGATTATGGATTCATAGTCGCGCTTATCATGATTCTTGACGCCATACCATCACAACTTGCAACTGCACATAGCGTGATATCAGGAATGCGATTAGTCAGTTAATTTAGTTTTATTTTAGTAATATTACAAGTTCTTTTTGTGTTCGTCCAAAAAATGATGTGGCTTATAAAATCACTATTTAGCTTGTGATTTATTATTATTAGATTTTAATCAAATTGTGATTTTAAAAGTTATCTCATTTTTGGAAGAACACGCGAGTGATACAAGAAGAATTTCTAGAATTACTCATTTTATCTTTATCTTTTATGTGTTTGTTATGTTCACAATTGCTTTGTACTTATTATCTACCTCTAGTTTGTTTTGAATCAGTTGGTGGTGTAACCTTTTGATTTTATGAATGGAATAAACCCTCCTGTGTAATTCCTTTCCTCATTTGAATAAAAAATAAATAAAATGAATGAATGAAATAAGTATTTTTATTGAAGTATTTTTAACCCACCGGCAGAATAGGTGGACGCCGTATTCTAGTCTTTCAGAATAAGTGGGTTTTCAAAAAAAAAAAAAAAGTGGGTTTCCAAGTTCCAACTCTCTCTTTATGGGCCGCTCAAACTGCACCCTATTTTGTAAGGGCTCGGGCTCCTAATCCATTTTAGTACATGATATTGTGATGCCAAAGAATAATAGTTTTATGATCCGAAAAAATGATGTTTTGAGATACATTTATGAGAACTTTTTTCAAAAAAAAAAAATTATTCCTGAAAGAATGGTTTATTTTAGAATGAAAATGCTAGGTGAACTCCTAATCTTAGTGAATATTATTTTTTAAAAATTGGGTGAAAAAATTAAGAGTCGCTTTATTTTTTTTGTTTTTTTAGTTATCAATTTACTCTATAAAATAATAAAAGTAAAACCTTTATAAAAAAATTCTACCTTTTACACTTATTTACTTTATAAAATAACATATTTTAAGTTATATTAGCTACTTAAAAAAGTCACATATATTAGGGTTTCCCCAATATATGTTGGGGTCAAGGGGGAATTCTAGACTAGGCTTGGATGATGGTTTTCAAAGAATCACGATAGACAGCTGGTTGGATGATGAAGAACTTCTCTTTAATGTCCACATCAAAGTTGCGTACTAATTAAACATATTTCTTTTGTAGTATGTTTTTAAGGTTAAAGGTCTTAAAGTTAGAGTGATGAACATAGGTATTTAATATTGAATCACCAATAAATTCTTTGTATTCTTTTCTTCTTCTTTTTTTCTCTTTTTTAATTCTGCTGTTATTTTCATAATTTAATTTCCCCACAAACAAAAACCATTGCACAGTTCACATGTTTAAAGCAGAAGAAATATGAGACGTTAATTAGTTGAATAAATTGTTTGACTCCCCAAGATGAAGAAAACCCGGCCCCAAGGCTTTGATAAGACAAATAATGGATATCAGGCAATTCCGTTTACTTTTTAAATTATTGTTTAATAAGAGGAACTGATATTTACTTTTAAAATAAGGTGAACATTGACTCAATCAACTAGCTAGCTAGTAAATTAAGTAGTATACAGCTCGGTCAGGGTTGGATTTTTTACCTTCATGATCTTTTCATTTTTATTTCTTAACTTCCCGGCCACATGCAGACATGCTATATATTACAATCTACAATATTGTTTGATAATGTTTTTTTTTTTTTTTTTATTAAAAAAAAAATGAAACTTCACTTTGGCCTCCTAAACTTTCACCCTATTTTACAAACTCCCTCTGAACTTTCAAATTTCTCATTTTGACTCTTAAACTTTCAATTACTCTTAATTAGAATCCTTTCGTTAATTTTAGCCGTTAAAAATGCAAAAAAGACCAAAATGTCCTTGATTTTCATTTTTAAAAAAATAAAAAAAAAAGGTTTTAAAAGTTAAAATTTTATACAAAAGTTATAGGTATAAACATCATGTAATATTTAAAATCTGACAAAGGGGTCCACATTAAGAGTAATTGAAAGTTCAGGAGGTTTGTAAAATCGGGTGGAAGTTCGGGGGCCAAAGTGAAATTTCCCCCCAAAAAAAAATTGGGTTCCAAATTTTCTAATTAAATATCTATCTAATGTCTAGCAATATTGTTTTCTTGGTCTTAGTACCGTCTCTATTGAAATTGGTAAGAGTAATTTTGAAAAAGTATTTGTTTTTTTCATTATCATGTCTTATATGCATGCTTTGTTGCTTCCCTTGGAATCTTCTTGGACTGATCAATCGGACCAGGAAATGGAGAGGAGCCGGTTAGTGTTTTCATAGGGGCAGTATAGTAATTTTCATTTAAATATAAATGTTAAATGATTATAGTGCCCTTAAAAACACACTAACCGGCTCCTCTCCATTTCAAAGGAAATGGAGAGGATCCTTCTGCCGATCGATCATGGCGTGCTGGTTTCATCAATTTTAATAAATAGCCCCTCCACGTGATCCTATCATTTAATTACGTCTTGAAAATTGCTGATTTGTAGTTTGAGGGACTATTTTATTATTTTTTGAATATTAGGAAACTAAAATAAAAATAACTGATAATTTTAAGGGGTTAAATTATATTTTTCCCTATAATTTAATAATTTCACTGCCCTCATGGTGACAATGAATCCCGCATTCATAGTTGCGGTTATTGTGATTCTCTATGAGATCAACTATAACAACAGCAGTACTCCAAGCCCAGGTTATTAGGTGGGCACTGGGCGTTGGGTCATAGTTGTAGGTGTTTGAAGGAGTGTACGAGAGTGAATAGGAGATGGGGTTGTTGGTGTTTGTTCGGGTTTTCTTGTGCTGCTGCTGCTTTTAAGGTTTGCATGGCTTGCTGTTGAATGAAGTTTGGTGCCATTTGGTCTTGTAGGGTGAGAGTTGCCACTTCCTGTGCTTTCTGAGGAAGTTGTTGGGGCCTTTTACAGATGAGGGTCTGATCATTCTGTGTTTTAGAAATTTTAAGAAAATTGTAGATTCTTAGATTGTGAAATTTAAGCTGTTTTTAGGCATCAAAACACTTTAAAAATGAAACCTATTAAAAATGTTGCATGTTACAAATCGATGGAAATTAAGTATATTTTTATAAGGTTCTTGATCTTTATGTTGTAAAAAATGTATGAGCAAAAAATTATACTTTGGTTTTTTGGAAAAATATATACGTCGTTACAAAATTTTAATAAAAAAAAAACTTTTAAGAGGGAAATTATTTTGTGCTGCCTTGAAAATATGCACATTTTTTATAGATACAATTTTTGAAGCTTTTTTATACTGAAAAATGGCTTAAATTGTATAATTTTAAAAGTTCCAATTTATTTAAAATTATAGGGAATCCTAATCCCAATTTCGGCAGCCAATTAAGAAAGGATTTTTATGATTTTTATGATTTTTTTTTTTTTTTTAATCAAAGCGGGAGATGAGGAAAAGAGGAAAGAGATCCATTTGTTTGAACAATAATGACCTTTTTAGTTTTTACCTTGAGCTGTAGGTTTCTTTGGGGCTTTCTCTCGAAAAGGGCTCGGGCAAATTATAATTGGGTCAACGAATTATATTCGTTTCTGGCCTTGAGTATGGGATCAAGATCTCCTAGAAATTTTTTAAAATTTTAAGTTTCTTAAATTTTGAATTTTGACTGTTCATCCTAATCTTAATGGCTCAAAACAAAAGACTTTTCAGTTTTTAATAATTAAAAAATCAAAATGTGTTTTGACTTTAAAGGTGAAAACTGAAAAGCTTTTTATTTTTTGCCCTTAAGATTCAAAATTTGAGAAATTCAAATTTTAAAATAATTGAGGATCTAATACTACAAAAAAATAGAGGTTTAGTGATAGTTTAGGGCTAAAAACCGTCACTACAAAAGTAGTCACGGTTTTGTAGTCACAATTCCAAATGGTACCTAAACAAGGGTATGGAAATGAGAGAAAGTGTCGGTTTAGGCAAAACTGACACTAATTAATGTCGATTTGTCCAAACTGACACATTTTAAAAGTTGTCGTTTTTTTAACTAGCCATAGGATTATTTGAAGGGAAATTACCTCATAACACCTTAGGTCGGCACTCGGATTTTTTTAAATCCCTAAAGTTTTTTTTTACAAATTTTGAGGATTTGGTCCTAGGGGGTGGCTGAACCACCACCTTGGCCCTAGGGGGTGGTTGGGCCACCCTCATACAGCCGGTCTAAGGGTGGCTGAGCCACCCCCATGGCCTAAGACCACCCCCAAAAGCCCAAAACCTTTGTTTTTTTTTTTTTTGTCCTTTTAGGGGTGGCTTGGACCACCCCCATACGACCAGTTTGGGGGTGGTTCGGCCACCCCCATGGCCAAGGGGGTTGTCGAGCCATCCCCTTGGGCCAAGGTGGTGGTTCGGCCACCCCCATGCAAAATGGGGTGGCCAGTCACCCCTGCATTCTTTCTTTCTTTCTTTTTTATTTTTTAAAATGTTTAGATTTAATTTTTAAAATTAATATTTTAATTGGTCAAAACGATGCGTTTTGATCCAAACTAACTGTAGTTAACAAAATTTTGACGGCAGAGATTTTATTGTGATTTCAATTTACTCAAGAAGTAAATTGTCAAAAAAAAAAAAAAAAAACTTAGGAATTTAAAAAATTCCGAGTGCCGACCCAAGGTGTTATGATGTTATTTCCCTTCAAATAATCCTACTGCTAGTTAACGCTTCTAGT
>CM017327.1:10835962-10938462 GCA_006937295.1 Carpinus fangiana | reverse complement strand
ACAGCTATAGTTTCCTTATAGTTAGTCAATCAATCCTAAACTATAGAATCAAAAAGCTTTGTACAATGGCTATTTATGCCCAGCCAGTAATAGAGAAATGTATCAAAGTCTTCTCCTCACAAACTCTGTATTTTTTACTCTTATAAGTTCAAATGCCAATAATGGAACTTATGATACGACAACAAATTAATAATTCATAAATATATATATAGACAATGCTACAATGATTCCGTTTACTTTTAATTAAATTATAGTTGTTTAACTTTTCAAAAAAAAAAAAAAAAAATTATAGTTGTTTAATTTGAAGGAGGAACATTGACTTAAAAAACAAAGGCTATTATATATTACAATCTACAATTTGGTTTTTTTAAAAAATAAAATAAAATAAAATTTGGGTTCCAATTTTTCTAATTAAATATCTATCTAATGTCTGGCATTGTTTTCTTGGTCTTACCGTTTCTATTGAAACTGGTAAGAGTAGAAACGGTAAGAGTAATTTTGAAAAAGTATTTGTTTTTTCATTATCATATCTTATGCAGCAAGTTTTACTGTGAAAATTGTTTTTGCTTCTGCCCTGAAAAAATTTCTAATGTGCATGCATGGGAAGATGACCAGTTTGCAAGCACTTAGATCGAATGGATGAAAAATGAATGCTCTTTATAAAAAAATTAAAGCAAGAGTTTGTCATCAGTTTGTGGCACAAGGACCTCTGCTTAATTATACTTTGCATTTTGGGTGCATTGTTTAATTAGATAGATAGCTTTGACTTCGCTTGATTTGTTTTGTCTTTTTTTGCCAATGGCATCTCCTCGTAACCATGACCGATCGAGTTCTTGCTTTGTCAAAAAGATCCACATATCGGGGGGTTTTTTTTTTTTTTTCATTATAAATTGAGTAATTCTATAAGGCATACTTGTCTCTTACTATAGTGATCATGTGACTATTAAAATCACCATTTGATCAAATCTAATAATGATCAATCACAAGTTCAATGGTGATTTTAATAACTACATCATTTTTATACAGTAAGACACAAATAAGCATTATAGAATTACCCTTCTATATTCATAAAGGAATAAACTAGCTGCTAGCACATATCATTGTGATCAACACGTTTTGCTTCTTATCTTAGTTACTAAACAATTATCTCCTATTATGACAACGAGTCAACTACTTGAAAGTTGAAATGGAGAGAAATTATGGCATAAATGGATTTGGGTGCCTTCTCCTTTGGGCCTTTTTTCGGTGCAATCTGCTCAGGAGATTTCTCTCTTTTCAAGGGGTCGGATTCCTCCTCTTCCTTCTGAAGCTTGGCACAAACTCTGGAGCTTGAAACTTCAAGCTAGACTTAAACATCTTCTTTGGAAGATTGCATGGGATATTCTTCCCTCACGTGGTAACATTGGTTGTTTTGTGGCTTCGGTGGATGTTGATGCTTGGGTTTGTCCCTTTTGCAAAGGCCCCCAAGAAACTTTGTGTCATATTTTTTGGAATGTGACTTAGCACGTATTCTTTGGAGAACATCTTCTTGGCCTCTTATAATTTCTGGTTTTGCTGCTAGACCCATTTCAGATTGGGTTCTAGTTATCCTATACCCGGTTGAATGGCTTGCCATTCCCAAGAATGAAGTTAGGAGATTCCAAATTTTTGCAGCTCTCACTTTGGATCTCATTTGGTTTTCTAGGAACAAATTAATCCGTGAAGCTTTGCAACCAGTTCCTTCCAAGGTTTTTAAACAGCTCTCTTCCTCCATGGATCATCATCTCTCGGCATGGCAGGATGTTTCCCTACCTTCCCTTTGGAATCCTCCCAAGTTGGGTTGTGTTAAAGGAAATTTTGATGTTGCTGTTAGGGATTCTTTTGCTGTGGTTGCTGCTATCATCAGTGATTCCTCTGGCAATATTATTATGGCAGCCACTCAGAAGTTGCTCTTAACTGACCCTCTTATTGGTGAAGCTTCAGCCGCTCTTCTTGCTTCTCAGTTGGCTTTATCCTTGGGGATTTGATACACTTTTTTTGGAGGGTGATGCTCTTCTTGTGATTTTGGCTATCAATACTCCTTCTCTGTTTCCTTCTTGGAATTTTTCTAATATTGTTTCTGATATTAGATTAGGTTTGTCCTCCTTTCAAAGTTGGAATGCTTTGAAAGTGTCTTGTAGTGCAAATTTTTGTGCACATGCTCTTGCTAAGTGGGCCGCTTCTCATCTTGTATTTGGAAACATTCCCAAAGAATCTCCCATTCTCTCTTCCATTCGGATCAAGAATGGGAAAGATCCTTCCCTGTAACCTTTTTTCCTATTTATCTAGAAAAAAAAAAAAGTACTCTTTTTATTTATTTAATTATTTACATGATCTTAAAGTCATCTTAAAATTTTGAATAACATGACAATGCAAGAAGTGATACATTTGTCCCCAAGGAGTAGCTCAATCAGCTGTAGACCACACCTAATAAAGCAAAGGTCACAAATTTAAATCATTCATCCTCCTTCCTTTGTGTGGACATGTCAAAAAAAAAAAAAAAAAAAGTGATACACTTTCTTTTTGAGATAACTAGTAATTTAACATGGCATTAGAGTCAAAAGTTCTATGATCGAACTTTAACTCCGTCAATTTACCTCCATATAAATTAAATATTCTACGTATTAGGCCTCACTTATTAAAAAATAGATTTTGAGCTCATACATGAGGGTGTGTGTTAAAGTAATAATTAAGTAATTAAATTTATCTCTTTCTATTAATTTAAACTTTTATGATAATTGATAATCTAACCTAGAATACTATCGTAAAAAAAAAAATACTGATATGTGTACTTTTCTAGTTAGTGTATCAAAACTAGTAGATTGTGGATTGTAGTTTTGAAGATTGTGGTGTATTCAATCAACCCATGGGCCATGACTGCTGATATTGGGCTGGGACGACAAAGTCCGCTATCAACATAAAAAATGGGACAAGTCAATCACATTTTTTTATTTGGAATAGCCACTTCCAACGGTTAAAATGGGGTTGTCGCCACTCTTATTGATGTTAAAAAATATATATATATATATTATTATTATTATTATATATATATATATTAACTTTTAGTTATTTTTAAATTTTTATTAGGGCATGTTTTGATTAAGTTGACATGGGAATCCATTAATTTTATGGACGGAATGTATGGTGCTTCTCCCTCAAGATATAGGTGTGTGTTTTTTCCCTTCTCCCTCGTAATCATGGCTCCTGATCAGTATGGTGCTTCTCATCCGGGAAATAAACGGTTTTTTTTCCTCTGATTTCCCTCCAAAAAATCAAACTCATATCGACTGGTTCCCAAAAACCTTTAATAACTCTTCTCACACAAATCTTTCACCTCTTTATAACACTAATCAATCCTTTCTTCCTTTTTTCTTTCAAAACTCTTTCCCAATTAACAAACCTCTTAAAATCTGGCAGAGGGGGTAAATTAATTGAAATTGAAAGTTTAAGGGGTTAAATTGAGAGATTTTAAATTTTAGAGGGGTCTTCTCAAAACATGCGGTAGTTCAAGGGTCTAAATTACCGAAGTTTCTCCAAAAATTTATATTCGTTTGGTGTCCTAAAATTGATGCAATTTTTAAAATTACTATTATATCAAAATTCAATAATCATTTATGCTATTTTTAAAAGTCAAATCAATTTTGGGAGAACAAAAGTCTTCCTTCTGTTAATATTACTCATCTAGGAGTTCTATCAAACGTGAAACTCTTAACATATGTTGATTGTTTTATCTTTCTTGTATTGTCGGTTAATTGTTATGCCTTGATCTCTCAAAACATTTCTCTTTTGTTATATATAGTGATGTTGGAAATTACATTTATTCTACAATATTAATGTACGTAGTAGTTCTAACCAACCCTTGAATAAGTCTTATCAAAAGTTGGTTGTTGGAACTGCCTAATTATCATCATTTTAGAATACAAATGTAATTTTTTGCCTTATTCTTTTTATGTTAATTAAATGCTTAAATTGACTATTTCTTATCCCTTTTAAGTTTTTTAGATAAGTAATAATTTAATATGATATTAGAACAAATGTTTCACAATATTTGAATCAATTTTTGTTAAAATGAAAACTAAAATCTAAAAACAGGTTAACATAACAATTTCATATCAAATAAGTTTGATAAAAATGTGATATATTATTAGTTAATTAATGAAGAATATTTTAGCGTTAAGCGAAGTGAAATCATCCAAACAAAGTCCAATTAACATGTGTTCTTGGCAGAGAACACAAAGGAAGATGTTTGTGACTTCAAAGTTGAAGCAAGTTGGCTGGAAAAATCTTGTGTCGTTTATGGTGGAGAATCTTCCTCAATGATTGGCCAGGTAAGGCTTAATTTCTCTTTCTTTTCTTTTTTCTTTCTTTTTTTTTTTCAATTAATTGGACGAGTGTGACATGGTAATAATGATTAAAATTATATATATAATAAGTACTTGATTTTTTTTTTTTAGTAAGATTGAAATATCCAAGTAATTACAAAATATCAAGACGGTACACGTTTTTGCTCCTAGAGGAATGAATAAGCCGGCCGGAGACGTTTGCAAAAACTCCGCAACAAGAATAGTCCAGCAGCACTCAAAGCCTTCACACCTACTCGCTCGACAAAATTCTGGTCTAGTCCACAGTTGAGGCAACAAAAATTACCTGGAATGGAACCACAATATCCCTGCAAGTGGGAATTCTACCATTACCTTCAAGTCACATATCGGATACAGACCAAAGATATGCTTCCGTTTCTGTAGCTCGTTTCTCATTCGTCCTTCTAAACAATCCCTTCTCAAATCCATTACTACGGTCAACTCCATCCCAATGTCTCCCAGGTCGTATACCATATCGATTTGGTGCAGCATCCAATCCTCTTTTTAACCAGCTGTGATTGGGAATGTCCTGAGGAATAATAAACCCTGATTCTTTCATCTTCTCGCTATCCCCTAGGTTTGGGAGATTCAGTACTTCAGGATGCTTTTTCTTCACCAAATGCGCCATGGGATCACCCCATCTTAATCTCTCTTTCATCATGTTGTCGAGTTCCGGATCATCTCTGGTTCGTGCAAATGGTTTGTCCTTCTCAACTTCCAATTCCTGCAAGCCTAGCTTCAGCTTCCCGCTTTTGAGCCAAGCCCTTGCCCCATTCCAACTTTACCTCCTTGGGTTTCTCTTCTACTTTCACTTTCGCCTTCTGCCTTGATTTGAGGAACTCTTCCTTCGATATACGTTCTCCTTTTATCCTATCACGATATAGAGGTTCCGCCCCTCGACCACTTATAGAAGGATCCATCTCGTTAAACCTCATCCAATCATTCTTCTTAGTTCTAGCAATCTCTTCACTGATGTCTTGACCAGAAACCAGACCTGTTTTTTGTTGCTCTTTCATTGCAGCTTCCTTTCGGCTTCTTATCTCAAATAGGAAGAAAACTGATCACCTATGAGTAATTTTTATTTAGGAAAACTAATAAATCAACATAAATTGAATTCTCCCGGTAACAAAGATTATATGCCTTTATATAGACTAGATATCTCCTAAATTAACAAGAAAAAAGAAAACAAATCTAATTGGAAAATGAAAACAATTAATAATAGGAAAAGGAAAACAAATCCCAAAAGGAAAAGGAAAATAATTCTTAATAAAAAAGGAAAAACCTAATCCTTATTAAAAAAATAATAATAAAAAAAAGGTTAAATATCTAATACCCCCTTGGGGGTAAGTAAGGTATTTAATTCAGTATCCCTTTTTTTTTAATACCCTTTTTTTTAATTCAGTATCCAATGGGTAGTTCAGTCGGTTGTGGACTACGACTCATAAAGTGGACGTCACTAGTTCAAATTCTCCTCTCTCTTCCCTAGTGTAAACATGTTAAAAAAAAAAACTGTTTTTTGTTCAAACGTCGTCGTTTTTAACCAAACTTGTGCTTTGGTTGACTTTTGAGCCGTTTGTGCTTGAGTTACCTTTTGATTGTTGTTGCAGTGTTTTAGCTAAGGTTTGGAAAGGGTTGTGGGGTCTCTCGAAGGTTCTTATCATTTCTTGTATCTCTTTTGCTTCGGTATCCGTTTTAGTAAGCTCTACATAGATGAATAAGCCCTTTGTTTGGCCTATTTCTTATCATTTATATTTTATATGTATTTATGCATGTTATTGTTGTTGAGTACCTTGATGGGAGTCTACCCCTTTTGTCATATTTGATTCCTTGTAATTCTTGCCCATTTTCTTAAAGAGAGAGGGAAAAAAACCCAAAAAAAAAAAAAAAAGCATGTTGTTTGCATACCGTGAAAATTTGGATTAACATTGCCATTAAAGACAGGGCCGACTCATAGATTTTGAAGCCTAAGGCGATAAATTTAGGTAGGTCTTTTTTATATTTAAATATTTAATTAAATAATTTTAATTTTAAATCATTCATCTTGCTTTTTTTCCTTAATTTTTTAAAACGACATGTAAAATTCATCTTTGCTACCAGACATTTGATTCCAACAGATGACATTTTCGTGTTAAGCTACATATAGTTCTTTTTATGTAGAACTTAATTTGCGGAAAACAAAATTTACTTTATTTTAATGAATTAGACATGTTGGTTTTAAGTTAAGGTAAAATTATGAGTTTACTTACCGCTTTAGGGCCGCCATTAATGTGATTTTCTTTTCTTTTTTTTTTTCTTTTTTTTCCCCTAAAGTCTCAATATTTTGGGATTCAATTCTTTGTAAATATTTTTATCATAATTGAGGCCTTAATTAAAGAACATTCACTAACTTTTTGTCATAATTAGGACCTTAATTTTGTTTTTTTAAAGGAAACTTAATTATACTGTTAATATTTGGGGCCTTATGATTTTTTTTCTTCTTTTTTTTTCTAAGTTTTTGGAAAAGCTTTCATTTCATTGATAAGCAACAACAAATCTAGAGCCTAAACAGCACTAAACAGTAAGAGCTAAAAGCTCTACAATGACAATGTCATAAATAAAGTCGGAGATTTCCTCAATCCAAACTTTATTCATAGGTTTCCTATTGACGTATGGGTCACAATTCATGCATATTAAATTCTTTTTTTTTTTCTTTTTCGTATGAGAAAATGAAAATTATTGACGGATGGGTAGCACTGCGAATTTTTGATACTTTGTTGAGGTATATTGACAATTTTTAAACATTAGAAACCAAATTGCAAATCGAATAAAACTTTGAAGAATAAAATCTATTTTCCTCATAAAAAATTCATGTAATTATTTAGAACCGACACAGATCCCTACTTTTGGGTTGACTGAATTATAGTGCAATTTGAGTCATCCATAAAGAGAGGAGCCACATTTACAGTAATTGATCAACTAAGATTAACGTTAATACTTTAATAATTTCACATCCCTTTAGAAATACCTATATATATTGGTAATTAGACAAAATTAGTGATAGGGGATCCAATTACCCGAACCCTATATGATTTGATAAATATCAGCGCAATCTGGGCCCTACCTACTTGGTTTGCCCGAACAATGAGGCCCAAACAAGCTATCACTATAGTAAGATTGTCCTGCTGAACACTAGTGGGCAAGTTGGAGGCAACTCTTTTTCTATGGGCCGCACTTTTTTTAACATGTCTATACAAGCAGGCGAAAGGAATTTGAATTAGTGATCTCCGCTTCATTAAGCGTGGTCTCAACCGATTGAGCTATCTCTTAAAAAAAAAAAAAAACAAAATAAAAGATGACTCTTGTGTTATGAATTAAATCAAGATTCTATAAAGAACCAATAGAAAGAGAAAACTACCTTCTGATATCTGCTGTGATGTCTCTTCTTCGTCTGTGTCTGAAAACGGTAGAATAGAACGCTGTCGTAAAAAGAAGACACAACTGTGAATTGTGTGTATACTTTTTCTGGTCAGTGTATCAAAAGCAGTGGTTGTAGTTCTGTAGATACAGTCAACCCATGACTGGTGATATTGGGCAGCTTAGCAGCTGGAACGACAAGTCCGCTATCAACATCAAGAAAAATAGGACGAGTCAATTCTAATTGGAAATGAATGGGCTTCTGCTTTTGCAGTAATGGGGAGTGATTGGTGTTTCCATGGAACATATTCCATCATTAATGTGCAGCTTCTATCATGAGTGATAGGGAAGAATAACTGTTGACTAGTATTACTATATGCTCTCATAATATGACTTTTCAACGTTACTATGGACCATTGAGTGTCATAATAAACTTTGTAAATTAATCATCATACAAAAATTATCATAATTCCTATCAATTGAAGACTGTCCTTTTCTGTTCGCCTGTTTCTTTTGATCCTGATGGAAGAGGCAAAAGTTGTCATTTGATCATCTTTTTTTTAAAAAAAAAAATTCTCAAAAAAATAAAAAATATTAATAAGCAACTCAAAATATTAAGTATTTATATATATATTATATAAAATGTTATATACTATATTCTGATCACACTCTCACTCTATTGGGCTGCCTCATCCGAGCCTTAATACTTTTTACAGGCTCCATTAGCTTGATGGAATAAAAATATAATATATAGCGTTATCCACATGTCTCAAAGCTTTAACAAAAAAGTTGACTTTAAGTCTTTCACAAACTAATGTGACAATTTACATATTACTTATTACGTCAATTATTAAACCATTAAATTTGATTGTGCCACGTCAATCCGACATAAGTCAACGTAACGATTACGGCATCGACAACTCAGCATTTCCAATTCCAGCACCAACATCAACCTTGTCAAGCAGTAGTCAAATCGCAATGGCAATTACCTCATGACTCATGAAGTCAATTATATGCATTAATACTTTTTCTTTTCTTTTCTTTTTTTCTTTTTTGAAAGGGAGAACATATAATTCTCATTCATAAAAAGATCGCGAGCGAAAGCTCTTACAAACAAAGCAAAAAGCTCTGAAGCAAATCATAACTGAAGTTAAAGTTCCAATCAAACCATTACAAATAACATCTGATAATCTATGACTAATCATTAGGTTTAACATCAGATCTACACCAAATAGATATTATCCAATACATAGGCAGCAATTATTCTTTGGCCTTTAGAGCAAAGAACTCCAAGCCAAAACTCATCATTCTCGACCCAAAAGTCAGTATATCGTTCATATCCACAACCAAAAGGTCTGGATCAAGAGCAAATACCCTACATAGCATCAAGATATAAACAAGTAGATTAAAAAGAGATGACTGAGTCTTATTACAAGGAAAAAAAAAAACATAAGAAAAAAAATGGAAAAAACAAAGCAAAATAGAACAAAATCAAACCAAAGCCAAAGTGATAGATTCGGAGCAAAAGGTGAGATGAACATGGACGGATTCGGAGGGTAGGACGGTGAGGCACACAACGAGGTGGATCAGATGGAGGATGATAGATCGAGCAGAGACAAATCGATCAACAACCAAGCCCAACTCAGAGGAGATGCAACAGAGGTTGGTGATGGTGGGAATAAGCAGCACAACGGCATGGTGGAGAAACGCCAACGGGACAAAAAGAGAAAGGGGCAATAGATGAGAGCTATGGATATCAAGTAAATAGGCTAGCTCACCAAAGTGAGAGGGCGCGGGGAGGAGGGAGGCAACCAAATGGTTGTCCCTCCTCCTCAACCCAAGAGAAATCTACCTGTGCGGCGCTCAAGGGAGAAAGCTAGGGTTTAGAAACCCTAATATTGTATATGCATTAATACTTGCCCTGAGATAAAACAAATTGTCTGAGGGAGTAGCTTCTAACTGCTCTTGTCCCTCTAGGGCCTCTACCACCTTTGAAAGCCCATGCAACGCCAAACAATTTAATTTATCTAACTTTTCTAGAGACGCACGCACATAATTATTATATATAAATATAATCAAAGGGCAATCATACAATATTTTCAAAGGCCAAAAACGTAATTGGAATAAATTAATTAGTCGTCAAAAAAATTAAAAAACAATAACACGGGTGGCGGATAATTAAACCATATCTATTAATTTAGTTTAATGTTTTAGTCAAAGGTTCTTAATTTCAACCACTGATAAGCCGATTCTATCTCTCTCCATTTGTTTAATAGGTTATTGCATTACTATTTATTTTAAAAAAATGAAAGATATTTTTTGTCAATAAAAAAAGTAATAAAAAAAATCTAGAGTTAATTCAGCATTTTTTTTTTATAATGTCTATAATACCTTAAATAATAATAATTATTATTGTTACCATTTTATTGGATAAGACACACTTGCAAAGCATGCCTTCGCAATAAAAAACAAAATTAAATACAAAGCATGCCTTTTTCTTTAAATTAAGGTAATAAATTCTAATAATATGGGAAAATATAATTAAGATATTATCTCGTGTTTTGACTGTCTTTAAAGTTAAGAAATGAGTTTTCAATTTATTTTATTTTACCATTTTGGGATAAAGTTCTTTTGCAATTTTCAGCTTANAAAATATTAATAAGCAACTCAAAATATTAAGTATTTATATATATATATATATTATATAAAATGTTATATACTATATTCTGATCACACTCTCACTCTATTGGGCTGCCTCATCCGAGCCTTAATACTTTTTACAAGCTCCATTAGCTTGATGGAATAAAAATATAATATATAGCGTTATCCACATGTCTCAAAGCTTTAACAAAAAAGTCGACTTTAAGTCTCTTACAAACTAATGTGACAATTTACATATTACTTATTACGTCAATTATTAAACCATTAAATTTGATTGTGCCACGTCAATCAGACATAAGTCAACGTAACGATTACGGCATTGACAACTCAGCATTTCCAATTCCAGCACCAACATCAACCTTGTCAAGCAGTAGTCAAATTGCAATGGCAATTACCTCATGACTCAAGAAGTCAATTATATGCATTAATACTTTTTCTTTTCTTTCTTTTTTTCTTTTTTGAAAGGGAGAACATACAATTCTTATTCATAAAAAGATCGCGAGCGAAAGCTCTTACAAACAAAGCAAAAAGCTCTGAAGCAAATCATAACTGAAGTTAAAGTTCCAATCAAACCATTACAAATAACATTTGATAATCTATGACTAATCATCAGGTTTAACATCAGATCTGCACCAAATAGATATTATCCAATGCATAGGCCGCAATTATTCCTTGGCCTTTAGAGCAAAGAACCCCAAGCCGAAACTCATCATTCTCGACCCAAAAGTCAGTATATCGTTCATATCCACAACCCAAAGGTCTGGATCAAGAACAAATACCCTACATAGCATCAAGATATAAACAGGTAGATTAAAAAGAGATGACTGAGCCTTATTACAAGGAAAAAAAAAAAAAACATAAGAAAAAAAAATGGAAAAAACAAAACAAAATAGAACAAAATCAAACCAAAGCCGAAGTGATAGATCTGGAGCAAAAGGTGAGATGAACATGGACGGATTCGGAGGGTAGGACGGCGAGGCACACAACGAGGTGGATCAGATGGAGGATGATAGATCGAGCAGAGACAAATCGATCAACAACCAAGCCCAACCTAGAGGAGATGCAGCAGAGGCTGGTGATGGTGGGAATAAGCAGCACAACGACATGGTGGAGAAACGCCAGCGGGACAAAGAGAGAAAGGGGCGGTAGATGAGAGCTATAGACATCAAGTAAATAGGCTAGCTCACTAAAGTGAGAGGGCGCGGGGAGGAGGGAGGCAACCAAATGGTTGTCCCTCCTCCTCAACCCAAGAGAAATCTATATGTGCAGCGCTCAAGGGAGAAAGCTAGGGGTTAGAAACCCTAATATTGTATATGCATTAATACTTGCCCTGAGATAAAACAAATTGTCTGGGGGAGTAGCTTCTAACTGCTCTTGTCCCTCTAGGGCCTCTACCACCTTTGAAAGCCCATGCAACGCCAAACAATTTAATTTATCTAACTTTTCTAGAGACGCACGCACATAATTATTATATATAAATATAATCAAAAGGCAATCATACAATATTTTCAAAGGCCAAAAACGTAATTGGAATAAATTAATTAGTCGTCAAAAAAATTAAAAAACAATAACACGGGTGGCGGATAATTAAACCATATCTATTAATTTAGTTTAATGTTTTAGTCAAAGGTTCTTAATTTCAACCACTGATAAGCCGATTCTATCTCTCTCCATTTGTTTAATAGGTTATTGCATTACTATTTATTTTAAAAAAATGAAAGATATTTTTTGTCAATAAAAAAAGTAATAAAAAAAATCTAGAGTTAATTCAGCATTTTTTTTTTATAATGTCTATAATACCTTAAATAATAATAATTATTATTGTTACCATTTTATTGGATAAGACACACTTGCAAAGCATGCCTTCGCAATAAAAAACAAAATTAAATACAAAGCATGCCTTTTTCTTTAAATTAAGGTAATAAATTCTAATAATATGGGAAAATATAATTAAGATATTATCTCGTGTTTTGACTGTCTTTAAAGTTAAGAAATGAGTTTTCAATTTATTTTATTTTACCATTTTGGGATAAAGTTCTTTTGCAATTTTCAGCTTATCTAATTTTCAGTTAAATTGATAACACAAAATTCTATTAGATTTTAAACTTAATTATTATTGACTTTTTTGTCCTTTTAGCACTTTTTAATCCCTCTACTATACCCCCAAATAAATTTTAATAGTAGGGACAAAGTTTTAACCCAGTTTGGAGGAAAATTTTGTCCCATTGGAACAGAGTTTTCCTCCAAACTGAGTTGGAGGAACTTCCTTTAACCCAGCCTATAAAAATAACATCGGTCACTTTTTTTAATAACATGTGATATGCACATGAGTTTTAAATATTATTTATTTCAACTTTGTCAACATTATTAAAAAATATATATGTACATCTCACATGTTCAAATGACACATATTATTTTTATAGACTAATAATCCATTTGGAAGTGCATTTTCAAAGAAATTATCTACGTTTTTAAACTAAATCGCACTTTTGAAGTGTTTGGGATTGCGATTTTAAATGGTGTTTTATTTGAAAATGTGAAAATTTAAATCAAAATCATGATTTTGCTTAAAAAAATATTTGGCTCAATATTTGCTTATTTTCGAGTGGGAATGAAAAAAATTCAAAAAATACCCACTTAAAATATATTAAAACCTTTTTTTTTTTTTCTCTTCTTTTTACTGTTATAAAGAAATATCATTATTGGTAATTTGGCCATGAAACCGCAATTATATAATAAAAAAATATTTTTTTAACATGTTTTACTAAATATCTATGTGATTTTAAAAAATAATGATTTCAAGAATACAATTTTTATAATCGTACTTATTGAAATCGCACTCCCAAGCATGCTCAAATTTGAAGGAAGGAAATTAAGCTTTTAAAACATGGCAATATAAAAAAATTCAAATTCAAATCTTAGTTTTAAAAAGGGCAATGCAAAAAGTGTGTGTGGTTTTTTAATACTTTCCTAAAAATATTTCCAATAGATGGGATAATAAAGTAGGAGGTGCCCGTGAACTAATAGGAAGATTACGAACTTTCATTTTTTGTTCTTTATGAATTTATTAGGTTAAACTACATTATATGTAGATAGATCAAAAATAAATTAAAGCTAGGATTAAAAAAATAATTAATTAAATGATCCTTATTTTATCATCACTATAACATTTTTAAAAAATCTATAAAATTATTATAAAAAATTATGGCCAAGTCTTCCTTCAAATTGAGTACGATGACTTTCTTCAATTGAGCATGTTAAATTAGCATTTGTCTTAAATCATGTAATTTTTATATGCATTGTTGTTGACGAAGAAGCCTACCACCGAAAGCCGGTAAACGACCGTCGTAACTATAATTGAATTAAGGTAGTAAAACTTTTTGTTGAGTCCGTACGAAAAAAGTAACGATCTAGAGACCGTCTCAATACAATACATAAATCCTAGGGAGTAAGTCAATCATCTACCACTTTGATATTTTATTGAACAAAAATGAGATGTAATAATACTCGAATATGCGAGTTTTAAATGCATATGAGAGTTACACATTTCAAATAAATATTAATTTAATAAGCTTGATGACAAGAATTTTCTCAGACGAGAAAGAAGACCTTGTCCAGTTTATTTAATTAATTTATTTTTTTGTCAGATTTCTTTTCTTCGGATCAACCTTGGACAAGATAAGCTCAAACCTTTGTGAATCATCTAAGTACAGAGTAACAGAAGTGGCACATATAAAAAGAGACAGACAAAGCTGGGCCCACAGAGACTCAACACATCAGCAATCTTTTTGTCCCACACCCAGTCCCATTATTCCCCACTATGACTTTTATCACCACCACCCTCGCTAAGCCCCCTGGACTGGACTCTCCTAATCCACATCACTAATTTCTTTATATAATATATCCTTTTCACAATAAAAAAATAATAATAATAATAATACCCGAAAAGTCTAAGAAAAGAACCCAATTCGCTTTCCCCATTTTCACCACTCGCGTCCATATCCAAACCAGATCACGCTCGCTCCTCCAACGAACTTTGCTATAAATGTCCCCGCGTGGTGCCACCATGTGGCGCGTGATCAACTGAATCCGGAAGCAGCGTGTGGGCGTGAGGATCTACAGAGTGTCGATACTAAAACCAGAAAGGGTTATCGTAGAACAAAGAAAGCTAGGAGAAAACGTAATTTCGGGAATTTTTGATCAATTTTGAGCGGTGAGAGTGAGAAAGAACCAAAGCGAAGTTGGAAGAAGAATAAAAGTTAGGGTTTGTGAATTTCTCATTCATGAAGGCGTGGTTTCCAGGAAGATGAGGCGCGTTTGGTCTCGCTGTTGGAGTCGCGCTTTTTGAATTTTCTCGGCAAACAAACGGAGAAAAGGAAAGCGCTTCTTTTTCTGTTATTCCTCAAAGTCTGCTTGTGTGTGTGTGTGAGAGAGAGAGAGAGAGAGAGGGGGATAGAGAGAGAGAGAGCGAGCGAGAGGAGGAGAGAGATGGCGTTGTCGTTGTCGTCGTCTTCGTCTTCGGCTTCGGCGACAGTGGCTGTGGACAAGGCGACGAGCGATCTTCTGATGAGTCCTGATTGGACTATGAACATTGATATCTGCGATTCTGTCAATTCACATCATTGGTAATATCAGAGATGAGCCGTGAATTTTTCTTTTGTTTTGTTTTTGTGAAGCAATTTGCCTTTTTTGGTTTTGCGGTTCTGTGAAGGTTGACTTTGACGTTGATTCAGTCTAGGGTTTCTGTTTAATCGAAATTTTTTTTATTTGGATGTATCTCTGTGTTTTTATGTGTAAATTTTCAGGGTATTCCTGTTTGTGTATCTATTTGACTTCCTTTTTGTTTATATGTTGTATGATAACAGTCTCTTGCTCACCTTTTAATTTGGATTATTTGTTACAATATGCGATTCTTTTTTATTTTCATCTTGTTTTTGAATTTTTAGAATTCTTTTGTGTCTTTGGAAATTGCAGCTATTATCGTTAGTGTTATTTCTGGTTTCCTTTCCTCACTTCACATAGTTAACTTTTTTGGGAATCGAAGTATAAATTTGTGGTATTAAGATTTTTTTTTTTTTTTAAAAAAAAAAAAAAAAACCTGAATTTAGTTGAAGAAACAGATTAAAGTTCCCCAAAGCTTCACCGCAAAATTTTTGAACAAGACAATTTAGGACTATAAAGGAAAATATTTTTTTGTTCTCTGTTGGAGAAATTTTATTCAGAAATTATTTTTCTTTCAGATAAGCCAGGTCATATGAAGTAGGTGGAGGTTTTGTTTAATTTCAGTTTTTAGTTCGAACTCTTCCCCCATGGAAAATTTTCACCATGTTTTTATTTGGAAAATTATGATAAAACTTATGTTGGTTTATTGATGGGTATTGTGTTTAATTGCTCAGGCAGGCGAAAGATGTTGTGAAAGCTGTGAAGAAAAGGTTGCAGCATAAGAACCCTAAAGTTCAACTACTCTCTTTGACGGTACTTTTTTGTTGGGACCTTTTTCTTTTATTTTGATTATCGTGGACATATTTACCGAATCAAAACTCAAATTTCTACGACTCATGTATGTACTCTTTGGTGTTTTTTGGTTTGTTTAGTTTGAAACTTTGGCTTCTTTTATGCAGCAAATCTATTGATGGATTAATTGCGTGTGAAATCTAATTTTGCAGCTTTTGGAGACAATGGTGAAGAACTGTGGTGATTATGTTCATTTTCAAATTGCTGAGAAAAAAATATTGGAGGAGATGATCAAAATTGTCAAGAAGAAGGTAAGTTTCATATTTGTTCAGTAGAGTATTTCAACATGAGATGCATGGTGGTTCTAAGTTGTATGCTTGAAGTGTAGTTTTATTGGAGCTAAATTGTTGGTAATCAGAGTGATTAGTTCGATCCATCTGATTTTGGAAGTCCTGCTTTTTGGGTTTTTTCCTACTTATATATAAAAAAGGAAAAAAGAAAAAGCAAAAGATAAGTGACCCTTGTTATCTAGAACCTGTGGCCTAAGCCTGATACGCTGCTTGTAAAAGTAGGGATGGTAACTTAGCCAGGGGCCATTGATGAAAAAATAGCACAAATAGTGCAATGATCATGTGGCTTTTTGAGGAAGAGCTGTCCATTAGAACAATGTTTTGATCACCCATAAATTGTAGTCTGTTCTGTGGCCTCATTGATCTTGAGGTAAACTTAAGTCAACTGAACTTAAGTGTGAATTTTGAGTTTGATGAGATGAATTATTCACATTTGATTGATCACTGTAATATGTTCATATGTTTAGTCTATCTTTTTATTGGCTTTGTATGTGGGATATTTGATGCCCCTTTATTTTTTATTCAGCAATTTTAGTTGAACTTTTTCATTTTGGTGATTGGCAAATTTTATTTTATTTTTGTTGCTGTCCTTATTTCCTTTTTGTGCTCCCTTAGGGTTTTTTTTTTTTTTTTTTCCCCTGTTAAACTGGTTCTGCCTGAGCTTAGAAGATGTGGATGGATCCTTCTTGTTTTTGTTGTTTTGTGATGAAGTGCATATGTGGATGGATTTTGCAGACAGATATGCAAGTGAGGGAAAAAATCTTGGTATTGCTTGACTCTTGGCAAGAGGCTTTTGGGGGGCCTGGAGGTAAATATCCTCAGTACTACATGGCGTATGAGGAACTAAGGGTAAGATCGTAGCTTCCTAAATTCAACTATTTTTGCTTTATTATCCTTTCCTGCCTGGTTTAGTATTGACTGTGGAATGTTATATGTATTGTATCTCTTGCGTTGACTCCTTTTCATTCTATTACAACAATTGATAATAAGCCTATGGGTCTTACCGTAATACTGTTTTTAGTAGTTTGCAATGATTTCAGACTGGGCCTAATGGGCTGTCACATTAGTCAACCAAAAACTACTTCATTTTATGATCCATAACATGGTGGAATTAAGGGTTGGGCTGAGTTTATGAGCAATGTCATCAGTAATATGTACTTTACTAATCAACAAAGCGCATTGGAGATTGATCTATGTGTGTTGTGCCTATTGTGATAGACAGTGACCTCAAAAATGCTTTGGCTCCTTGATGAGTCTTGATTTCCCTCCATTGTGTTTATCTTTTTTACATTAAAAAACATGTTTGCATGTATATTCATGAAAAGCAAAGTACTGTATATAATTCACGGTTTTGGTTTGTATGAATGGCAGCGTTCTGGAGTAGAATTTCCCAAACGTTCTGTAGATGCATCTCCAATATTTACACCACCTGTAACCCATCCAACCCTAAACCTCGCTCAACCTGGATATGGAATGCCTAGC
Organism: Carpinus fangiana; assembly: GCA_006937295.1. Classification (NCBI taxonomy): domain Eukaryota; kingdom Viridiplantae; phylum Streptophyta; class Magnoliopsida; order Fagales; family Betulaceae; genus Carpinus; species Carpinus fangiana. The sequence goes on along the minus strand of CM017327.1, from coordinate 10,920,743 downwards.
AATTCTTCAAGAAGGCTTGATGAAACAATGGCAACAGAAATAGAAAGTTTAAGGTGAGGGTCTGACTTTGGTCTCTGCATCCTGTTGTCCCATATTGCTGTTGCTTTCTGCTTCTATTAGTGCTCATTCTGTGGTTTGGTATAAGAGATTATTTATGGCACTTTTGTTCTGATTGATTTTTTTGTAATTATCTTAGTTTGTCAAGTATGGATTCTATGCGAAATATTATGGAGCTCTTAAGCGACATGCTTCAAGCTGTGAACCCCAGTGACCGTGCAGTATGTGAAATGGTGGTTTATTTCTGTCCTTTATGCAAATTGTGAGTAGGGTTATTACCTAATGTTTCTGTTTTGTGTTTATAGGCCATAAGAGATGAAGTTATAGTTGATCTTGTCAACCGTTGTCGTTCCAACCAGAAAAAACTGATGCAGATGCTTACTACAACAGGGTTAGTTATCTCTTCTTCATATGATTGAAGGCATGAGTCACTATATTGTATGTTATCGTGTCTGGCAGTCTCTGTATGCATGTGCATGTGTGTGCATCCACTGACTTACGTCCGGAATTCTCACATTTTCTTGCTGGTTATGTGGCAGGGACGAGGAACTTCTTGGTCAGGGTCTTGAATTAAATGACAGTCTGCAAAGTTTGCTTGCAAAACATGATGCTATAGCTTCTGGTTCCCCCCTGCCAACTCTACTTACAAATTCCAGCCCGCAACCTACTGAAGCACGTCTCTCCAGCCCTAAACCAAGTGAAGTAGTAAACTCTCACCCAAGAGACTCTAGCCTGAGACCTAATGCTATACAACCGACTCTTGCTATCACAAGGGCCCAGCTTGTTGAAGAGGAGGAAGAGGAAGATGAATTTGCACAGCTAGCTCGAAGGTTGCTCTTAGCTCCACATTTTTCTAACAAATATTTCTTAGGGATTATAGGAATGTCACTCTTTTATGCCAGTGCTTAGAGCTCATGCACATTGGATTTGGATCCATTCTTACACCAACCACCCAAGTCAATGACCAGGCAGGAAGTTTGTCCCAATCAGATCACTGCAATCTTTAACTGGTGTACAAAGGCACTTGAGTAGAAGTTGGTGTGCACGCATTGGTTGCCTCACACGTTTGGTGCTGTACATTATCAAATTTTGAAACCTATAATTCCTTACATTCTCTGTGGAATCGCCTACCAATTGTTGACCTGTTCCTCTAGTCTTTACTGAAATGTATTATTTGGCTTAGCTTTGTTCATAATTGGTCAACTTGTTCTGTGAGTGCAGGCATTCTAAAACGCAGCCCATGCCTTTTCAAAGCACTGGAACCACTGAAGGTCAATCATCAATGGACGCCAGCAGTACATCAAGCGCTGCCCCACTAGCACTAGCATTAGCACTGCCCGATCCACCTTCAGCAATTAGGACTACAAAAGAACAGGAAATGATTGACCTTTTGAGTATAACCTTGTCTACGGCACCAGCCTCCCCCCATGCTCCTCACACTCCATTGGTCTCTAACCAAAACATGCATCAGATACCTGTCTCCCCCAGTGCACAAGGATATCCCTATGGTTCCCAAACTTACCCTGGAAACCAAGGGCAGGTACCCTACAATAGTTATGTTGTTCCATGGGCCCAACCACAACAATTGCAACCTCAAAGCTTTCAACAAGTTCAATCTCAACCTCAATCCCAGCCACAAGTGCAACCTCAATTACAGCCTCAAAGCTTTCATCAATTTCAACCTCAACCCCAACCCCAGCCACAATTGCAACCTCAATTACAACCTCAAAGCTTTCACCAATTTCAACCTCAAAGCTTTCAACAAGTTCACCCTCATCATCAACCCCAGCCACAATTGCAACCTCAACCTCTGCCGCAATTGCAACCTCAATTACAACCTCAAAGCTTTCACCAAGTTCAACCTCAACCTCAACCTCAACCCCAGCCGCAATTGCAACCTCAACCCGAGCCGCAACTAAAACCTCAGTCCCAGCCACAATTGGAACCTCAATTACAACCTCAGCCCCAGCCACAACCGAATCCTCAGTCCCAACCACAATTGCAACCCCAAAATCCTCAATATTTGTCTGCCTACCCTCCTCCACCCTGGGCTCCAACTCCTGGTTATTCCAACAACCAGAATCATGTGTCTGCGACATACACTCCCACTCAAGGGGCTAGACCCCTGCAGCATTATAACTCTTTTCCCTTTAAAGGAATAAATGGGTCTGCTGTGCATGGAGATCCACGGGTGAGTGCTGGGCCAAAGTATCCTTCCCCGGCAGCAGGACCAAAGCCCTTTGTTCCTACATACAGATTGTTTGAAGATCTCAATGTTTTTGGCAATGTAGATGGCAAACTTAAAACGACAAGCAGCGGTGCATCATCTAGCTTGTCAGGATCTCCTGGCCAAAGCATGGTGGGTGGGAGGAAGTGAAATGTTAATGGTATGGTATATAGCTTGCAGAACAGGATTATACCCATGTGAATACGGTGTATGCCAGTATCAGTATCTTCTCCAAATCCACATTGTGTTTAAAGTTCTTTAAATATTCAACACATAAGTCTGCGATTGTCATTGATCTTCCATGTTGGTGTGTAGCTTGTGAGTGATTACCAACAAAAGATGTAACATTCTTTCCTGTTCATGCAATGTATTTGGTTTCCTGTGGCTTTGATCCGTCCCTACAATTATGGTCTCATGGAAACTTGCATTGGTTATTGAAATAGGAAGGGCTGTACCCTTTTTTTGTTTTGTTTTGGTTAAATTTCATTGCAGTTTGCTGGATTGTCAAACAGTTACCCGACTTTTTTAAAGCGTAAATTATGCAATCTGAGTATACAATTTGTTATTTTTATTATAGAGAAATTACATTTTTATCTCGACTAATGCTAGAAGCTATATTTTACAATGATGGTAAACTAAATCTTTTGGATTAGATTTTGTTAAATAATAATAATAATAATAATCTTAGGGTCAGTTAAAATTAACATTGTGAAACAAAAAAATTGTCGTCTTATTCATCCCACAATAGTGACGTGCGAGTCTTAACCAAATGACTCATCGAGAACGCGACCTGCCCTTCACGATTTTTTACTCTTCTGCAGATATGTTGATTTTTCTGATGAATAATTCTGCAGAAGAATACAAGGAAAGCTTGAAATTCATGTGAATTGGGTGGGGGGATGTCATCTTATTTGCTGTTAAGGGGAAAGCACTCATTGATGTATTTGCTGCTTTTTCTATTGCTATATTATGTATTTACAATTAGAATGACGAGAAAAATAGTCTTGCTCGGACAAAATTGTATGGTAAAATATTTAGCACTTGCGGATTTAGTGTTGCTATATATTAACGTTAAAAATTTGAAAAATGACAAGTTATACAAAGGATTTGAATTTTCCAAGATATCCAGCACAGCCGGAAAATAGCCCAAGCTGGTGCAATGGCTAGAGGAGGCTCGAGAATATTTCAACACCAAACAAGTTGTAAGTCTAGCAATTTACAAAATGTGAAGACAATGGGACACATGCTCTAACAACCCAATACATTAATTACAAGGTAAACGATCGTCAATGAAAGAAACCAAGTGACATACATTAATGTTAACAAAGGTGTGTAAGTCGAAGCCCTGCATTTCAGGAGCCAACAACCCACAGCACCATCCAACAAATGAATTATGGTAACAGAAGTGTGATGCATTTAGTTTTTCCTGGGTAAAAAGTGTGCTGCATTTACAAATTGAACAGGACGGAAGAAACAATTGAACACACCAGAATGGAAAAATACATATATATATAAGAGGAAAATATTTACACGCATTTACCTATGTAACAGATTATTTGCCAAAGCCCCCAATAAAGTGCAGCATTTTCTTCCCAACAGCCTTGACCCTCTATGCCGGGGGCTAATGAATGTATCGCACAGACCATTGGTAGAAAGCACCCTACCAATATTTCATGGTACATTGACAGCGAACAGGAATTTGTGCAGCGTAATGCGTAGCATGTGATCCAATCGCACCAGAAACACTGCATCAGAGACTTCAATGGAAGTCTCAAGCGCTCATGCTCCTCAAATCAGATACAGATATTACAAAACAATACGCATTCATCTTGCTTGAGAGTTGTCATCAGCATAGATAGAGATACAAGCATCTGCAGCGCCGGCAGCAAGCAATAGTTGATAGGGATGGAAGGTAAGGCAACTTACAGGACCAATCTTCGGGGCCATGAACGTATGCTGGTATCGAATGGTGCCTAGTTGTCCACCCTCCAGGCTAAATACTTTGATAAGTTGTTTGGCTGAACCGCTGGCAATGACCGGAGCATGTCTATGAACAGCTAAAGCTGTAAGGGAGCCCCTGTGAGCTTCGATTGTGAGGTAGGCATCCCTGTGACTTCTGATGTCAAGGAACTGAATGTCACCTGCCTGAGATGCACTGACAATCTGAAAGAAGTGAAGGTTAGGTACAATCCTAACATGTTGTTTAAAGAGGTATGTCAGAAAAGGTGCTTGGTTTACCTTTGCTGGATCAAGCCCAGGTTGAAAGCCTATCCCCACGACTCTTTCAACTTTTTGCTTGTGTGGCCGCGTTGCACAGACAAGCCTAACAATTACAACACATTACCCGTCAAGGTACTGGGGGCATTTGTAAATGCAAATGTCAAAGGCAAAAACTATACTAGGTACAGATAATAAGACAAAAGAAAGATGAACAAGAAAATCAGTAACACCAAATTATTAACCTTATAAAGCAATCTCACACCGACATATAAGTGACTCCCCAGACCCCTAATTCATGTACTGAATATGTCCAATTTCCCAAACATCATCTGATCTTTCAGATGTGCCTGATAAATGAAATTTCCATGCAAATGACGTACACCAACAATCTAGAAATCCATTAGCATTAAGAACAAACTACAGATAGCAAAATTTTCAATTGGAGGTACTAAAATACATGTCAATATCCATCACATGAAAACATTGGAAAAAAGGGCACGACAACAATTAATAGGCAAATATATATCAATCATGTTTGCCAATTTTTTTTTTTTTTTTTTTTTAGAGAAAAAAAAAAAAAAGAAAGAAGAGAGATAAGGAAAGAATAAATTGTCTTACAAACAATATCTGGGAGAAAAAAATTTAAGGAACTAAACATCTTGACCATCTGATTTTACAGTGGTTAAGCCACAACGAAGTTGTAGGACAATAGAGGAAGTCTACAATCTGATATTTCGTGTGTCTGGATAGGTGTTAAGAGTTTGGATGCAAGATGGTCAAAAAAACGACTTCATCAGTTATCAGGTCCGAAACAAATCTGCAGCCATTCATGGTCCTACACCACCAACTTGCCACGACTAACAAATTGTTGAAATAATAAGAAACTCAAGATAGACTTCATTACCGCCACAGCAGTGCGGAAATAACAAGTACTATATCTTACAGTATGAAAGTTAGCAAATGACAACATTTCAAAGGAGCAAATAAACATAATAATCATTGCATCGTAATTTCAGAATATTGTTATTTTTATATTATTTCATTAAATCATGGCATTTCCAAAAACTTTCATCCGTTGTGAGAGTAATTGACATACCAAAAGAATACTTTCATAAGATTGAACAAAGAAATATCAATATGTTTGGAAGAGTACTGTGATCTGTTTGTGCATGTACATGTGCCAGGAAAATTACCATCTTGCATGCGAGTTTTACTTAATAACTATGGAAGGATGCACTATAGCACAATGTCAAGGCTCAAACCAGGTAAAACATTTCCATTAAGCCATAAAAATATTCCATGTGAAAGCTTACATTTCAGGTGTCCGAATATCATAGAGTCTGACAGAACCATCCACAAAACCAGCAGCAAATTGACCCCCATGAACTTGAGAAGCAGCCTAGATATGTCATGCATTAAAAAAGTTATAAAAAAGTGGCAACGTTTGAATGGCCATAGCAAATAAGAAAACACAAACAAAACAAATAAGGATATTGAATGATTACAACAGATCTTGATGAGGAAAAATACAATGCATCTACATTAATTTCTGAAAATGCAATATGTTTGTAGCTTCCAACTAATTCTTACTTTATTCAGTAGCGTACGTTACAGTTAAGCAGTCAATGCTGAAGTTTTTTTTTTTTGTAAGTAATCAAAAATATCATTAAAGTGTAAAGTGTAAGGCATCCCTGGGTACATAGGAAGTATACAAGAATGTTGAGATGCTACAATGTTTGAGCCATTTCAACTTAATAAAACAAGGCAAAATAAATTTAGTGACCCAGCTACAGCATAACATGACTAAACAAGTATGCAGAACTGGTAAAACTCACCAATGCTGATATGCTGCAATCAGATGATGAAGCAATGGAATTAACAAGCTGCTCTTTATCCAGATCCCATAGCATAATGGATGATATCTCGCCAGAAGCATACTAATGATAAAATTTTACACTTAGCCATAAAACATAAGCCCAAAACATATGAAGAATAAGAAGGGCCAGAACTAGTAGATTTTTTAAGAAAAATATGTACCAGATATCCGGACTGCTGTTGCCAATCCACAACAGCATTCAAACTTCGCACGCCAGGTTTATGGCCTTGAATTGAAGAGAATGCAGTTACACGCTTTTGTTTATTCTTCACGTTATAATCTTTCCAAATTCGGATATTTCCATCAGCTGCATCATAGGCACACATCAGAAGTTAGATCGACTCAAAATTTCAGACATTACAACAAAGAACCCTCTATAACTATCGTGAAACTAATTAAAACAGAAGCAAAGAACCATTACATGAAGCAGCAAGAAGCAAGCTGTCATCAAGCTCATTTACAAGGCAGAGCTTACTAATTCCTTTTTCAGGAAAATCATGATTATCAAAACTATTGAGCAGGGTAGCATCCTCATAATTCCATATCCTATTAAGAAACAAACAAAGATGGTTAATATCCCAGAAAGACACAGATTGGGAAATCACAAGACAATACCAAATTGGTTGGAACCATGTAATCATCTTTTACAAGATACAAAATAAAAACCAAATGAATAAAACCAAAAACAATTTTAGGTCCATTTGACTAACAAACAATCAAGCAGATAAAAATTCTCATTTCTATCACTTGGAATTTATGAAAGATACAAACTCAACCCACATCCAAGATTTTCAAGTATTTTTCCTTTTTCCTACTTTTAGAATATTGAAATTATGTAATGTGATGCGTAAAGTGACAATCAAAAATATATTATCAAATCCATAGCATAGATAAGTGAGAGAGAGAGAGAATGCCAGGTTCCCATAGATATTAATTCATGCTCAAATATGAACCTCCTATAATTTTAAAATCATCAGAGCATGCAATTTCATGAAATCAGGCCCTACTAAGCATATTCAGAGCCTTGCTCAAATAAAAATTTGATAAATGAAAGCATACCTGATCCGTTCACTCTCATCTGCAGCAATAACAATAGGAGAGAAAGGTTGGAGCAGTATTGTTTTGGAACCAGTTTCGAACCTCGTATCCCAGCTAGCAATTGGATTATTAAGCTTGCTAACGGCTGACCGAGAAATAAAAATCACATTGGTTCCATAATCAAAAAACTATAATATACTTTTTTCCTAAGCCTACACGAATAATAAAAGGAACATGAGGAATTAATTAAAAGGAAAATGACCCACATGAGTGCTGGCATTTTGCTATGTGCTCCAACGCAAATTTCTCCCTCTCCTCTCTTCTAGCTACTATTTCTTCACTATCATCTGATGGAGTAAGAAGTGGCTTGGAGAAGTAGCCACAACTCCAATTGTAGATTGTTGATTGCGGAAGCAGACTACGTTCTGAAGCCCCAGATGATCCCCCAGCACCAAGAAGTGGGTCAGCTAATCCAGTCTCTGGAGAATTCAACACATGAGGCCGGAACTCCAAAGAATAAACTCTTCGCATTCCCATTCCCATTCCCGTTAAATAATTAGGTCGAGGAGGGCTGACAGGAGGAGTTCGAAAGGTTAAAGGCAAATGACCTGGCAACAACAGCATGATTAAATAATGATTTAAAGCGTAAAAAAAAAAAAAAAAAGAAGATTGGCATAAAAGTAATGCATAGGACAATTCCATTAACTAAAAAAATACCTATATCAAATTTTAGTAAAAGATATCTCATATTGTTCACAGTAAAAAATTACCAGAATTCATCTCAAACCATGAAGATGACCGAGCTAATCCAGCAAGAGGAGTTGGAGATGATGTTGTTGGTTCACCAGAATGAACACCACTACTAGACTTCAAAGGTTTTGCCACTACTTGCTCAATCCCTATAATGGACAGCACCCGACGACCAAGATTCGCTATGCGTGGAGATGGATCCTTGGCTAATGTACACATAGCCAACACGCATTGTGAATACATAGCATTGTCCAATGGTTTTGACCTTGAATGGTTAACAACCCCATTGCTGACAGCATCATTCAATATTCCAGAATCAGAATGTAGAGATGAATCATCAGACAAAGGAGAACCATGCATAATGCCTGAGTTAGCAAGAGGGCTGCTGGTGGAGACCCTTCCATCTCGAACCACTGATGGATTGTCATTGCCGACTCTCAACAAAGAACCAATCTGGGATGAAACAATATTTGCGTGTGGCGTGTACTGGTTTGAGTTACCATATCCACTACTGCTACTGCTTATGTGAGCCAAAGACGGTAAAGAGTTAAGTAGAGAATTAGGCTGAGGTTTCCAATATGCAGCAGCAATTGACTTGAGATGCTTGTTGTGGCCAAAGGCAAAGCGAGACAGAGCTGTCAAGAAAAAAGAAAACCAGGCTTAGTTACTTTTCAAAGTAGCACTATCAACAGAAGTTATAATTCTAACCTACCATAATGGTAACAGCAACTATTATTAATAGATGAAAAAGAAGAAGAAGAAAAGGCAAAAACAAACCATAAATACTCCAGACTCAAATATACAATGGTTAAGAGTGTACGCAAGTCAAGAGTAAGGTACAACGTTGGTCAGATCCAAGTATTTGCTCATGAAAGGAGGGGGTGTATAAAGTTTTAAGATATTAATGGTCAAACATGTGGCTTTTGGCAGTTTCCAAAAGTTATCTACTGAAGGCTTTCGGAATTCAATGAATCTTCAACTAATTGAAAGATCACCATTAAATGGTTTGAAATTTTTTTTGGACATAAAAGAAAAATTGGCGAATGACCATTTTCCCAATTTATCACCAAATCCAACTTGGCCTACTACAGTTTATAAAAAGAAATCCCCTTAAAACCATTTTGAAGAATCCAAACTCCTTACTTTTCATCCAAACATAACAATAAGTTCATAATTAACCCAAAAAAAAAAAAAATCAAGATGCTGAAGACAACCAAACTGGATGAATACAGAAAATTGGATGACTATTCACATACCCACAGCAACCTCTGCCCTAACCAGTGGGCTTCCATCTGGAACAACACTTAAAAGGCTTCTAACAATACTAATCTCAGCCTTAATCTTTTCATCATCATCACATTCTTCATCTCCTCCAACTCCAACACTATCCCTACATGAGTCACCACCCATGTCAAGCAGGGTGCCAAGCGCAAAAACAGCACAAGCCCTAACCTGAAATAAAAAAAATATGGATAATACAATTAAACATTACAATTTCACTGCAAAATGGAAATCACCAATCACTTAAGAGAAAAAAAAAATTTAGCTCTCAAAGTAAGATGGTAAACCTCTGGCTGGGGCTCAGACAATAGAGGAGCATATATAGCAGGGGCATCAGCCTGCAAAGCTATTATTTGGGCCTCTGCGAAATCCTCCCACAGCTTTCCCATACAGAGGCAGAGCCACTGAAGAAATAAGGGGTCAGTCTGTGCATCACTTGGTGTTGAACCCTGAAGGAGCTTCAAGCAGACATGAATCAAACCAGCTTCGATACAAGCTTCCTGGCCCCTTCTGTGCCCATCCACAATCACAGCCAAAACAAATGCAGCCATTGCACGCTGTTCTGGATATGCTTCCATGCTATCAAGAAATCTAATGAAATATGTATGACCCCCATCCTTTACTAGATCAACCTGACATGACTATCATCCCACAAGACAGAACAACATACTCAACATCTTGTAAATATATACTCTTTGAAAGTAATCGAAATAACATTTTAAAGTGAAAAGCGCAATGCAGGTACACAGAGTATACAGGAGAAACACCTAGCTAAACATTTGTAAATATAGAGGATGTCTGTTAAAAAAGCTTTAACAAAAAGAACTCCAAAAAAAGGATTCGCCCGGGGAGGACGTTGAATTTATTTCTGATTGTTGTGGTATTTAATCCTAAAATAGTGATAGAAGTTAGAACAGGAATAACCTCAATTACCAGAACTTATATAGACATGCCAGAATCTAGTAAAACCTAGCTAAGAGCACATTCTACTACACTCTTGTCATATTACGTTCACAAGTCTAACAACCGCAAACAGTGATAGGAAAAGTTTAGGCAAATTGTCAAGTTCACTTCCACATTAATTCATAGAAGAAAAAATCAGATTGAACCATAATCTTTTTCCCTTCAGTAGAAATATTATAATCCACTCTAGCAGACAAAGTGAAGGAAGCAAATTTTGTTATGAAGATTACTAAAAATTGAAAAGGTACTTGTATCTAAATCATATGGATGGTGTGATATGAAGGTTAGTCATAGTAATCTTCTCTCTCAGCATCATGGATTTTTTACCAGAAGTTGTTTTCCACATCTCTAAAAAAAGTGAGCTTTAGGTAATTAATAAAAACCAAACAAAATAACATAGCATCAACCCAAAACCATAGCAACATAAACAACAGCATTTATAATATTTAGAAATATATTAAAGAACTCAAAAAAGGAACTCATAATGTTTGCTTTATTGGCTTAGAATGAAACTATAAACTCAAGTTAATTTAAATAACTGAGTTCAAATCCAAGTTGTACTAAATAAACAGTAAACAAGTTCAAACATTGATCACTAACACTGAAATTCTGTTTCTTAAACACAAAAGAAAATTATTAGACCCTACCGTTCATATGCAAAGCATGCTTAAAATAGTGATTCAGGTCATTGTGGTTGATTCTCACACTTGTGGAATTTGTGTATAAAAAGGGTAAAGATTCCCTTTCATATTTATAGAAATTATGGTAGTGGAGAAAACATTATTCTTGAAAAAAAAAATTCCAGCCATTACCATGCTCATGAAATATGAGAGAAAATAATTTTATTAGTACTTAATTCTATTTAAAAAATAGCAACTTAATTTTTAATAAACAAACTAAATTAGCTGAAATAATATGAAGCAGATTACAGTTGTACCTTATCAAGTGCAAGAATCTTAGTCCATATGAAAACAAGAATTTGCCGTAGTTCTGGCGTCGTCGTTTGCAACAGCTTCAGGACATATGGAAATATTCCAACAGACAAAGCCTACAAAACACATAATGTCATGAAGTTAATCATGATATTAAACACCACTAACTTAGGAAAGAGAGAAGCAACAATAAAGTTACCAACAACTACCAGATCTACGGCCCAGGGTCCCATATCAAGGAATCTTCCAAGAAGAACCAATGCCCGAAATCGATGGCCTTGACTAAGCAAAACCTGCAAGAAAGTTAGTTTACAGACTTGTTATTATAAACAAAGAATAGTATAAACACCAAAACACCGACTCAATGAAGAACAAAACTCCATTCTGCACAGAGAAAATAGCAAGAGTTGAGCTAGGGTAGGCAATTCATTAAGAAGAAAAAAATTTTATCTTAAAAATATAGTAATCATTCCAGCAGCAGGAAGCACGTTAAAAGATGCAAATCAAAGAAATTTACATGACCATGACATGATAGCCATACTAGAAAGCTCAACTCGGTTATCATCTCCAATGTAAGAAAATGTAAACCAACGGTAACCAAGCTTTCCAGGTCATTTCACGCAGTTACTTCCAGAATTAGCACTGGTAAAACAATTGTCTAATACAGGTTACAACTCTTAATATAACTAAACTTTTTTTCTGATGAGTCTTAATGACTTTACTGTAATTACAGACCATGCCGCTAACAAATAAGCATACCAAGTCAAATTTGCATCAGAGCAGTAAATGATTCAAAAAATACCCACCAAACTAAAGAAAATAGGACTCAGCAGGGAATTTGAAAAAAAACAAATCATGCAAGTGCACATATATCCTAGAAAATTATAAAACCATGATATAGGAAAGATGGCCAAAAGAAGGCCCCAAAAATAACGAGTGAGATAAGCGCCACACCTGAAGGACAATAGGCAATTGCTCTGGCGGTTTCTTATGTTCGGATCCATGGTCGAGCCATACCTCAAAAGCGGTCAATTGTTCAGTGAAAAATGGACTAGGCTGAAACAAAATAAACATGTGCTACTTAAGTAGACCAAAAGAAAAGAGTATAATTATGGTTACAAAAGCATCATTCTTCATAATGCAATTAGTATTTAAGCCACGTTCATCATATCTTGCAAGCCCAGAGTAAGAAATTCAAACAAGAACAAATCCCAAGGAACACACCAGGAACTCCGCATTAGGGTCCTCAATCAGTGATGGAAGCTGCGAAAGGCAGATCTCAGCAGCCATGTCCCATGCATCCCTGCATTGTGCATAAGCGAGTATGCCAATTGAATTTTATAAACACAAAGCTGAATAAAAAGTTACAAGTATCTTCTGCATACCACATATGATGCAGATGGGTTGGTGGCAACATAGGGTAAGAGATGGGGGAACAATTAGCAGCACGCATAATTCGCTCCGCAAGTAAAAAATTTCGAAATAAACTGGCAACTAACAAATCTTGCCTGAACAGTTTCTGAAAAAGATCTGCAGCACAAAACCACAAGTATAGGTAACATGTCCGCTGACAAGAACCATAAATGAAAAGCTAAAAACCATGCTATGGTGCATCAAATCTATAGAGTGAAAAATTACCATGGGGAAGAACATTCCAAGCAATTGTGTCAGTCACAGCTGTAAAAATCCAGTTCAATTCACCGAGAAGTGTTTTCCGGTCATTCTGCCGTCCAGGAATTTTATCTATAAGCGAATAATCAAGGGACTCACGAAGCAAGGACCGTTTGCAGAACCTAGGAGAAAAAATGTAACAATCAATACATAGATAAGCCTATTGTACCACCAAAAAGGAAAATATTAAACAATTAAGCAAACCACACATACAAAAGAATTTACAACAAATTAAGGACAAATCACAGCATTCCTAAAGCAACTAAAATGATAAAAAATCAATCACAAAAAACAAAAACAAAAAACAAAACAAATGGAGAGAGAGAGATCATAAGGGATAGGCTTAGTTGAAGCAAGACCATAGCACAAGTATAGGCGGCATGCAGAATATCATAATAGCCATCTATGGCTCATTTTATGCAACCTGTCTCAGAATGTTGCAAACCAACAATGACACTAGTCACTCGTAGTTAAAAAAAAAATCTAAAAACATCAACCCAAAAGGGATAATTTAGTTGCGTTAGGGAATGAGCACAACTGAAAATCTATGAATAAAGATGACAAATAATATTTAAAACTCAGGATCCAAAAGACTATTATCTACAATGAAACCCAACAGTGATAGGTAGCAGCCATACCAAAAGTTAGAAAGTATATATTTTCTATAAAGAAATCAAATTTTCTATAAAGAAATCAAAGTTTCAACAAATAGTCAAACTGAACAACCAACAGGGAAATAAATTTCACCATCTTAATGCCATCTTTATAGGAGTTGTAAGGCAAGAAGTAAACACATCAGCGGGAAAATCAGCACTCTGGGGAAGAGTCTCATGTGCTTCACAGGCTGCAAGCAGAATGCAATCCCTTGAGGATCCAGAAGCACCCCAATCATTAAGCTATCAAGAAATAATCCAGAAGTCATCTTTACAGAAAGAAAAATCATAACCTACATGATGGTTACCACCAATTACCCAATAAATAAATTCATAGTAAAGACATAGTTGAATACCTCATTGAAGGCATTGATAATCATCCCAGCAGCAGAGCAGTCAAAAACATATATTGATGGTGTCTTCAACCAGGAATCAAGGTCACTGATTGGCAAGGGGATATACTGTGTATAACTCTGCAACAAAAACATGAATCAGAGAAACATGACAAATCTAATTACTAATGACAACAGAACATCAAAAAAAAACTGTTAGAAAGCAGTAACAAACCCTATTAAAGAGCCAAATTTCGCCATTAGCAGTTGGTTTTGGCACACCATGTCCATTATAATGGAACAGAACTCTCTCAGACTTGGCTGCTCTGCGACATGTATTACAAAGTTTCTTCACTTCCTCAACAGTAGGATCAAGTTGACACTTATAGCGAGCCTGCTAAAGTTTCAATAAGTTCAATTATTAGGTTAAAATGCACAGATAAAGCAATATGTCAAACAGGTGCATGCAAAAAATGTTCTTACCTTCGGTTGCCACCTTTCATACTGAATACTCAAGGTTTTCCCAATTGTCTCAAGTGCTTTTTGAGGTGCCATGGAAAAAGGATCTGCAAACATGGTAGAATACATAAATTGAAGAAAGTAAAAGACTTCTAGCCATGAAAACTTCTGAAACAAAGATTCAAAATGTTCTACATCATGTTTTATTTCCATGGCAAATTGCCAAAGCAATGAATGATATGAAAATAAAGCCCGACTCAAACTTGCTTGGTTTGTAATTCTAAAGATAGCTAGAAGTCTCAAATCATTGCATTTTTCTTCACTTTTGTGGCAATCAAACAATGCAACATGCTCAACCACAAGTACCAGAAATGGGGAAAGATACATAAATAGTATGAACGGTATAGATATGCACAGCGCACAGGATTCTTCAACAAAATTAGAATTGAAAAATACTGCTACTGAACAAGGACACTGAATCCCATTTAAACACAGTTTACCATTATTACTTTGGCAAACAAACTGACAATGAATTCCTTTTAAACAATCTTTAGAATTAGTTGCTTTAAGGAAACCAAAAAAAAAAAAAAAGTACACAAATAAATAATGATGATAAAATTCTTTTAAAAAATTTGCAAAGACTGTTTCAACCGTCTTGGAAAAACTATTTACAACCTCTTTAGCACATCCCATAAAAAAGGTGCAACAAAGGAAAAACATTAGCCAGTATTATAAGTAGTACTCACTAATTACATGACTAATTAATAGCAAATAGCAGGAAGTATTTGGAAGTCTAATATGATAGTTCAGACCGGAAATATACCTTAAAATACCACCAAACTAAATGAAAATAAAGTTGACAATAAATTAACAACCAATACACAAACCAAGAAAAAAAATAGAAGGAAATCAGCAGCTTAAAATGCACCTATCCAGCACTCCATTCTGGCACAAGGAGATATCTTGATTACATCAGGTGGATCCACACTAATATTTAAACATAAAACTAGAGCGACACATCCTGTCTTCATCTGCGTAAAAAATTGGGAATTAATCCAACACCGACATTCATATATAAGACAAAATAGTTTCAAAATCCTTTTACCAGAATAGACTAAAACAAGGAAGAAATTGGAAACAAAGAGAGAGAGAGAGAGAGAGAGAGAAGGAAACATATTGGCTCAATTTCTCGTAGTGTTCATTGAAAAAAAAAAAGGCAGTGTCATAATGATTCACTTTTAATTTCACCGTGCCAATAAACGAATTGCCAATGGTAATGTGATGACAGCAGATGCCTTGATGTCTTACCATCTTCCACAATAAACCCTAACTGCTGTTAATTGCTCAAAGCAATTCTAATTTTGAACGTTACTTTGATTTTTTTGACATTTTCTTTTCTGCTCTTTACTTCCAAATATACCATCTTCATTTTGAGCAAGAAAAATAGAAGTTTCTTTCCTCATGGCAAATCAAATGCAACATAAACTCCAAGATAAGCATATTTCATTCTTCAAGTAAATAAAGAAGTACACAAGTATTTGTGAAAAAGTGTCTAGCCAGCCTAATGGTGCAGCAAATAACACAAACAAAAGTTGGCCATTCCTAAAACAATTCTTAAAGCAAATTACCAGCTTGATATATATATATATATATATATATCTTATGTCAAAACTACGGATACTGGGAGCATGCAGTTAAGTGACAATTGCATACTTTACATTTCATTTTTTTGTTACATTTAAGCAGTCGCCAAAGTTTTTAGAGATTCACATTCAAAAATAACAGTTTCATCATAGATATTCAAAATCAACCCACCTAGACATGTCATCAAAGTGGGTCTATTTTAAAGGGTTGGGCACCCAGTCATTAGAAAGCGCAAGTGCTTAATATGACTAAGCTCTATATTTAGCCAAAAACTTTCTAATGATTATCAGAAAATTATAATTATTGCTAATTCCAAATCATTTATTGTACCCCTGGTGCATCAGACAAATAACTGTCATAGCAAAGCAATTTTGGAAATCCTCTATTCTGTTCAACAGTCAGTATTTGTACAGATGGGAACAACAGACTGAGAACAAAATTAATATCCACAGACCACAATTCCTAACCATACAAAGTTTTTAATTGAAGTCTGTCAACTATCAAACCAGTTCTCCCCTGTCATATTGGTGCAGTTCATGCAAATATTTTTATCATCTAAAGAACAAATCATGGATCAACATGGGTACAATAATCCAGGAATAAACTCTAATTGCATGTACTCTATGAAGTGAATTATGAGGCTTGATGACTTGAACTGAATTATGAACACAGTGGTTGCAGAACTCAGTTGAGTAAATTGAAAACTCTGATCCTCACCGATCTAGAAATCAATGTCGACCACATGATATATTGCCTATTGCTTATAGACGACACAACCAACTAAAAAAAGCTGTACTTTTCACATTTTAAAGATGCATTACGGATATCAATTTTAGTAGCTATTACATTGTAACAATATAACGACTAACTTAGTTTAAGTCAAGTGTGCACAGGACAACCACTTTGACATCTAGGCAACCAGCAAGCTCTTTCCTGAGTTTCATGCTCAAGATGGTCGCATACATCCCAAAATAAGGACCTGATTCAATCCCAACCTGTTGGAATTGGACAGATCACACCGATGCTATTACCAATAATGAACGTAAAACTAAAACAAGTAAAATTAGACAGTCCAACTTCAAATTCCAGACCACAGAACCAATTACCTAATTGCTATACAGCCTATCAACGAATACTTTTGAAATGGATTTGAGTAATGCCGCTTTTATCAGTTGATAGAATTAAAATCTAATCTAGCCCACATTTCGTAGCATTAGATTCCCCAGATAAAGGTTTTCATTTGGATCATATTGTCGTAATTGAAATGAATAATGGGATCATTTTCTGCCACACTATCAACATCAACGATTACAAAAAAAAACGGAGCTGCAAGAAAGACTGAGCTTACGCGGTCCTTAGGCCGCCATTTCGAGACCAAACCACTGTCGGAGGGGCCGGTGGGCAAGCAACCCTCGAAGGCCTCGTGCCGAGGTTCGCCCAGCACCTTGTTCTGAGGCAAGTATGCCATGCTGGTCGTGGTGGAAGCCGTGGCATTCCCATGGCTACTACTAGCAGTCTCCGAATCCCTCCTCTGCGAGAACAAATCCCCGTCCTCGTGGCTCGAAGAGCACTCGTCCAGGTGCACCACCGAAGATTGCGAGTAACGAGACGCCATCAAATCCCCCAATGCCATTCAAAGCCCCCCAGACCCCCTCAAATCAGCCAAACAGCCGATTTCCCTAATCGAACAACCATACCATTCAGAAATGAAACAATCAAACCCTAGCTCCTCCCCTGCAGATAATTACGATCGGGAAGATTTGAGAAAGAGAGAGAGAGAGATACAGAGAGAAAGATATCTATAGAGATAGAGAGAAAGAGAGAAGCGAGGCTAATCAACAAAGCCGCTGAACCAGCGGCGCATAGAGATTCGCCTGAGAAAAGCGAGAGAATCCAGCTCGGAAAACCCTAGAAAACCAGAGAAGGAGCTCTGAAAACCCTAGAACCCAAGGGCCCGGAAGCAGATGATGGAGGCGCATATAATAGTGGCGGCACAACCAAAAAACGAAATCTCTCAAAATTAGGCTTTTGTGAAGGAAATGAATAAGAAGACTGTGCGTGTGCGTATGCGCTTGCGTTTGGTCATTTGGTGTGTGTATAATATTGTGTTTGTCTTGCTTATTTTCTTTTTCCTTTTTTTTAAAAATTTTTTATTTGTTTCTGTTTTTCTCTCTACCTTATATATTTTTATTACACGGATTTATTTCCTATTTTTCCCAGATTTCTTCCAGATTTAGAAAGGATTACATGGAAAGAAAAGCAGCCTATCTTAGGGTCCGTTTGGGAGTGCGTTTTTAAAAAAATAATCTGCGTTTTTAAATCAAATCGTAATTTTGGAGTGTTTGGGATTGCGATTTTGAAAACGCAAATTTTAAAATCGTAGAAAAATCTGCGATTTCAATAAGCTGACTAGATGATGCTTATTTGAAAAAGTACGAATTTAAATCAAAATCACGATTTCACTTAAAATGCAACATTTACCTATTTGGTCTGAAATCGCAATTATATGCTAATTTTACCCAAACACTCGATTGATAAAAAAAGTACTTTTTAGCCTGTTTTACCAAACGCCTGTGCGATTTTAAAAAGTGACGATTTCAAAAACACAATTTTTAAAAACGCAATTTTTAAAATCGCACTTATTGAAATCGCACTCCCAAACGGGCCCTAAATTCAGAATCACCACCGGACTTCATCGCTTTGCAGTTTTCGTTTTTTTTTTGGTTATTTCTTCAAGCTAATTTTTCAAGAATAAAAATTTGAGTTTTAAAAAATTCATTTAATTTAGTCTATTAAACTTAAAATTACACTTAAAAACTTATATACAAACAAATATTACAAATATATATATGAAATTTAAAGTGGATATTATTATTATTATCTGCCTATTTTCCTCTCTTTTTTTCCCATGTTTAACTTAAAAAGCACCATGTGGACTATAGTTTATGAATAAGACAAAGACTTCCTCTAAAATGAGTCGGAAGACATTAAAAATACATATGAAAAATTATATATTCTTATAAGAATCCCATGCTTTTAAAATATAAAATAGATAAGATTAGAGGAATTCCTCTATATAACTTTTGTTCTTACTTGTAACAACTAATGGAAAATGTTAATCGCATATGCATTATTACTATAAAATAACTTGCCAATTTAAAGTTTCCTATATTCATTAATAAATCATAGTGACAACTTGTTTATATATATATATATGGCCAACAAAGAGAGGGAGAGGCACAAGGAAAAATTGAATTAGTGACTTCCATATAGTAATATAGTCAAGGACGGAGTACAAATGCCTTTATAATCTACTCACTTCATTCAATATTGTTAAGGACGGAGGCAGAATTTGGTATGAGTAAGGGCCAAGAGGCAACAAACAAAAAAAATTACTTGACCTTAAAACTTGTTTGTTTCCTTGTCTTAGGGGGTCATAGCTTACACTGGCCATTTTTAGCTTTTTCACTGAATATAATAATATTATTTAGTAAACTGTTATATAATTGAAATACGTGACAAGAAAAAAATGTTTATAGATTGACAGTTACTATCATGTCATCTCAATTGTATATAATAAATAAAATTATAGGGTGATTAATTGTGCACAATGCACATGTAGTAATTTGTAATCTGATGAATGATGAATGGAAGGTTGATAGGACAGAAGAGCCCGTGAAGTTTTGTCATGACTCATGAGCTGTGGAAAGCAATTAAGAGTGACAAAACTCGAGGGAGAATAGGACGCATGGATGAAGCTTTTGAAGGTGTAGTTTATAGTTTTATAGGAATCTTGCACAAATCTTCAGAAAGATGGAGCTTAATTTTCTGCCTCAAATCCACTTGTAAGAAGCCATGGGCGCTGGATGATGATGTGGCTTTTTTTTTTTTTTTGGGTCAAAAATACATTTTCACAGTAATAATACAATTGTAGAAGCCAGTGAGATATCAATGTCGTTTTGGCACCAGACAGCTCAGCATTTGTACACGCGTACACTCGAGGTGTCAACAAAAGATGCTTACATTTGAAGGGGGAATGATGTAGGAGCGACCGACCGTCTTTACAGCATGTGGAATGGTTAAGGTTTCTGCTTTAAGGGCATATGCCCTTCTAGGATTCTCTTTGCCCTAACTGCCTCCTCATTACCTATATAGTAATGTTCAAAGACACATATTTATTTCATTATTTATTATTTATTATTTTAGGCAATGCCAGCAGTCAAATTAAAATTAAAAGGAGTTTTGTAATTTGAATACCTAGAGTTTTGGACTACATAAACAAAACAAAACATAACATTGCTTCTTTTTTTTTACATGTCCACACAAGAGAATGGAATAGATTTGAACTAGTGATCTACGCTTCATGAGACATGGTCCATAGCCGATTAAGCGGACAAAACATAACATTGCTTGAAATGCAATTTTAGCTGCAAAATATTATTAGTTTGCAGTTTTTACCTACGATAAAGCGATTGCTCATTTAACCTTGGATTTGGTTTGAGTGCTATAAAAAGGGCGCATATTATGTTTTTTTTTTTTTTTTTTTTTTTGTTAAATACCTAATATCCCCTAAGGTTTCATTTCTTTATTTTTTTTCCCCTAAAGTTTGATTTTGATCATATGAGGTTCTTATGGTTTTGATAAATGACCAAATTGGTCATTTTATCAGTTGATCGTTAGTTGACTTAACAAAAATTCACGTGGACAAATGAAAATTTGGCACCTGGCATAAGTGACCATGTCATCAATTATGGGGTGGCCACCTAATTAATTTTTTTTATTTTAAAAAAAATAAAAAAAAAGACAAAAAAATAAAAATAAAATTTAGGGTGGTCGTTGGCTCCATGGGGTGGCCGAGACACCCCCGGTCAGTACCCACTGTGGGTGGTTTCAACCACCCCCTTGGCACCTTGAGCCACCCCCATCTGGCCAAATGGGGGTGGCTGGTGCCAAAGCCACCCCAAATTTTTTGTATTTTTTTCTTTCTTTTTTTTAAAAAAGAAAAATTGATTTTTTTTTAAAAATAAAAATTGATTTTTTTTAAAAATAAAAATTTTAATTAGGTTGCCATGCCATCATTGATGACGTAGCCACTTATGCTAGGTGTCAAATTTTCATTCGTCCACGTGGACTTTCGTTAAGTCAACTAACGGTCAATTGACAAATAACTAATTTGATCATTTATCAAAACCACATGGATCTCCTGTGATCAAAATCAAACCCTAGGGGAAAAAAAAAGTAAATAAATGAAACCTTATGGAGTATTAGGTATTTAACTATTTTTTTTATTTAAACGGTGTAAATTTAATTTTAAGTTTTTTCATGAAAAAGATAAAGAATTAAAATAAATTTGAATTGTTGAATAAACTATAACAAATGTGCTGTATTTTTTTCTTCAGGCCAAATCCTTTAACCTATATAATTAAAAAAAAAAAAATGCAATGGTTTTTATAAACTTATTATTCATATATAATGGAAAAATGAAAGATTAATGTCTTTGGAAATGATAGAGTGATAAAGTTTTCTTTCAAATTGAATTAGATTTTTGTTTAGTCTAGTTTATAAAATTGACATACGTTCTTAAAGGACAAAGCTTGTTTGACAACACTTTTTAGAATTGTTTTTTTGCTTTTTAGCCCAAAAAAAAAAAAAAATTTAAAAATCATCGCGGTTCTTACATACATTTTCAATAGAGCAATACATGCTTTAAGTACACATACGATATATCAATTGAATAGATTGGATAGAAAGAAATTGATCGGTGGCAAACTCTATCTATGATGGTGAAAAAAAACAAAAAAAAAAAAAAACTAATGTTGTCAACATCAATTCATTGATATGATCCACCCATACTACCCCAAATTTAATTAATTAAGATTAAAATTCAACTTGGTATATAAAACTTTAAGATTAACTACTTCTTGTTGTATGTTGATAAGTTTTAAGTTATTACCTTCAATCAATATATAAGATTTCTTTATGATGTTCAAAACAAATTACCCTATACCCAACAATTCATACCATGATTAAGACTTAATTATTTTAGCTTACGATTTACAAAGAATATGCAAGTTGATAAGACTAACGGAAGAATATGCCGTGACGTTGGTTTGGTGACCTCATTAGGTCTTAATCAAGAGCACATGCAAAAGTTAAAGCTCAATGATTAACCACTTGATTTCAAAACTAAGCTCCAAAGCATACAATATTTTGCGCATGCTCAGGCAGGCCATTCACGTGCTTGTCGCCGTCTCATCTCTTGTCACCTTTCGTGGGCCGTGGCCAATGGCCATGCTTTGATGAAGTTCAAAGACAATCCAAATTCTCTTAATTTGATTACTACCTAAGCTAAACATGACAGTGATATATATATAGATCTACAGCATGTTTGTTTTGCTTTGATTGGGACCTGTGGATCACGGCGATTCCATCTTGAAATTGGATTGGGATTTCTTATTATTGGATTTGAACAATCTTTACATAATTAATTTGCCTAATCGGGTGGGCTCGACATCCTAGTTCACTCAGAGGAGGTGGAACCTGTAACCCCTTTCTTAGACGACCCAAACTTTTATAAAATTCGAGTAAAAAAACCATTTTGTGGACAATAAGGCTAAGAGAAATGTTATATTCTATATTTTTATTACACTAGGCTAACGTGACAAGACATAGTAGCTCTTAGATCGACCATTGTTAAAAAAAATATACATATATATTTAACGGCTACTACACCATACCACGTTAGTATAGTGAGATAAAAG
The DNA here is from genome assembly GCA_006937295.1 of Carpinus fangiana. Classification (NCBI taxonomy): domain Eukaryota; kingdom Viridiplantae; phylum Streptophyta; class Magnoliopsida; order Fagales; family Betulaceae; genus Carpinus; species Carpinus fangiana. The sequence continues at coordinate 10,897,879 of CM017327.1, read as the reverse complement.
TATGATGTATAACATTACTTTAAGGCTAATAACAAAAGAGTAATGCTATAAATCACACTTTAATCCTGCCATTATTTTACCATTATGGTGTGACGGTGATCAGGGACGGAAGCAGAGATTAGTATGGATAGGGGCTAAGAGTAAAAAAAAAATAGTGGCTAGGGGCCAATATGCAATTTTGTTTTTTTTTTTATCTTTTTATTTTTTTATTTTTTTTTGCCTATACTAGCCCCCTATTCCTCTGTCCCCAGCCGTGACAATCGGCCTTTAAATTGTGAGTAATGCTATCTAGTATCACACAAACATCCCACAAAGCTGACGAAACAAGGTATAATAACTTTTGGATTAGCCATTGTTAACCAAAAAAAAATCTAATGATTACTAAACCTTGTCACATCAGTTTTGTATGATATTTATAAAATGTTTATATAGTATGTAACATTACTTTTATATTATTATTATCTATTTATTCTAATAATGACCGATTCAAAAGTTGATAAACACGATCAGGCCTCTACCAGTGAAACAAAAATCGAGTATATAGCATCACTAAAAAAAATAAAAAAAGATTCTTTTGAGAGGGCAACACGGTCTTTTGGGTGAACATAGTTTAGAAGCACGAATAAAGAAAGGAGGGACACCAAGGTCACCTTCGATATTCAATTATTCATAGTTTATAGTACTTAATACGTGTAATTATTAATTAATACGACCATGAAAACGTGGATCGGAGCAATCTTATCAAGATCAATTTCTTATACTAATTTTCTTGTTTGCTAGCAAAGTCATGCCTCTAAAGTTTAACAGCGTAAGAAAAAAGGAAGGTTTGTAAGAATATCTGAGCATGATACCATCTCTATTTTGGATAAAAACTCTCTTTGACTATTTAAAGAATTTCCTCCAAATCGGGTTTGGGAAATTTTTTCAATTCAGCTTATTAAGTTGCAAGTTTCAAAAATGCATGAAACTCTCCCTATGCATGTTGAGAGAATGAGATTCTCCTTATTTAAAGTGAAATGAAGAGGAATCGTTTCACGGATTTGTTTTATTGCATATAATGGTGTCTATATTGTCACGTGTTTACAACTTTTTAAATGACATGACAGGATATTTATCATGTAGCAACATATATACTTTTAAATCGGTGATCAAAATCTAATATAGGGAGGAGAAGTGCTAGAGATTCAAACAAATGACTCAGAAAAATTTCCAAATTGATGTAGCAAGAGTTTTTAAATTTGTTTAAAAAAAAAATGCAATTCTCTCTCATTTGTTTGCCACGTAAGTTTGAAATTTTTTTTGGGTTAATTTGTTTGGCTTTTTAGCTCTTCTCCTAATATAGATCATGAAATTAGTTAAAGTAATTTTTTTGACAGCCAGCCAACCAAATTGATGATGGGTCACTTGCAAAACAAAAGAGACGTGATCCCTTAAAGGCTTGAAGATGCTTTGTTCCTTAAATTTAGCGTAGTGTTTTGAGAGAAAAGTGAACTGAAAAGTTTAGGGTTAGAGAGAGTGTATATAATAGATTCAATGGAAATAGACCCTTGGTTGCTTGTCACGTAGTAAGCTTGGAGCCATTTGATCAATGGTGCAGTCATTTTCTATATAGCGAGTGTTATTCTGCAAATTTAGCGTAGTGTTTTGAGAGAAAAGTGAACTGAAAAGTTTTAGGGTTAGAGAGAATGTATATAAGAAATTCAATGGAAATAGACCCTTGGCTGCTTGTCACGTAGCAAGCTTGGAGCCATTTGATCAATGGTGCAGTCATTTTCTATATAGCGAGTGTTATTCTGCATGTGGCGAGTTTGTACAACTATTTTTTACGCAATATGGTATAAGAGTGGATCTACCTATAATTTATATCCCAAACAAAATGATTCATTTCCATTTCAAGTGAAATAGAGAAGATTCTGATCCTTATTTCGGGTACATTTCAATTTAATAAATCATGTGGGAGAAAAAATTTTCACCCAATTTAAAGAAAACGTTGTGTCCTTTATTCTTATCTTTAAATGTGTAAGATGTTGTTGTATGATTCCTCCACGAGGTCATTTTGCTGCATAATCTATCATAAAATAGGGCAAGGCAGGCATTTGAACAAAGGGATGTGGGTCTACGAGAATCAAGGTAAAGTAGAAAAAAGGGTTTTTGGGGAATCAAGTGAGGGGGAGGGGAAGTGCCCCACTCCCCACATTCATTCCAAAACCCCAATTTCAATCATAATTCAGAACCCTATAGAAGACAACCATCTCCATTTTAATATTTCTGAAGGGACAGAGGTTGACCTAGAAGTCTCAATATTCTATGAAAGAAAAAAAAAAGCATTAATAATTTCACCACCTTTCCTCATCTCCAGCTTTTCTTCATTGCTTTTTGTGCACCATTCACCGTAAAGAAAGACTGAAAAAGAGTAATAACACTAGCTCGTGAGAACGCATTTCCCAACCATACAAAAACATGTGTCCCTACATTGTGGAATTCAAGCCTATCACCGTGTTTGAATGCTAGTGCCCTAAACAGAGCAACCGAAGACAAAAATAATTAGATTATGGTTTATCTACAGAAACTCGATATAAATTTAACATAAAATTATAAAGGTAGAATTGAAAGATCTTACTTATCTAATTAATTACGTCGAATATGTCCAATTTGTGTGAAGATGCCGCTTTGTATATGTCTAAAGTTTACCTGACATCAATAGATTCGTCACAAAAATAAAAAGGAAAGCAACTATTCAAAAACACTTATGAACAGAATTTATTATTATTTTATTTTTTCTTTTGGGTAATTGGAAGGATTCTGCTTTAGTTAGTATTTCACGTACACTCTGAGATTATTTTGAAAAGGATGTCTATGACTCATTTAGCACTATGCTAAATTGTTAATGCCATATGCCCTTTGACCTACAAAGTAAGTGACGAGGAGTCAATACCCACCACAAAGACAATTCATTCAAGCTGAATCTCTTGTTTTGAAAATTCAAAGGCTGCAAATATTCACCGCCCCCCTCTTGTTTGACACTTTCAGTGGTTCACAACACACATATTGCCAATCATTGAAAACTTTAGCAAGTTTGAATCTCCCCATAGATATTTCTTGTTATTAGATAAGGATTACCATCAATTTGTCCTCCGTCAGCCCATACGATAAGCAGTCGAATAATTCAATTTTTTTTTATAAAGATAAATTACAAACGAGCTTTTTAACAGTGTATTGTCCTAACAATTTAAACAACAAATTGACAGAAATCCCAATCTACTGAGTAACACGTCTTAGATAATAGACTACTAAAAACAAATAAACTCTTCAACCTTCTTTCCTTCTTAAACTACTTCCCATTTATGTGAATGGAACATGACTTACCAAATGTGACGCAGTAGGTCACCAATGACGTCTTCATACGTTGCCACAGTCGAGGACTTAGAAAAGTTTAGGTCCATTGATTTGCGCGATCGTTGCTAACAAATCAAACTATATGTGACTCATATTTAGCATCCCTATGCTATGATCTTGGGGTTATAAACAGTGTTCCGATGACTTCGGACTCCATATATTGATTTAAAATCCATCCAACGGTACATGCATGCACCGGGATGGACCGCCAAATTAAATGTATCAATATTTATTTTATGTCTCTCCTCCTCCCTTTTTTTTTTTTTTTTTTTTTTTAGATATGTCTCTCCTTCTTCTCTATCCTTTCTTCTGCCCAAATTATATTTTTCTGGCCATTAAATCATCTTCTCAGAAGGGGGAAAAAATAATTTGGTTAACTTATAGGGCTGGACTGATATGTGCATGTTGGGCCATAATGGGCTAACTCTAACTAGAAGGATCTGTTAGAATTGGTCTCTACATTTGACACCACTTCATGATATCTAAATTTGGGCCCTTAATTAAATTCAACTACAAATAATTATGAACCTTAGAAGAATGTCTGCCTTTAATGGTTACTTGTCTTTTTTTGTTTGGTCATGAGAGGCAGACACACAGGAAGTTAACATGATGATTGCAAATTGCTATAGGCCCATATTGCAATTCTTATGTATATATTAATTAATGTTATACTGTACACCGCATTTTTATTTACTTTAAGGGAAAACTTCAGGGAATCTCCTTGAACTTCCACTCGATTTGAAATACCTCCCTCAAACTTTAAAAATTATCAATTTACACCTCTAAACTTTCAATTGCTCTCAATTTCGATCAATCCGTACAAATTAGGACACAAATTTTTTAAAAAAAGACCAAAATACTCCTGATTTTTATTTTTTAAAAAAATAAAAAAAATATCTGGAAGTTTGAATTTTATACAAAAGTCTCCATTTTAAATTCACTTTTTAAAATTTCAACTACCAAAATGTTGTTTTTTTTTTAAAAAAAAATGAAAATCAGGGGTATTTTGATCTTTTTAAAAAATTTTGTGCCTTAATTTGTACGGATGGGTCCAAATTGAGAACAATTGAAAGTTCAGGGGTGTAAATTGAGAGTTTTTTAAGTTTGAAGGGGGGTATTTCAAATCGGGTGGAAGTTCAGGGGAGTTTTGTGAAGTTTTCCCTTACTTTAATTATGTAATATTATCCATCTGTCTCTGAATATATATATTTTAAAAAAAGGAATGAATTGAAGAGAATGCAGTTACACGCTTTTGTTTATTCTTCAGATCATAATCTTTCCAAATTCGGATATTTCCATCAGCTGTATCATAGCCACACATCAGAAGTTAGATCGACTCAAAATTTCAGACATTGCAACAAAGAGCCCTCTGTAACCAATTAAAACAGAAGCAAAGAAGATTACATGAAGCAAGCTGTCATCATTCAAGCTCATTTGCAAGGCAGAGCTTACTAATTCCTTTGTCAGGAAAATCATGATTATCAAAACTGTTAATCATCATTATCAAAACTAACAAAGATGGTTGATATCCCAGGAAGACACAGATTGGGATATCACAAGACAATGAATAAAGGACTCATGGCATTCACCAAAGTATAATAGCCACCAAATTGGTTGCAACCCATGTAAATGTAATCATATTTCACAAGATACAAAAACAAAAACAATTTTGACGTTAATTCATGCTGAAATATGAACCTCCTATAATTTTAAAATCATCAGAGCATGCAATTTCTTGAAATTGGACCATACTAGGCATATTCAGAGCCTTGCTCAAATAAAAATTATGATAAATGAAAGCTGCATACCTGATCCATTCACTCTCACCTGCAGCAATAACAATAGGAGAGAAAGGTTGGGGAAGTATTGTTTTGGAACCAGTCTCGAACCTCGTATCCCAGCTAGCAATTGGATTATTAAGCTTGCTAACAATTGACCCAGAAATAAAAAACACATTGGTTCCATAATCAAAAAAACTATAGCGTACTTTTTTCCTAAGCCTACACAGATAATAAAAGGTGTCAAAATTACTAGTTATCTCAATAGGTAAATTTAATTACTTAATCATTAGTTTAATTTAAATGAGGTGAATTGACGAAGTCAAGGTTCGATCCTAAAACCTTTGACTCTAATACCATGTTAAATTACCAGCTATCCTAAAAGCTTAAGCCGATAGGAATAGGTAAATTTAATTACTTAATCATTAGTTTAACAAAAGGAACATAATGAATTAATTAAAAGAAAAATGACCCACATGAGTGCTGGCATTTTGCTATGTGCTCCAATGCGAATTTCTCCCTCTCCTCTCTTCTAGCCAATATTTCTTCACTATCATCTGATGCAGTAAGAAGTGGCTTGGAAAAGTAACCACAATTCCAATTGTAGATTGTTGATTGCGGAAGTAGGTTGTGTTCCGAAGCCTCAGATGATCCTCCAGCACCAAAAAGTGAGTCAGCTAATCCTGTGTCTAGAGAATTCANAGGCATATTCAGAGCCTTGCTCAAATAAAAATTATGACAAATGAAAGCTGCATACCAGATCCATTCACTCTCACCTGCAGCAATAACAATAGGAGAGAAAGGTTGGAGAAGTATTGTTTTGGAACCAGTTTCGAACCTCGTATCCCAGCTAGCAATTGGATTATTAAGCTTGCTAACAATTGACCCAGAAATAAAAAACACATTGGTTCCATAATCAAAAAAACTATAGTGTACTTTTTTCCTAAGCCTACACAGATAATAAAAGGTGTCAAAATTACTAGTTATCTTAATAGGTAAATTTAATTACTTAATCATTAGTTTAATTTAAATGAGGTGAATTGACGAAGTCAAGGTTCGATCCTAAAACCTTTGACTTTAATACCATGTTAAATTACCAGTTATCCTAAAAGCTTAAGCCGATAGGAATAGGTAAATTTAATTACTCAATCATTAGTTTAACAAAAGGAACAAAATGAATTAATTAAAAGAAAAATGACCCACATGAGTTCTGGCATTTTGCTATGTGCTCCAATGCGAATTTCTCCCTCTCCTCTCTTCTAGCCAATATTTCTTCACTATCATCTAATGCAGTAAGAAGTGGCTTGGAGAAGTAACCACAATTCCAATTGTAGATTGTTGATTGCGGAAGTAGGTTGTGTTCTAAAGCCTCAGATGATCCTCCAGCACCAAAAAGTGAGTCAGCTAATCCTGTGTCCAGAGAATTCAACACATGAGACTTGAACTCCAAAGAATAAACTCTTCGCATTCCCATTCCCACTAAATAATTAGTTTGAGGAGGGCTGACAGGAGGAGTTCGGAAGGTTACAGGCAAATGACCTGGCAACAATAGAATTAGTAAATAATGATTAAAACAGTAAAAACAAGGCCAAAAAAAAAAAACTATATCAAATTTTAGTAAAAGATATCTCATAAATTTACCTCCTCTCATCTCAAACCATGAAGATGACCGAGCTAATCCAGCAAGAGGAGTTGGAGATGCTGCTGTGGGCTTGAAAGGTTTTGCCACTACTTGCTCAATCCCTATAATGGACAGCACTCGTCGACCAAGAGTGGCTATGTGTGGAGATGGATCATTGGCTAATGTACACATAGCCTTAACGCATTGTGAATATATTGCATTGTCCAATGGTTTTGACCTTGAATGGTTAACAACCACATTGTTGACACCATCATTCAATATTCCNAACCATGAAGATGACCGAGCTAATCCGGCAAGAGGAGTTGGAGATGCAGCTGTGGGCTTGAAAGGTTTTGCCACTACTTGCTCAATCCCTATAATGGACAGCACTCGTCGACCAAGAGTGGCTATGTGTGGAGATGGATCATTGGCTAATGTACACATAGCCTTAACGCATTGTGAATATATTGCATTGTCCAATGGTTTTGACCTTGAATGGTTAACAACCACATTGTTGACACCATCATTCAATATTCCAGAATCAGAATCATCAGACAAAGGAGAACCATGCATAATGCCAGAGGTAGCAAGAGGGCTGCTGGTGGAGACCCTTCCATCTCGAACCACTGATGGATTGTCATTGCTGACTCTCGACAGAGAACCAATCTGGGATGAAACAATATTTGAGTTACCATATCCACTACTACTGCTGCGGCTTATATGCGCCAAAGAAGGTAAATAGTTAAGCAAAGAATTAGGCTGAGGTTTCCAATATGCAGCAACAATTGACTTGAGATGCTTGTTGTGGCCAAAGGCAAAGCGAGACAGAGCTGTCAAGAAAAAAGAAAACCATGCTTAGTTACTTTTCAATAGACTCTATTTACCAGAAATCCCCTTAAAACCATTTTGAAGAATCCAGACTCCTCACTTTTCATCCAATCACAACAATAAGTTCGTAATTAACCCAAAAAAAAAAAAAAAAATCTAGATGCTGAAGACAACCAAATTGGATTAATACAGAAAATGGATGACTATTCACATACCCACAGCAACCTCTGCCCTAACTAGTGGGCTTCTATCTGAAACAACACTTAAAAGGCTTCTAACAATACTAATCTCAGCCTTAATCTTTTCGTCGCCATCACATTCTTCATCTCCTCCAACTCCAGCACCATCTCTACATGAGTCATCCCCCATGTCAAGCAGGGTGCCTAGCGCAAAAACAGCACAAGCCCTAACCTGAAATAAAAAAAAAATATGGATAATACAATTAAACATTACAATTTCACTGCAAAATGGAAATCACAGATCGCTTAAGAGAAAAAAATATAGCTCTCAAAGTAAGATGGTAAACCTCTGGCTGGGGCTCAGACAATAGAGGAGCATATACAGCAGGGGCATCAGCCTGCAATGCTATTATTTGGGCATCTGCGAAATCCTCCCACAACTTTCCCATACAGAGGCAAAGCCACTGAAGAAATAAGGGGTCAGCCTGTTCATCGCTTGGTGTTGAACCCTGAAGGTGCTTCAAGCAGATATGAATCAAACCAGCTTCGATACAAGCTTCCTGGCCCCTTCTATGCCCATCCACAATCACAGCCAAAACAAATGCAGCCATTGCACGCTGTTCTGGATATGCCTCAATGCTATCAAGAAATCTAATGAAATATGTATGACCCCCATCCTTTACTAGATCAATCTGACATGACTATCATCCCACGAGACAACAACATAATCAACATCTTGTAAATATATATATATTCTTTGAAAGTAATAGAAATAACATTTTAAAGCGAAAAGTGTTACTCTGGTATACAGAGTATAAATTTTTAATAAACAAACTAAATTAGCTGAAATAATATGAAGCAGATTAAGGTAGTACCTTATCAAATGCAAGAATCTTAGTCCATATGAAAACAAGAATTTGCCGTAGTTCTGGTGTCGTCGTTTGCAACAGCTTCAGGACATATGGAAATATTCCAACAGACAAAGCCTACAAAACGCATAAAGTCATGAAGTTAATCGTGAAAGAAAGAAGCAACAATTAAGTCACCAACAACTACCAGATCAACTGCCCAGGGTCCCATGTCAAGGAATCTTCCAAGAAGAACCAGTGCCCGAAATCGATGGCCTTGACTACGCAAAACCTACAAGAAAGTTAGTTTACAGACTCGTTATTATAAGCAAAGAATAGTATGAACACCAAAACACTGACTCCATGAAGAACAAAACTCCATTCTGCACAGAGAAAAGAGCAAGAATTGAGCTGTAAATGACTCAAAACATATATACCCACCAAACTAAAGAAAATAGGACTCAGCAAGGAATTTGAAAGCGCACACCTGAAGGACAATAGGCAATTGCTCTGGTGGTTTCTTATGTTCGGATCCATGGTCGAGCCATACCTCAAAAGCCGTCAATTGTTCAGTGAAAAATGGACTAGGCTGAAACAAAATAAACATGTGCTACTTAAGTAGACCAAAAGAAAAAGAGTATAATTATGGTTAACAAAAGCATCATTCTTCATAATGCAATTAGTATTAAGCAATGTTCATCATATATTGCAAGCCCAGAGTAAGAAATTCAAACAAGAACAAATCCCAAGGAACACACCAGGAACTCCGCATTGGGGTCCTCAATCAGTGATGGAAGCTGCGAAAGGCAGATCTCGGCAGCCATGTCCCATGCATCCCTGCGTTGTGCATAAGTGAGCATGCCAATTGAATTTTATAAACACAAAGCTGAATAAAAAGTTTCGAGTATCTTCTGCATGCGCACCACATATGATGCAGATGGGTTGGTGGCAACATAGGGTAAGAGATGGGTGAACAATTAGCAGCACGCATAATTCGCTCCGCAAGTAAAAAATTTCGAAATAAACTGGCAACCAACAAATCTTGCCTGAACAGTTTCTGAAAAAGATCTGCAGCACAGAACCACGAGTTAAATGGAAAGCTAAAAATCATGGTATGGTGCATCAAGTCTATAGAGTGAAAAATTACCATGAGGAAGAACATTCCAGGCAATTGTGTCGGTCACAGCTGTAAAAATCCAGTTCAATTCACCGAGAAGTGTTTTCCGGTCATTCTGCCGTCCAGGAATTTTATCTATAAGCGAATAATCAAGGGACTCACGAAGCAAGGACCGTTTGCAGAACCTAGGAGAAAAAAAATGTAACAATCAATACACGGATAAGCCTATTTTCTATAAAGAATTCAAAGTTTCACCATCTTAACGCCATCTTTATAGGAGTTGTGAGGCAAGAAGTAAACACATCAGCGGGAAAATCAGCACTCTGGGGAAGAGTCTCATGTGATTCACAGGCTGCAAGCAGAATGCAATCCCTTGAGGATCCAGAAGCACCCCAATCATTAAGCTATCAAGAAATAATCCAAAAGTTATCTTTACAGAAAGAATAATCATAACCTACATGATGGCTACTACCAATTACCCAATAGATAGATTCATAGTAATTAAGACACAGTTGAATATATACCTCATTGAAGGCGTTGATAATCATCCCAGCAGCAGAGCAGTCAAAAACATATATTGATGGTGTCTTCAACCAGGAATCAAGGTCACTGATTGGCAAGGGGATATACTGCGTATAACTCTGCAACAAAAATGTGAGTCAGAGCAACATGACAAATCTAATTAATAATGACAACAGAACGTAAAAAAAAAAAAGGAAATGTTAGAAGACAGTAACAAACCCTATTAAAGAGCCAAATTTCGCCATTAGCAGTTGGTTTTGGGACACCATGTCCATTATAATGGAACAGAACTCTCTCAGACATGGCTGCTCTGCGACACGTATTACAAAGTTTCTTCACTTCCTCCACAGTAGGATCAAGTTGATACTTATAGCGAGCCTGCTTAAGTTTCAATAAGTTCAATTATTAGGTTCAAATGCACAGATCTTTCATACTGAAAAATGTTCTTACCTTCGGTTGCCACCTTTCATACTGAATAATCAAGGTTTTCCCAATTGTCTCAAGTGCCTTTTGAGGTGCCATGGAAAAAGGGTCTGCAAACATGGTAGAATATGTAAATTGAAGAACGTAAAAAGACTTGTAGGCACGAAAACTTCTGAAACAAAAATTCATCTTGTTCTATATATATCATGTTTCATTTCCATGAAAATGAATGATCTATATGGAAAGAAAGTCCGACTGAAACTTGCTTGGTTTGTAATTCTAAAGGTAGCTAGAAGGAGTCCCAAATCATTGCATTTTTCTTCACTTTTGTTGTGGCAATCAAGCAGTGCAACATGCTAAACCACAAGTACCAGAAATGGGGAAAGACACCTTAAAATACCAACAAAATTAAATGAAAATAAAGTTGACAATACACTAACAACCAATTAATACACAAACCAAGAAAAAAGAAAAAGAAGGAAATCAGCAGCTTAAAATGCACCTATCCAGCACTCCATTCTGGCACAAGGAGATATCTTGATTACATCAGGTGGATCCACACTAATATTTAAACATAAAACCAGAGCGACACATCCCGTCTTCATCTGCGTAAAAAAATTGGGAATTAATCCAACACAGACAACATTGTTTCAAAATCCATTTAATTACCATAATAATTAGACTAAAACAAGGAAGCAATTGAAAATAAAAAGAGCAAGAGAGAGAGAGAGAGAGAGAGAGAAATTCAAAAAAATAAACCCGGGCCACCTAGACATGTCATCAAAGCTAAACATGTCCCTATTTGTTTGTGTAGACGTGTCAAACAAAAACAAAAAAGCTAGGGTCTATTTATTCCCTATTTTAAAAGGTTAACCAAAAACTTTGTAAGGATTATAAGAAAATGATAATTATTTATTGCAGTAGCCCTGGTGCATCAGACAAATGACTGTCATATCAAAGCAATTTTGGAAATCCTCTACTTTGTTCAAAAGTCATTTTAAAGATGCATTTTACGGATGCTATTACCAATAATGAACGTAAAACTAAAACAATTAAGCAAAAAATTAGAGAGTCCATGCAACTTCAACTTCCAGACCGACCACAGAACCAATTACCTAATTGAGCGAGTAATGCTGCTTTTATCAGTTAACAGAATTAAAACCTAATCTAGCTAGCCCCCACATTTCGTAGCATTAGATACAGGGAATCAACGGCGCATAGAGATTAGCCTGAGAAAAGCGAGAAAAAACCAGAGAAGGAGCTCTGAAAACCCTATAACCCCAGGGCCCGGAAGCTGATGATGGAGTTGGAACTTGGAAGCGCATATAATAGTGGTGGCACAACCAAAACACGAAGAAATATCTCAAAATTAGGTATGCGCATGCGTTTGGTGTGTATATTGTACGTGTTTGTCTTGATTATTTTCTTTTTCCTTTATTTTTTTTAGCTTAATTTCTTCTATTTGTTCCTTGTATATCTTAATTAGAATCACCACCGGACTTCAAAGCCAATTTAAAGAAAAACTTTCTTCATTTATTCTTATCTTTTAAATGTGCAAGATTCCTCTACGAGGTCATTTTGCTGCATAAGTTATCATGATCATGAAATAGGCAAGGCAAGCATTTGAACAAAGGGATGAGAATCAAGGTAATGTAGAAAAAGCTGGGGTTTTTGGGGAATCAAGTGCCCCACCCAGTACTCCCCCCACATTCATTCCAAATCCCCAATTTCAAATCATAATTCTTAATTCAGACAACCATCTCCATTTTAATATTTCTGAAGGGACAGAGATTGAACTCTTTTCACCCAACATCTTTTCTTTCTTCTGAAACACTTCTTCATCTGCTATGTCTCTTTCTCAAACACAAATTTGCTTCACCCAAATAATTTATCTCTCTTGCTCGCTCTATTGAGTTCTTTCAAAGGTATTTGAGCATCAGAGAGACAGTCAAATTTATTCTCAGAAGCACTTGTGGCAATTGCTTAAGAATTCTTGCCATTAAATCATCTTCATTAACTGCTCAGAAGGAAAATAAATAAATAAATAAAATAAAATTTATTGGTTAACTTTATAGGGCGGGACTGATAGCATTGCTGCTGGACTTATCTTGGACTCATAAAATTTCATGTGCGGACATTTAAAATAATAAATATGCCGATATACTAATATAAATGCACAGGCAAAGCTGGGCCATAATAGGCCAACTCTAACTAGAAGGATCTGTTAGTTGGAAAGCTTTGAAGATTTCAAGGTGTGTCAATTTTGGAGTACACCTTGTTGTTAGATGGGCCGCCTCAATCTTTGTGTTTGGATGCATTCCTACCACTTCTCTTTTTCTTTCTTCGATTTGTTTGTATTAGTAGTGTCAATGATCCTCCTTTGTAGTCCATTTTTCTCCTTTCCTTTATTTGAATAAAAAGAAAAAAGAAAAAAGAAGGATATGTTAGAATTGGTTTCCAGCATATGACACCACTTCATAATATCTAAAATTTGGGAATATAATCCTCTCAATTTCAAAGGAAATAAAAAATATTTTTTTAGTGTAAAATGTGAGGTAATATTATGAAATTCATCATTCAACTTTAATGTTAAGACAATATTGTCTTCCATTTACCAAGGCTCTGCTTGTTTCGGTGTGAAATGATTTATAGAAAATGTTTTTTGTGTTGTCGGGTGTTTGGTACGATGTAAAATAATGGTCAACGAAAAATATTTTTCATTTTACCGAAAATTCTTCTTTAATTTTCGGAAAACGATTTACATTTTTTTAAATCATAAATCATTTTTTGAGTTTAAACATCACATTCTCAAATCAACAAACTTATCTAGGAAATCGCTGGGACCCGTCGAGACCCACCTAGGATACCAATGGGACCCAGGACTACGTCGGGACTTGCCCGAGACCCTGTTGAGACCCCGGTGATCGGGTCATGGTTGAGTCTTAGCAGGACTCGGTTAGGGCACCCTCAAGATCTAGTCAGGACATTTTCATAATTTAATGTTTAATATAATTTATAAAAAAAAAATGTGATTTTCTATATGCGTCAAATACCATAAAATATTTGTCAATAAATCATTTTTTAGAAAATTATTTTCGGCTAAAAATATTTTACAGCAAAAAACATTTTACGTTGAAACAAATGAAGGCTAAATGAATACTCTCCCTATCAAATGAAATGAAAAGAATCCTATTCCATAAATTTGGGCCCTTAATTAAATTCAGGCTCAAATAATTATGAACCTTAGAAGTTAGAAGAATGTCTGCCATTGGTGGTTACTTGCCCTTTTTTTGGTGGGTCATGATATGCAGACAAAAATAGAGGACAAGTTAGCACGATGATTGCAAATTGCAAATTGCAATAGTAAAGAGACTCAAGTTATCATGATGGCCCATATTGCAATTCTTGTTGGGCTCTGGGACGTGACCCGAGAAATCCGGTTTAAACCCACAGAAAACTGAGCGATTTTTGGAACTGAGCTGAACTAGTGTCTAACTGTCTATGGCCAACAGTCGGTGCCTCCACGCTCTAAGCCGCCGCACATGCGCGCTCTTCTCCACGAACACCACTCTCCCTTCCCTCCGAAACCTACTTCCTCTCAGCACCCAACCGATCAAACCCACTGCATCCCAAACCGGCGGCGGTTTAACCACGCGATGCACCCACTGGTCTCCCACTCGGCATTTCTCTTCCAACAGGGAAAACGACGACGTTTCCGAATATGACAATGATGATGACGTTTCGGAAGACGACGATGACGACGACGAGGAAATGGGCGAGAGTGGTGAGGATGAGAGCGTTGGGAATTCCTCGGCGTCGGGTTTGAAGAGAGAGTACTCGGCGGAGGAGAGAGAGGCGGAGGCCGCGGGGATCGGGTACAAGGTGGTGGGCCCCCTCGAGCGCTCCGACCGGGTTTTCAAGCCTTACGAGGCGGTTTTCGCTGTCGTTCAGGTTCCTTTTTGCCATTTTTGGTGTCGTTTTTTATTAGGTAGAATTGAGTTTCATGTGTGTTTTTTTTTTTTTGGAGATTGGGTCGCACCAGTTCAAGGTGAGCAATGGGGATTGCATTTTCACCGAGAGATTGAAGTTCTGCGAGGTGAATGACAAGGTTGGTTGCTTTTGAATTCGCATGTTCAAATGCAATGATTTGTGTTTTGTAGTGTTGCGTTGTTGATTGGTAGGCACAAAGATGTCGTTTCTATAAGTTATGAATAGGGTAATTGGGTTTTCCTTGTATTGATGAACTTTCGGAATGAATGATTGTAGTGCTATTTGTGCTCACAGCGTGTGAACAGTTCGATTTGTGCGCCCGACCTTGCTTTAACAATACTAGAATGTGGCAAGGATGGATTTTTCCTTCCAACATGCTTTGACGTAAGAATAGTTGTTGCCTGAGACTATGGCTCTTTGGAGGGGTTTTTTTTTAAAAAAATTGGTAAGTTGTTACACACGCATCCGGTGGGACTTGAACCTGCGATCTCACCTGCCACCTTTCTACAAGGAAGGAAATACCATTTGAGCTAAAGCTCGTTGGCTCACTGGGTGTTTGGACCTGATTTCGTTTGAAGATTTGGGGGAGGAGGGAGGAACCATTATGGTTTTCTGCCCACCGGGTATTTCAATATGTGGGTCTTCTCAATGATGAGACATTGAGACTAGTGTTCTTGGGTTCTTTGATAAGCTAACTCAAAAGCAGATTTTATCTCTATAAGAAGAGTACTTCAGTCCGAGCTTCGTGCCACATTGTTTTCCCTGTCTTTCGCTTTGTTTGTATTCTCCCTTTTGCCATGGGAGGATATCTACCCTTCCTTTGTACAGCTTTTCTCTTCTTCTCATCAATGCAGTGCCAAATTGGGTGTACATCAATTCTGTGAACTACTTTCATTTCCTCATTTATCTGTTGGAGCAAGTCAAAATAGCTGTAGTAGCAAGTCGGCCTATAGAAATTTATTAAGTTTATTTTCCTTTTTCATTTCTGCTCTAGCCAATTTGCCATGGAATAGCTTTTTGATGCATGCCCTTTGTCTACCTTAACTAAGTAAATGCCATTGAAGGCATTTTTGGGGCCGATTTGGGATTGACATTGTTTAAAAATTGCTTTGATTTTAGTTGTTGTGGTCTTCTGTAGTTTGCTGGCAAAGTTATCTAGTTTACTTTTCAAACAAATATTTGCAACCCTGTCTTTTTCTTTCAATCAACTGATTATTGTGTTGATGCTTCAATGTCTCTCTGTTGCAGTTAATTTTGAACAATGTGCTATTCCTCGGCTCAAGTACTCAGACCATTGTTGGTAGGCCCATTGTACCAGATGCAGCTGTCCATGCAGTTGTTGAAGAGCATGTGAGTGTGACACTAATCTTGCTCTCTTGTGTCTATGGCAATATTGCATTTTTTCCCAAGTGCTCTTATTATTATTTATTTTGCATCATGCTGGTTTCATGGGAGACATTTCTTGCAAATTAATTCCAGAGGAAAGAGAGGAATTTAAAAGTGAAGAGCTGCTTAATTCAGAATAGACGCTGTCATTATATTTGAGTTCCGAGAACGATTTCCATTGGGATACATGGAGCCATTAAAAAGTCCGTCCCAGCAAGAACTTTTCATCTAAACCAACTGTAATACAAAGAGAAGGAAACAGTTTATCTGCTTCACAGATACCAACTGCTGTGTTATATCAAGTTTTTTCTGATACCAACTTTATAACAGGGGGAAATCATGATATAAAATGTGATAATTCAAATTTTTGTTAGAGCAGGATACTAGTTAACTTAAAGTTGCTAATTTGTAATCCATACTGCTTGATTTGCCTTCTATGGTTGTCAATAAATTTCTTTTGTGTAATTTAAACCTTGATTTCAAATTGCTATTTGGATTACTGAAAACTTTTAGAAATGATAAGACAAATGAGATCATACAGGTGCTGGTTAAGATGGTTTGAATATGCCAGACAATATAAAAAGAGAGAGTAGAAAACTCAACTATAATGTCTATGAACATGGAGCTTCTGTATACCCCAAACTAGCGATAGGTTGAGAGGTTCTTGTTGAAGGGTTTGAATATGTTCAAGAAACCTCTGAAAATAGTAAAAATACCACCTACAGGTTTTGGTGCAAGTTGAAATTTTTTATGTAGATCTCCTAAATTAACCTTGTTATATTGTTGTGCTGGTACAGAGTTCTATATAGATTACATTGATTAATTTTAGTTGTCTAGGAGGCAAATTACCCTGTGATCACTAGTTTCATAAACATTGTAGCTGTCATTTCTACTCTCTTTTTATATTTTTGGGCACCAAAATTATATGGCTTTTGCGAATCACCTTGAAGGTTATGACTTCTCTTTTTTCCTTGGGCATTAATACAGTTCTTATATTTCTCCTTCTCTTAGGCATTAGATGCAAAGGTCATTATTTTTAAGAAAAAGAGAAGGAAGAATTATCGCCGAACCAAAGGACATCGTCAGGTATTTCTGAAATCAATTGTCTAAAAAATTGTATAATGCTACATCATCGTCATGGTAATAATTTTTCTTCCACCGTGGTTCTCTTTTTCAGGAGCTGACCAAATTAAGGATAATTGATATTCAAGGAATTGAGAAACCTGAAAAGATTGTCACCGGGAAGCCTACAAAGTTTGGTGAGAAGAAGCCAGAAAAGGTTCCAGTCACTGCTTAAGAGGGATATTCCATGCCTATTCATTGACAACAATTCTCCGGAGAATCATTCTACCAATCCAATTTTGTACGTGTTGTACTTGTAGGGGACCGGTTGCATGGCTTTTGTTTTCTTTGTATTTTTGTATTTGGTAGTTCGATTCATGAAACCTTTTGTAGAACCAAGCAGTTTTGTTCACAAATAGAGATGCTTCTGAGGTCTTAAAGAATTGCAGATTTGCTCCTTCTAGATTCTACCTAACTCTAGGAGACTGAACTCTCTCTCTCTCTCAAAAAAAAAAAAAAATAAAATAAAATCATAACACAGGCCGAATCCTCTAGGCTATGTTTGTTTCACTTGAGATCGAAGAGAGGAAAATATTTTCTTAAAAGATTTATATTTTCTATTCGCTTGTTTAATAGGAACTTCTACAAAAACGAAAGTCAAGGAAAATATTTTCGTAATTCTTAATTTGGAAAATATTTCCCAAGCTATATAAGCTTTAATGTCCAAACTAATTGCCGTAAGAATTTTAGGTAGTAGAATTGTGAATGGAGATTGTCGAATACTTTCGTGATAATTTTTTATTTTATTTTATTCGTTTTATTAGTTTTTCTTGGTATAATCAATACCACATCCAAAACATTTCCTTCAAAATATGAAATCTTTTTTTCGAGCAACTACCCCTTGGGAAAATACTTGCTGTAATCAAAATATTTCCTAAAACAAACATCAACTTTAGGTGCGACCGTGCGAGGAGAAGGCTATGGTTAAACTCTTTAGGGCGAAATATAATTTTTTAAGGCAAAAAGAAAGTCTAACAATTTTTTTTTTTAATAAGAAAAAAACTCCTACAAATTTGAAAAAAAAAGAAAAAAAACTAAAAATTAAAAAAAATTAAATTAAATTAAAAGAAAAAAACTCAAGGGTGACCAAGCCACACCCTTGGCCAAGTGGGGGTGATTGAACCACCCCCGGGCCCCAGCCATTTGGGCATGGGCTAGACAATAAAAAAATTAAGGAGGTGGCTGAACCACCCGGTCCACCCCCAAAGTCATGGGGTTTGTTTGTCTACACCTGGATTGGCCACTCCCTAGGTTTTTATTTTTTAAGGGTATTTTTGTCATTAAAATAGAATTAACAGTTTTTTAGTAGTTTAAAGAAGACAAAGCCAGAATTTAAAGTGGGAGAAATATTATCAATTGGGTGATAATTTCAAGAAAATACGTAAACTAATAAAATTTTCCAATAAAAAAATCCACCAAAATTAATATGAAGTTGTAAACTTAAATCGTGGCGACTAAATATTTGTCCGCTCAATCAAATTTTTCTTTGTTATTCATGTAACATTTAAAGATCGTACTACCAGCCTTGCCAGAGTATGGCTGTTTATGTTTTCCATTGTTTCTTTTTTTTTTCCTAACACCATTTGTGTCATGCAATAGTTATGAAATTTCATTCAACAACTTCTATATGTCTTCCCATTTCACGCTTTTCGTAAAGTCACATCATTCTACCATATTTCCCATTTATATTGAAATTATTGTGCACATATAAGTTTCAATAAGCAATAATATAAGCAACAAGCAGATTTAAGTTGGTGGAATTCACATGTCAATTCTTTGAAAGCTGAGATCGGAAGCAGAATGTTCAAAGCATACCAATATGTGTGCTAATCTGAGATGTTGGAGTAAATTAAAGGGGTTTGATGAGTAGAAGCTAAATGTTAAATGTCTTTTTGGTTAAATTCCATTTTATGATAAGTTAATAGAAATTATACTAGAAATAGATATTTAGCTACTTCTTCTCTTATGATGTCCTGACATTTAACTCTTATGATGTTCCAACATTTAACCGCACGTGCTTATTTGCAAACCTTGCTAGTTGCAGTGTTCCAAGTAGGATGATCATTCTCTCGAAAGTCATGACTTTCACTGACTACCAAATTAAGGAGAAGAAGTATGCAGAAACTGAAATTCTCAACTCTATAAAAAAAAAAAAAAAAAAAGAAGTTGTTCGCATGGACTTTACAATTGTGATATTCCTATAATAATATCCTACAAAAAGAACTCAACCTAAAAGGACTCCAATTGTCGATCAATATCTATTTTTCTTTCAACCCGGCCCTTTAAATTTTGATATATATGCTTTTTATTTTTCTACTCTGAGACCTCTATTCCATGAGATTTTATGGGCCATATTTAGCTACTCAAGATGAATAAAAACAGGAATAATTTCTCCTCTTCGAGGCGAAGGATTAGGTAATCCTGACTGGTTGTCTCTTTCTTTTGTCAGCTATGATTTTTGCTTGCTGGAATGTCAGGGGCCTTAATGACCCATTAAAATAAAGAAGAGGTCAGGAAATGGATTCGTGTGTATTGGAATGAATGGAGTCACTACCCATTAGTAGAAACTAAATATGGAGAACTGTGAAGTTAACGCTAAAACTAAAAGAAAGTAGTTAGTGCACGAGAAATGCAAAAAAGTTCTTGAAATGAAGGTACATATCTACTGATAAGTGACACAACATTCGTTCTCAACTCTTCAAGAAGAGAGTCGAAAGAAGCGTTAAGCTCTTGTGTAATCGAGCAAAACTGTTCATCATATTTTTGCTCACCCTTACATATAAACCCACCAAGGAAACAAATGATTCTATTTCATGGTTGGCGTGTCTAAATATATAGTATTAATCCTAACAACTTGCAATAGAATAAGACTTACGGAATGATGTAGGACATCATCTAATTTATTGCAAAATGGTTGGTATCGCACCAACCCAAATTCAACTACTAAGCTGATTACGTGAACCTTATTAACCCGTTACAATAAGTATGATGAGTTGCAATTTAAGCCAAACATATGACTTTGAGAACTGCTGGGTATACTCTCACATTTACACACACAATTAAGTTTACTTTCTGACGTGGCAGCGATGTGGCATTACCACGCCGGGCCAAAAAAAACAAATATATATATATATATATATTCCACAATTCTGCATACGTCTTCTTACATTTGTCTAGCTAACAAGAAAAAAACGCTCACTTGCACACTTAAGAAAATTATCTCACTTGCACACTTACTTAAGAAAATTATCTAGAAAATACTGAAGTGCCCTTAATATTTTTTTGTTAGGCCCAAAGTAAAGCATTAAAATCAAAGATATGCGCCCAGAGACACTTCACAGTCCTCATAACCAACGAGAAATGCAACAAACTTTATAAAGAGGAAAGCTTTTAACCAAATTAGCTGAAAAGTTTGGGAGTTTCTATGGATTGAGTTCTATTCATTTTGCCGATGCCTGACATTCCGATCAATTTCACGGCCAAATATTAGACTACAAGTGTCTCATAATGCAGAATCAACAACTTAAAAGATTCAGAAAGGCT
Organism: Carpinus fangiana; assembly: GCA_006937295.1. Lineage (NCBI taxonomy): Eukaryota > Viridiplantae > Streptophyta > Magnoliopsida > Fagales > Betulaceae > Carpinus > Carpinus fangiana. The sequence goes on along the minus strand of CM017327.1, from coordinate 10,877,126 downwards.
AGTAGAAAATGAACAACTTTGAGAAAAATTTACACTAATTACTCTGAGAAAGCACGACTCCAAATTTTGAAAATTTTGTTTGTTTTTCACATATTTTGAATTTGATTTATTGAGTTGGCTCACGTACATGAGGAAAGTGTAAGACAGGGAGAAAAATGATTGATCCAATGATTTTTTATCTTCTCATCGCTACACTCCAAATCAAATGTTTCTATGTAGTGATCAACTAGCACATTTCTTTTGAATCTTAAAAATGAGTAATCACTCTGGCAAACAAATCTCAAATCAACAAAATATTATTTAACTTGGAAACATAATTTCTATGTTGCAAAATTGTTAGTATGCTACCATTTCCTCATAATAAAATGACTCCCTCAGACAAGCCAACTTCTTGCGCCCTAAGCAATGTAGTTTTTCAAAAAAATTCAAAATTTCTTGATCGAGCGTGTAAAAATTTCTTCTTGCGCGTAGCATTTCTCTGCAATATTTGCAGCATGCAGTGGCATCGTGTTCATCATTTGTCAGACAAAATGCAAGAAGACGTGTGCAGATTCCATCTCCAAGAAAATTTTGGAAAAACTTCATTTATCACCCTTGATATTTTATCACTTTTGCAATTATAGGCTTAAACTTAAAAAAATGTCAAATTTAATGTATTTATCTCTCTCTCTCTCTCTTTTCCTTTTTTTTTTTCCTTCCTTTTTTTTTTTTTTTTTTTTTTTTTTTTTTTTTTTTTTTTTCTCAATCTGTTAGGATTTTTGGGTTTAATGGAAGGGTATCAAAATTATCAAAATACTCCTTGTTTTTTTAGGAAAAAAAATTGCAAGAATTTAGGCATCAGTCACAATTTTACAGAATTTGCAAAATTACTCACACTTGAATATTTGAATATATATATATATTTTAAGGGTTGAATACTTAATAGTCCTAGGGTTTCATCTCTTTATTTTTTTTTCCTAAGGGTTTGATTTTTACCATAGAAGGTCTATGTGGTTTTGATAAAGACCAAATTGGTCCTTCTATCAATTGACCGTTAGTTGATTTAACAAAAGTCCACGTCACTAACACGTGGACTAATTAAAATTCGATACTTGGCAAAAGTCCACCATCTAATTAATTTTTTTAAAATATTTTTTCAAAATAAAAATTGGGGTGGCTACGACAACCCAATCTGGCCGGATGGGGGTGGCTGAAACCACCCCCAGTGGGTACTGGGGGTGGTTTCGGCCATCCCCTTGGGCACCCTGGGGGTGGCTCGGCCATCCCTATCCGACCAGATACAACCAACCCAATTTTTTTTCTCTTTATATTTTTTATTTTTTAAAATAATAAATTCAATTAGGTGGCCACGTCATCACTAATGACGTGGCCACTTATGCCAAATGTCTACTTTTAATTAGTCCAAGTGTCAGTGACGTGGACTTCCATTAAGTCAATTAACGGTCAATGGACAGAATAACCAATTTGGTCTTTATCAAAGCCATAGAGACCTCCTGTGATAAAAATCAAACCCTAAGTGAAAAAAAAAAAATAAAGAAATGAAATCCTAGTGTGGTATTAAGTATTTAACCCAAATTTTAAAGAAAACATAGTATTTTTAAATTTTTGATAGGATTTAACGGAAAATCCTAGCGACGGGTGAAATTAAATATATATATATATATATATATCAAAAGATTGATATGCTAAATTGACATTTTTTAAAGTTTAAGGGTATGATTGCATACATGATGAAATTAAACAAAAAACAAAAAAACAAAATTTGAAGGATTAATATACTAAATTGACATTTTTTTAAGTTTAAGGGTATGATTGCATACATGATGAAAATTAAAGAGTGGTAAGTAAAGTTTTTATGAAAATTTTTGTTTTTATTTTTGCTTGAAGTGCCTAGGAGTAAGCCTGTGGGTGTAAATGTGAGTGAGATTACCCCCCTAGCCTTTCTCTATGAGTTTTGATCATTCTTGTTAAATATAAAATATTCTAACAATTCTAATTCCTCATTATGCCCAACAATTGTCCTCATCAACTTCTGGACTTTTTGCATTTAAAATTAACTTTATTTGAGAGGAAAGAAGAATAAGTATGAAAGAAAAAGAACATTAAAAAATAGATAAATTTTGAATTGTCTGTCCCTCTATTTGTATATATGGACGGTTTGAATTGTTAATAATTTAGACAACAAAATTATTAAAAATATTAAAGATTTTGACAAATCCTAACCAAGGCTACCTGGTCATGGGTATTCCATTTGCATGAGTTGTCTCATGCAGTAATCATGAAATTTCATTCAACAACCTCTGTACTTCTTTTCAAGATTGATCATGCTTTTACTCAAGTCACATTATTCTACCACATTTCCCATTTATAATTGAAATTTGAAACTATGTACACATTAAAGTTCAATAAACAGTAAGTGAGGATTAACTTCCTTGAATCTTTGTATTCACATCAGTTCTTCAAAAGTCGAGGCCGAATTAATTTTTTTTGAAGCGGGCCGGTCGGGGTGAAGCAAAATGTTCAAAGCATAGTTACATACTAATATGTGTTTATTTGGTAATATGAGACGTTGGAGTAAATTAAAGTAAATTGAAGAGAGGAAGCTGTAGAGGAATCCATGTTCATATTGAAGTTGTGTAATTACATGTGTACGAGAGTAACTAGTCATGTAAGCTTAATTTGTACTAGGTCATTTATGGCACATCATGCAGCTAACCATATCTTAGCTTATCACTTAATTCTAATAAGTATATAAAACACAAAAAATGTCTAAGAAACAAAGTCACTATTTTGTGTAATTAAGGTTGTTAAACTAATGCATTTCTTTTTAGCTTAATTATTATGTATTCACTTCCAAATTTGGTTGTATTTTCTGATAATAAGATTGTGCCCTAATTTTGGTGTATTTTGCTCATAAAAAAGTCAATCGCCATAAAAAAAAAAAGATTTCATGAAGAAGGTTAAAACACGTAAATTGAAATGGGTAAGAGGGCATTTAAGTCATTATGAGCAAGCACGGTATAATTCTCACAACTAGCATCCTGCCTATTATTGGAATAATAATGGAAATGCTAGGTATTTTCCTAGTGTTATCTTGGTATTGTTCTAGTCCTAACTGAAATTTAATTAAAAAAAAAAACCAAAATTTGTTTAAAACCACTTTAATTTTTTATTTTTTTTTTTTAAAAAAAAAAAATTCCACTTAGGACTAGGAGAATACTAGGAGAACATCTAGCATTTCCCGGGAAAGAATATCTTCTTCAAGTTTGAATAAACTGATATGTTTGCAAGCAAAGATAAAGGAAGTAGAGAGACTAGAAGCTAAAATTTCTTTCTCAAGCCGGTAAGGACATTTTGTTGAAAGCCGAAAGTAGTTGTTCAAGCCATACCGACTTATAGCATGTGTGTTTTTCTCCTTTCAAAAGGCTTGTGCTTGGATATAAATGCTTTGATGTTGAATTTTTGTTAGGGCACCAAACAAAAGCCTAGCAGATTCATTGAATGAGGTGGAGTAGGATGGGTATTCCAAAAACAAGGGGTATGGAATTCCGAGACTTGGTATGTTTCAATAAAGCTCTATTGTTCAAGCAAGGTTGGCGCTTCTAAGGTCACTGGACAGCCTCATTGCTAAGATTATGGATTCGTCAAATGAAATATTAGATAACCATCTTATCTAATAATCAAACTGCATTTAAATTTGGTCTAAGATAAGCCTCAATACAAACAACTATCACTTTTTTGTGTTTAAAAAAAAAAAAAAAAAAAAAACTATCGCTTTTTATTATAATACTCATTTACAAAAAAGAAAATGTTAAATGTTTTTCTAATATTCTCCTGGCATCCTCTCAATTGTAATGTGACTTTTAAAATTATCAATAGATTAAAAATCAATAATAATCTTAAATTCAACTATAATTTTAAAAGTCACATTATAATTTTTAAAAAAAAACACTAAAAAAATAAAAACCTAGCGTTGCGGCATTGCCATTTACAAAACCCGTGTAGCTCTCTCGCATTCAAGCCCTTTTATTATGGAGACCCATTCCAAAACCCAGCGGAGCTCTCTCGCATTCAAGTCAAGCCCTTTTATCCTTTTATTATACCCATTACAAAACCCAGAGGAGCTCTCTCGCATCCAAGCTAGGGTTTTCACAGTGCTTCTCCAACTTCTTTTCCTCAAGCATGGCTAACAACGCCGCACCTCGCCAGCTCTCTCAGAAGGAGGCCGACATCCAGATGATGTTGGCTGCCGAGGTCCACCTTGGCACCAAAAACTGCGACTACCAGATGGAGCGTTACGTCTTCAAGAGGCGTAACGATGGTATTTCTCGATTCACTTTTTCAGATCTCGCACTTTCTTCTTAGGTTGGCCTTTTCTAGCGCGTGTTTTAGTCGTACAATGAGAAATTTGGTTTTTTCTGCTGGTTGGAATAATGGGTACTGGTTATTTTCTGCATTGAGAGAAAAATGTTACGTGGGTGTGGGGGTACGACTTTATGGTTTTCTCGTTGTGGGTAACCAAACGAGAAATACAATTCTTTGTTCTGTTTTATTGCGAGATCTGATTTGCCGAATGGTTTAGTTTGTTTTTGGTTAAAGCTGATGCCTGATGATATGTTTTGTGGTTAAGTTTGTTTCTTTGGGGCTTTATCTGCTTCTGATTCCCGTAGGATGCTAAGTTTATAGTTTGTAGTTGGGTCAAAACATGTTGAACGGTATGTTTGTCAAAGGTAGTTTGTTTGTTTTGGTAAATCTTCTGGGTTCGGAAACAACTTAAAGTTTTGTAATTTTTTATATTAATTTCTGAAAAATGAAAATCCACTTGAATTGGCTGAACGCTTATGTCATGCTTAGCTTATAGTATCTTCTCTTGCAAATTCATAGGTTTTAAAGCTTGATTAAATATAGTTGCTGGTATTGTTTACTCCTACAGTAGATTGTTTTGTTTTGATTGCAAATTTTAAGGGATGTGTTAAAATTTAGTTCTAACAGTTGAGGGTACTTTGGAGGTAAATCAGCTGTAAATTAAATGCTATTAAGAGCTGTATTTTTTTATGGGTTAGTGTTATTTGATATCCATATACGAATTACTATTATATTTTATGGTAGGAAAATCTTGTATTATGTTGCTTACCCATATATTTTTCAAATAATTTATCACTGGTGCTTTGGCCTAGGTATATACATAATAAATCTGGGAAAAACTTGGGAAAAGCTTCAGCTAGCAGCCCGGGTCATTGTTGCCATTGAGAACCCTCAGGACATAATTGTACAATCTGCAAGGCCATATGGTCAAAGAGCAGTCCTGAAGTTTGCTCAGTACACAGGTGCCCATGCTATTGCTGGAAGGCATACTCCAGGTACCTTCACCAACCAGCTGCAGACCTCTTTTAGTGAGCCTCGGCTGCTCATCCTGACTGATCCAAGGACAGATCACCAGGTGATTACCACCTTCCACAATTGAAGTGCTATAGTTTTACCCTTATGATCTATATGCATTATTTTATCTTGTGCTGCTCTGGCGTTTGCCTTCTTTACTCACTTATAAAAAACTGATTGCAGCCCATTAAGGAGGCTGCTCTTGGAAATATCCCAACAATTGCTTTCTGTGATACCGATTCGCCAATGCGGTATGTTGATATTGGGATCCCTGCCAACAACAAGGGGAAGCATAGCATAGGATGTCTCTTTTGGCTTTTGGCAAGGATGGTTCTGCAGATGCGGGGAACTATTCGTGCTGGGCATAAATGGGACGTGATGGTGAGGAAGAAACTATAAGGCTTTGTTTTGGTGGAATTGTCCGAAAACAAAACTACTAATGTAAAATGCGCTATCATCTGTATGTGCAGGTGGATTTGTTTTTCTATCGGGAGCCTGAGGAGGCTAAGCAACAAGATGAAGAAGAACCGGGTGCTGCCCAAGATTATCATGCTGATTATTCTGGTGGTGGTGCCCTTACTGAATGGCCTGCTCAAGGTGAACCCCATTGGAACGCTGATACTGCTCAGCAACCTATTTCATCAGTTCCTGTCATTACAGCCACCTGGGCTACTCCCCCAGAACAAGGTAGAACTAAATTATTCATTTTGTTTTTGCTTTGTTGATTGAAATGCAAGATCATGTAAATGATCTCATTTACGTGGTACATCTTTTCATATTTAATGGGCTGGTGTTATTTTTCTAACATGATTTTAGAAACATATTTGACACGGTCCAAGCTAATTATAAATTGTTTTCAGTTCTGATTTTGTGCATTGGCTGTGTATGTGTTTGGTAGTTTTCCTCCATAACACTGTTTAATTGCTTTGATTAACCACTTGAATCACATATGGTAGATGCCATTCTGCCTTCGTTTAGTAACTTGTCTATCAGTATTAAAGAATTTAACTCCTTGTACTGGTCATTGTTCTCTGGATGCGATTCTTCAATTGTTTGATGGAATTCTGCCTTGACATTATTCTTGGGTAATAATCGAACTATTTGCAATCTGTGCCTATTAACATATAAGTGTTTACGAAGAAAAGCATTTATTTAGTTTCCGGCATTTTCTTTTATACTGCTGTTCTGTTCTACTGCAGCCTCTTTAACAGGGGATTGGGATGCGGCTCCAGCACCGCCTACACCGGCAATGGCTCCCATTATTGAAGGTTCTCTTCCTCAGGCCACTGGCTGGGATTGAATGAATTTGTTTATCACATGTACTTTTAGATATGGAGTTGCAGACATTTTTGACTTGGTGTCAGCGTTTTTAATTTATATATGCTTTCTATAATTTACGAATTTCGTATTATTTGCTTCACTTAATTTTAAGCCAATTCGTTAATGTTTTCAGCAATGGTTTGTGTATATCGTCGACTGCCATGCCATCTAAATAAAAGTCTGTACATGATCATATCTAAATGTAACTGACGTGTTTTTAACCAAGACTTTGTAATAAGTAGAAACAATAAAGACATTGAACTTGCGCATAAAAATGGAATCAACATGTAAAGAAATAAATTTCAAAAAAAAAAAAAAAATGTATAGAAATGAAGGCCGACTTTTGACCCATATTAAACGATCGTATATGTATTATGTACAGAGCACTCACAATGCCGGTTTAAAACATTGGGAAAGCCGTGCAGTTGGTAGCTAGATGAACAAAGAATTAGCTGTGGGTATATTTTACCCATCGAGATAAAGAAAGAAAAGTGAAGAGGATCACATCCTTTTGATAGATTAGAATCAAATGATGGCGGAAATGAATTTTATGGTTAATCTTTAGTCATCTCCTCCTAGTTGAGATCTCTGGCGTGAAGTCTGAAAGTGGTGGTTTCTCTTTGTGCTTCAGACAAAGGCAGAGTTGGCATGAAATCCAAAGGGAAAACTTCACAAAATCCTCCTGAACTTCCACTCGATTTGAAATATCATCTTCAAACTTTAAAAACTCTCAATTTACACCATTGAACTTTCAATTGCTCTCAATTTGGACTCATCCGTACAAATTAGGGCACAAAATTTTTAAAAAGGACCAAAATATCCCTGATTTTCATTTTAAAAAAATAAAAAAACATTTTGGAAGTTGAAATTTTAAAAAGTGAATTTTAAATGGTGACTTTTGTATAAAATTCCAACTTCTAGATAATTTTTTTTTTATTTTTTTAAAAAATAAAAATCATGAGTATTTTGGTCTTTTTAAAAAATTTTGTGCCCTAATTTGTACAGATGGATCCAAATTGAGAGCAATTGAAAATTCAGAGGTGTAAATTGAGAGTTTTTTAAGTTTGAGGAAGGTATTTTAAATCGAGTGGAAGTTCAGAGGGGTTCAATGAAATTTTCCCAAATCCAGAAGTCCGAAAGATTTTGACAAACTCTAGTCTCTAGCCAAGGCTACCTGCTCAAGTATTCATGGATAAAATGTTTGTTTTCTATTTCATTTTCAGACAAATCTAATGTAGTAAATTAATTTGTAAAAAAGATGAGAAAAAAATAGGTGTATAAGTTGTAACCGCTGTCATTCATGGATATAGACTGCACCAATTAATAACGAGGCGGAGGATGGGTAACCAATATATATATATATATATATATATATAGAAATGCTAATTGTTTTTTTTTTTTTTTGTTCTTTCAACTGTGATATAGTTTTTAAAATTATCAATAAATTAAAAGTTAATAATAATAATTTCAAATTTAACGATGATTTTAAAAGTCAAATCATATTTTGAATTAATAATGAGAGCCGATGATGGGTAACCAATATATATATATATATATAGCGAGAGAGAAATACTAGTTTTTCTTCTTATGTTTTTCTGGTATTTTTTTAACTGTGATGTAACTTTTAAAATCATCAATAGATTAAAGTCAATAATGATAATTTCAAATTTAATGATAATTTTAAAAGTCACATCACAGTTAGAAAAACACTTAAAAAAAATATTAGAATAACATTTACCATTTTAAATATATAAATATATTGGATGAGAGGCGGTGTCGACATTTCTCAACAGAAGTTTTCGAAATTGGGATCTGCGGACGCCGACCATTAGCCACATCAAGTGAGGATGAGCTCATAATGTCCTCATTCTTATTCTGCTACAGTACTCCCCATAATTCTCACACATGCTTCAACGTAATTACAATAATATCCCTGAACCTTCATAAAAGAAGAGGGTTTTTACTTTAGACTTCTATTTAAGAAATAAAAGAAGAGGATATTTTCGTAACTTAGAACATTTACATATACTGATAAGCGTTAGTTCATTTTTCAATGCCAAAAACGTCAAAGAGAAGCAAAACTGGCTGGTTTTATCTATGGAAGCAATCTCGATATTGGTGAGTGTAATTCTAAGGAAGAGCATATATGTATATCAGGAATCCGCTCTCTTGTTGATGGACTTCTTTCCAGTTTTGGCGTCAACAATCCGATTTTCCCGTTTCATTTTCACTCATTCTACCGCCGTTTCAGGCAGGTACTCCGGCTCCCAGGTCGTCAACGGCGGCTCGACATGATCATCGGTAGTCCTACGGAATTCATGGTGAAGTAAGTGTTGGCTTATCTTTCGATCTGTGCGTTTTGGTTGTGCTGTTAGTTTACTTTCTTTGAATACAATGATTTCCAGTTTATAATATGTAATTAATTATAAACCCGATCGAAGACAAATAATTTCTGATGAATCTGGGATTCTGGGTGTATATTATGTTTGGCAGGCTTGAAGTAAAATCAATTGCTCGGATCCAAACCCTTTTTTAGTCTTTTGAGTGTAGTGAAACTGCGTACTCCATTTGCATGAGTTGTTTCATGCAGTAATCATCAAATTTCATTCAACAAGTTCTGCATTTCTTTCCAAGATCCATCACGCTTTTTCTCAAGTCACACTATTCTCTACCACATTTCCCATTTATAATTGGAAGTTGAAACTATATATTGTGCACATCAAAATTTCAATAAACAATAAGTGGGGATTATATAACTTCGTGGAATCCAAAGTATTCACATGTCAATTCTTCAAAAGTTGAGCTCGAATTAATTTTCTTAAGCTAGGGTGAAGCAAAATGTTCAAAGCAAAAACCAACATCTGTTCATTCTGTAATATATGAGATGTTGGAGTAAATTAAATTGATTTGAATAGAGGAAGTTAAACAGGAATCCATCTACCTTGCTATATTGAAGCTGTACAGTTACATATGTACGAGTAACTCATCATGTATGCTACACTTATAGTAGATCATGTGTGGCATCAAAAGTGGGAGTTGAAGATGATAACATATGATTGACATTTCAGAATATTTGCAATTCAACTAAACTCTATCATCACTCTTCACACAGGTGATTAGCTGCATTATGTATTTGTGTGAAAATGTTAGTCAATTATATTGCTTATAATTTAATTATTCTGCATTAATTCCTAATGGAACTCTCCAATGCTTTCGCAGACGGATCTCGCGGAACCAACACGTTTTTTTTTTCTGACATTACATGTCTTCTTCTAAATTAAATCTCAAAAAAAAAAAGTTTAAATTTTATTTTTGAATATTGCCAGAGTAATTTTTAGGAAGAGAGTTAAACATTATATGTTTGAATAGATTCAAGTGAGTTTTATTTTGATAAATCAATTTTTAATAAATTATAAGGTCATTGTTTTGTGCTCTTAGAGAGGACCTTATAGCCCTTATGCATTTGCTCTCTAATATGTCAAGCAACCTTGACAGAAGATTGGCTAGATGAAATTACTGCGGTAGAGACAAATGAGTGGTTTGTTAATTGGAGTACAATTCAGGTTTTAGTACAAAGATTTTGTAAATATAACTAATTGTAATTAATTTTCTATAATAGATAAGTTTCTTAGGTTTGACTGCTACTTTCGAGTAGTTTCTCAGAAGTTTTTCACTTTGTAGTCTTTGTTACCAAAATTTGTGTGTTTGATTTATTTTATGTGATTTTGATAATATTGTGTGTGGTTCTTAATTTTATTTGCCAATATTTGAACTAGCTAGTTGGGCATAATTTCAAAGAGAATAAGGAGGAACACTATCAAAGATTAGTGCTCTCCACATAGATAAATGTAACTATAGTAACATTTTTACCTGCTTTAAAATCTCTTGAATCGTTCAATGTATATCAGAAAGTGTTATTTAAGCCAAATAGTAAATTTATTTACCTACTGCCACTTTATGGAAAAGATTATGTTTGGTTCATAAGAGAGCGAAATAGTAGTAATGGCACCTAATTGTGTTGATCCAACTTATTCAAAATTTGAATCTTGATGAAATTGAACGGATCAGCTAATTCATCCAAGCTGAAAGAACAGTTTTGGAGAGCCGATAACATTAACCGTCTTTTATCAAAGAAGTCTTAGAACTTGAACTCCATATGTGCTCAACTCTGAAGTACTTGAGCCTTGCTACTAAGTGTTGATTTAGTGCATGTACAGAAAAATTACAAAAAGTCGTTACGCTTTGAGATTGTCTATATAATAAGGAGGCTATTGCCCCTCTTCGAGGAGACTCTTTTGACACACAAAAAAGATCTAGGCAATGCTCTTAATTTGCCAACAGACTTTAGTCCATCACCATTTCCAGTAGAATTAAATTTGTTTAGCTGAAAAAATTATAAAAAATTTACTGTAGTTTTTTTAACAACACCCAAGTCAAATCCATTATAATGATTGATTCTATTGCCTTACTTATCAAAAAAAAAAAAAAGATTCTATTGCCTTTGTAATTTCACCAATTAAACAAAATGCAACCGAAAACGAGCTTCATAAGAAAAAAGCAGTCACCAAAACATATGGAAGCAACTACTTGACATATAAATATTTAGTTTCTACCTTTAATTCTTGACCATGTTGGGCATTAAAAAACGTCGTTTTGTGATTTCTCAAGAAATTAAAATATGGTTGCTCAATACCTCACCTTACCACCTATATATTGTGGAAATTCTCTTATTATTCGTATAAACATACTTCAAAATCAACAAGTAGCTTCAAGCCAAATTAAGTCATTGAATTCATCGGATTCTCCATCTTCAAGATATTATAATTTTATTATAAGTCTTTTACTCATGTACACCGCCACATCAACTTGTAAAATGTTATAATAAAAATTGTTCTACCTCAAGTAGTTTTCAAATCTAGCCGAATGGTTACCCTAGCATGAGCTTGAATTTAAAGATTAATAAGCATTGTCATGTGGTATTATTGGTAACATGATATGTATATATATTTTGCATCCATTAAGCATTACTTACCTACCGATGTGTGTTTATTGGCTAACATGAGATGTTGGAGTAAATTAAAGTGGTTTGAACAGTGAAGCTAAACAAGGAGGTGGAAGATAAAAATTGTGTTATTTTTTTTGCTAGCAATATTTTTTAAGGTTAAATATCTAATTACCCCTTATGGTTTTATTTCTTTATTTTTTTTTTCTCAGAGTTTTGATATTTAATACAGGAGGTCTTGTGATTTTGATAAATGACCAAATTGGTCATTCCATCTATTAATAGTTAGTTAATTTAAGAGAAATGACATGTGGACCAATTAAATTTTGACATGTGTCATGTAATTTATTTTTTAAAAAAATTAAAAAAATATGTATATTTTTTTTTTAAAAAAAAAAAAAAAAATTGGGGGTGAACTGGTCAAGAGCCAAGGAGCCATCCCCTTGGAGCCAAGGAAGTGGTCGAAACCACCCCTAAATTTTATTTATTTTTTGAAAAATATATTTTTTAAAAATAAAAAATAAATTATATGACAGGTGGCAATATTTAATTGATTCACGTGTCATTTTTATTAAATCAACTAACTGTTATCAAACGAAATGACTAATTTGATTATTTATCAAAATCACAAAAACTTCTTATAATAAAAATTAAACCCTAACGAAAAAAATAAAAAAAAAACCCGCCACGTAATCAGGTATTTAACCCTATTTTTTATTTGGGTTATAAATTTGATTTTTGGCTAGAATCAGACCGATGTAACCAACCAGCTTCCTTCCCATTTCTCTTCTCGCAGACAATGGAAACCGAAGAAGAAGAAGCACTCTCACTCTCAACCCTTTCAGACCCAACCCTCCACCAAAAGCACCTGTCAATGCTCGAGCGCCTCTCCAACCGCCACCAAACTCGCGTCGATAACTCATTGGCCCGCCGATCAGACTCGGATTCCAACTCGCCCTCCTCTGCCTCTGCCTTCCTCTCCCGCTTCTCCGACTCCAAGCGCTCCATCGAGGCCCATATCGCCCAGTCCCGACTCACCCACCCCACCGATCCGAGCGAAGTCAGATCCCACCTCGACTCCATCTCCGCCTCCATCTCCGACCTTGAAAAGCTCGTCGCCGAAGGCTCATTTTTCTTGCCCTCCTACGAGGTCCGCTCCTCCCTCAAAACCGTCTCCGATCTCAGACAATCCCTCGACAATCTGAGCTCCGAGCTCATCCCAAAAAAGAAATTTGCTTTCAAGAACAAAGCCTCCAAAAGAGATCCAACCACTGAACCCAAACAAACCACGGCAGAAGAAAAATCCGTTTCCGTTTCCGTTTCAACTTCGCAGGAGAAATTGGTTTTCGAGGTGAGGGATTTGCCGGGTTTTAGAGGTAAAAAGGGTGAGATTTTGGTTGAGAATTTCAAGGGTTCCGAGATTGGAGAATTCACGGTTTCCGATCTCGATTCTTGCGAGGTGAAGTTGATTGGTTCCGTGAGAGCATTATTTGTTCATAGGCTGAGGAATTGCAGGGTTTATGTTGGGCCGGTAATAGGCTCAGTTCTGATTGACGAAGCAGAGGGGTGTGTGTTTGTGATGGCGTCGCATCAAATTCGGATTCACAATGCAAAGGGCTGCGATTTCTATTTGAGAGTGAGGAGTAGGCCGATAATTGAGGATAGTGGTGGCGTGAGGTTTGCGCCGTACTGTTTGAGCTATGAAGGTGTTGAGGAGGACTTAAGGGATGCGAGCCTCGATGAGGAGACGGGGAATTGGGCCAATGTGGATGATTTCCGGTGGCTACGCGCGGTGCAGTCACCAAATTGGTCGCTTTTGCCAGAAAATGAGAGGGTTCGGATGGTTAAGATTTCGGATTTGGGAGGTGGGATTGAAGGCGATTAGCTTTTGGTTCAGCCTCTTGTATTTAGTGAGTGTTTGAAAGAGTTTATTTATCTGATTATTTTGTTGGGTTCTTTGTTGTACTTTGGTATTTGGATTGATGCAAAATATATGATTACCAATTTTTTTGCCAGTGCTTCATTTTTGTGATAATGCTTTTAAGTTGAATATGATATTTGCTACTTACTGGTAAGTTTGTTTTTGCTATTTGTTTACTAGCTTGACCATTCTTAGGTCTTAGATATATGTATGTATGAGAGTATTCATAGACTTGTTCTGAAAGGAATGAACATACTGATACCTAGGAGTAGTTTGTTTAGTACATAAGTTCCATCTCCAATTAAGCATGTTCTCTATTAATGGTTTGTGTTTAGGTTTGAACCAACTCTAAATCTGTTATTGGATTACATCGTCCTCTTGACGTGGTTTATTATTATGATAATGCTTTGCTGATGGATGATTGCTGGTCTGTGGAGGATGATGTCTCTTTCCTCAGTCTTCAGTGTGCCCCCTTCTCGTTTGTGGCTCAGAACAGTCCTTTATTCATTGTTGTCTCAAGGGGCACCAAAAGAGATGTTCACTTAAGGTTGAAGCTAAATGGATGAGAGAGTGAAGCTTGAAACTTGAATTGTTAGTGAAGGAATTTAAGAGTTGCATTTGATTTAATTTTTCATTATTAGAAATGGTTATTTTTTTCAAGTCCGTTTGCGTTGAATTGGTGCTTCTCTTAACTGAATTATATTCCCTGCAATCGGCTTTTTTCCTATGTCACGATACTACATATATCACATTCTGACTGTTGGAGGTGCCATGTCTAGAATAAGAAAGGGATGTAGCATTAATGCTTCTTCTTTCTCAGATTGGAGGTGGATTCCGTATTTTCTTTTTCTTCTTTTTTCAATGCTTTGTATTCCTTTAGGATGGGTTAGGGAGGTGAAGATAAGGATTCCTTAAAAAAGATGATATTTTGAGTTCAAAACTTTTTACAAAGCTCTACTTCCCAATGTTGACTCCTCGCTTCTTTTCTTTGGAAGAGCATTTGAATTACAAAGGCTTCTATGAGGGTGGCTTTCTTCACTTGGACAACATCTTCAGAAAAAGTTCTCACTCTGGATAATCTTAGCAAACATCATATTGTAGTGATGTTGTGAAAGATTTGTGAAATTTGGTTTTTTCAGATGTTTGTGGTAGAATGACTTATGCTTAGACAGGGTAGTGGATTTCTTAGCTTGTTGAAAAAGAAGCGTTGATCGGACTAATTTTAAAATCATTTGGAATGTAATCATTTCTTGTTTAAAGTGGTGCATATGAAGAGAATGGAATGCTCCAAGTTTTGATGATTGCGAGAAGACGAGTCCTATAATTGCGACATGTGATGTAAACCTATTTTTTTAAAAGGCTAAACCAATTTTTTAAGACATACTTTTGGAACTAGTTTTTACTTAAAAAACCGGTCACATTTAATTATATTTCAAGAGTTTCTACATATAAATTATTAAATAAATTAAGTATTATTAATGTCCAAATCCAATAAGGAAACAAATAATACAAATTATATTTTTGTTACTCCATGTTTTCATTTCAAATTTATTAAGTAGTGAACCAGTCCTTAAAGTAAATTGAACTGTCCTTTAATATATGTATTATGATGATAAATGACCTACTTAACTCAGTAGTTAAGAGTATTGCTTTCAGACGGCGGGAGTCATTGGTTCAATTCCAATAGTAGGTAGAACTTATTAGATACCAGAGTCAATGGTATCTAATAAGTTTTTCTACTCACCTTCTTTTTCTTTTATTGATTTTGTATCTTACTTAGAGTTTTTCTACTCACCTTACTTAAAAAACCATAATTAAAATCCAATATATTCAATTAAAAAAAAAAAAAACCTTAAAATTCATAGTATATATAAACTCATTATATGAATCCATGTCTGCTAAAGCTGTGTAGTTACAAGTATAAGAGGGTAACTCATCATGTATGATTTACTTGTAGCAGGTCATGTGTGACGCATCATAGCTAACCATACATTGGCTCATTACTTCATCCTCATAAGTATATAATAAAACGTAAAAAAAAAAAACATTAAAAAAAGAAGTCGCATTGTCTTTTGTGTAATTGAGGCCCTTTTACCTCAATGATTATAGATCGTTGTAGATTCATCGTAAAAGGAAATAAAAAAGGTCACATTTAGATTCATCTTGGTACAGTAATAATTTTTGAAACTCTCGTTATAACAAATGTCCCATTTGTTCCACCCTTCTCCTATAAAAAAAAGCAAGTTCATCAAGCTTTTACACGTCTCATTTTTTTTAGCTGATTATTGTTTCATCCAGCATTTGTCAAGTTGGAGAAACGATCGATTGAAATGAGCAGATCGAGAACAATGAGGGCTCTTCTTTTCACTACATAACTTCCATATCTCTTATATTTCTTATATCTAGCTTCCATATCTCCACCTTTACAAATAAATATTGATGTTTCTAATAGTCTTTGGCATTTAGGCCACTTGTCCGATTCATGATGAATTAGACTTCTACAAGACATTATTTCAATTTCTACGGATGTATCAAATGAGTGTTGCTCAATTTGTCCTTTAGCTAAGCAAACACAATAAACTTCCTTTCCATGTTGGTGCTTCAATTTCTAAACAATGCTTTCATCTATAACCTTTTCATTGTGACATTTGGGGGTCATTTTCAGTAAAGTGATCTACTAATGGTTCTCAATATGTCATTACTATTTTTGATAATTTTACTCGTTTTACATGAGTTTATTTAATGCAAAATAAGTCCCAAACCAGAACTATATATTATTCAATCTTTAGTTCTTTGGATTGATTAATTGCAACCCAATTCAATGTTAAAATCAAGTGTTCAAGATCGGACAATGGTGAAGAATTTAATATAGTTGATTTTTATTCATTCAAAAGGCATGTTTCACCCATGACAATGGTGGCAGCCTCTACCTAATGAGAAAAATTAGTAAATAGATCGAAAACCAATCAGGAGAAGGTGGTGGTATGGCTCCGTCCCGGGTGTTGAGGCTAACGAAGAAGAGAGAGAGCCAATCACTCTAAATCAAAAGTGGGAGTTGAAAATGATAACTTGTGATTGACCAAACGTTCATTTCAGCATTTTGGTAATTCAAGTCAACTTGACCACCCTTAGTTAACACCCGTGATTAGCTGCATTATGTATTTGTGTGCAAAGGTTAGTCAATTATATTGCTAAGAATTTAATTATTCTTCATTAATTACTAACTCGCCAGAGCTTTACAGCTTGCTTGCTTGCATTCCAGTCGCGGAGGTTAACAAATAACTCAGACTCTTTTGACCCATAGAAAAGGGACCTAGAAACCAGTTGGTTGTTTTTAGATGGACATTTTTGTCATTTAAATTTTTTAAAACAACTAAATGGATTATCTCCATTTCATTTCCTTCTCCATAGAAAAGACCAAGGTAATGCTCTTAATTTGCCAATATACTTTAGTCCATCACCATTTAGGGTAGAATTAAACCTAAACTGTTGAAAGAATTATAAAAAATTTACTGTAGTTTGTTAACAATCCCTAAGTCAAATCCATTACCTTCGTAATTTCAACAATTAAACAAAATGCGACTGAAAACAAGTTTCATATATAAGAAAAAGCAATCGATAAAATATATGGAAGAAACAACTACTTAACATATAAATATTTAATTTCCAACCTTATGGTTTTTCAATAAAATAATGGTTGCTAAAGACATCATCTTACTGAAAGATTTACCTTGTTCGGTTTATGACCTACATCCACAAGATCAAGCCATAAAGCTGCGTTGAGCTCTTATTTATCTTAGTGATATTTACAATATAATATGTTCCTATTTATAAGAGAATCATGTTGAATACAAATAGACTTCTATTTTAGTTAGGTGATAGTCTTTAACTATTCACCTATAACTTAATATAAATATGACTAGATATTTTTCAACTGTAAGTCAATAATAGTCTTAAGTTGTGACTACTATTTTTGAACTTCATGCTATACTCTAAAACTTACCACCTTTTGTAGAAATTATTAACAATGCACCCGACATAGCTAACCTAACACTAACAAAACCAAATTATTACTTAGTGTGACGTTGAATTACAAATCAAGACATGATACAAAAACAAATCATTCAAACCAAACATCAAACATATCTTAAATTCATCAAGTGGCTTTAAGTCAAATTAAGTCATTGGATTCATCAATTAAGAACATGGAAGAGGGGTAACACATGTTCCTTCTCCAATATATTACAATTTTATTATAAGTCTTTTATTGACGTTGTTTGTCACATGCACTTGTAAACAATTATAATAAAAATTGTTCCATCTCAAGTATTTTTCAGATTTACTGGTGTAGCCGAATCATTACCCTAGCATGAGCTGAATTTAAAGATTAATAAGCATCGCCATGTGTTAAGATGATGATGATTAAATAAATGCTTGATTTATAGCATTAATTACTCTAATGCAAAAAATTAGATTGAGGATACTAATGAATGGGAAATGCTAGGTGTTTTTGTTAACGGATATTAAGCTATCAAAAGATTGAGTACATGATCAGTGCGCTCGAGCACAGTCTCAGTGCGATCGAGCGCAAGTTTGAGCGCAGCATCAGTTGCTCCATCAGTATCGAATGAAGAAAGTGGAAGAAATGTGCGATCAATCACAAGGTCGATCGCAGGATTGGTCGCTCCATCAGTATCGAATGAAGAACTTTGTGAAGGTATATTCAAAGTTGATAAATATTACAAGAGGTTAGTGTAGTATATATAATACTACAGCTAAACCTAATACAATCTTAGAGAATCAGAAATCCTTTTATATTAAAGAGAGGGAAATCTTTTGCTTGTTGTCCAAGACAGTCAATAGTTGAGTTTCTTTCCTTCTACAAACGGCTAGGGTTACTTCACATGCAGTCAAAGGAGATTGAGGGACATAGAGGATCTTTCCATATTGGGTCTCAGCTTTCCTGCAGCTGCGAGAATGACCTTTGCATGCGTATGCGCTCGATCGCATATGATGTGCGATCGATCGCACATCTCTTCTCATTTCTTCATTCGATACTGATGGAGCGACCGACCCTACGATCAATCGCACATTTCTTCTACTTTCTTCATTCATACTAATGGAGCGACTGATGCTGCGCTCAAACCTGCGATCGATCCTAGGCTTGAATGCACTGGGACTGAGCTCGAGTGCACTGATCTTGTACTCAATCTTTCGATAGCTTGATATCTTTTAACAGTTTTTCTAGTATTCTCCTAGTGTCATTTTAATTATGATGTGACTTTAAAAATAACTATTAAACTTGGCATTATTATTAGCTTTTAATTTATTAGTAATTTTAAAACTATATCACAATTAAAAAGACACCAAAAAACACTAAAAAAAAAACTAACGTTTCTCCTGATGAATATAGTGAAGGATTATAAATTGCACCAATTAAGACTGAGGGCCATGGGTGGTTAACCTTTTTTTTTTTTTTTTAAGCAAACATGGGTGGTTAACCTACTTATATAGAATGTGAGCTAATGTCGACATTTATCAACTAAAGTCTTCGAAATTGGGGTGGTACGGATATCAACAGTCAGCCACATCGGCAGAGGATGAGCCCATAATGTCCTCATTCTTATTCCCCCACCTACTATTCTGACAAACTTCAGCGTAATTACACTAATATCCCTGAGCTTCCATAATTTAACAATATTTTTTAAGCCCTTGCCTACTGATAAGGGTTTGTTTTTCAACTCCAAAATCGTCATAGAGAAGTAAAACTGGCTGGTTTTATCTATGGAAGCAATCTCGATATTGGTGAGTGTAATTCTAAGGAAGAGCAGATTCCTGTAAAACTGGCTGGCTTTATCTATGGAAGCAATCTCGATATTGGTGAGTGTAATTCTAAGGAAGAGCATATATGTATTTCAGGAATCTGCTCTCTTGTTGATGAACTTCTTTCCAGTTTTGGTGTCATCCATTCGATTTTCACGGTTCATTTTCACTCATGCTACCGCCGTTTCAGCCAGGTATTCCTACTCTCCCATGTCATCAATGGTGGCTCGACATGATGGGTAGTCCTACAAAGTTAGTAAGTATTGGCTAGTGTTTCTGTTTTGACAGTGTTGTGAGTTTATTTTCTTTGAATACTATGATTTCCAATTTAATTTGTAATTAATAAAGCCGAACACAATTCATTTATGATGAATTTGAGTGTGTATTTTGTTCTCGCTTGAAGCATTTCAGCTTCATGCATGATTTTGAACATGAAGGGTGAGCTACCCAAAACGTGATACGTGTTCCTCATTAAATCCCTGTGATGCAATCATATTGCAAATGAGTGAAAATTATGATTGTTTCAGGCTATATTAATTATTTGATCTTTTGATTTTGATCTTCTAATCAAATCTATACCCTTGATCTATTAATTATCAAATGATTCCGGGCATCTGTTCAATGATCAATTAATTAACGCTTCCACCCAAACCATTTTTAGTCATCTAGTGCAAGTGAGAGGTCATGGCCGGGATCTGATCATCTCCAGCTATGACTGATCACCAGTATCCCATTTCTGTCATGCAGTTGCCATGAAATTTCATTCAACAACTTCTTCGCAAGATCGATCATATATGCTTTTCCTTAAGTCACATTAGTCTACCACATTTCCCATTAATAATTGAAAGTTAATGTGCACATCAAAGTTTCAATAAACAGTAAAAAATTTTTTTTTCTAAACTTCAATAAACAGTAATTAAGTAGATTAAGTCCCAAAGAATATGTACTGAACTCTGACTCTCCACCTTCTCTCTAAAAGAGTAAGGGCTAGCCACCTCCTATTGTGAGGTTTTTCCACCACCTCAGGTGGTTTTCCAAGGGAGGAGGAATGGATTTTTGTCTTTTCCTCCTCCCTTTCCCCTTTGTTCTTCTTCTTCATGTTTTTCCCGTCGCTTTTGTCTCCCTCCATTGTTGCTGTTTTTGTTTCCTCCATATCACACCTATTCCGGTTGTTCTTCGCCCCTGGCCCATTGTCCATTGCCGTCACGTCGCCCATCGCCCCTATCTCCGGCCGTTTCTCGGTTCTGAAGTGGCCCATAGATCTAGTTTTTTGAAGGCCCGATCTGTGAGCCCCAGTCAATCCCGCCCTCAAACGCGCCCCACCACCGTGCTTTCAGACCTCCCCGCCTCCCGCCGTTCGTCTCCAAGTCGCCATGCGCCGGCGTGTGGCCATCATGCGCCTGCGCATGGATCTCACTTGCCCGTAAGTGTCCTCTAGACCCGGTGCGTTTACGCCCCTCAGCGGCACATGGCTTCTCCAAACAATGGCTCCACCACCCTTCTCCGCTACAGCAGCTGGTTCTTTGTGTCTTGTTGTATTTCTGTTTTGTTTTTCTGTAATTTCCGTTTTATTTTGCTTTTTTCTTGCTTTTTGTGGATTTGTATCTCCCTGCCATGATGCGGTCTGATCTTGAGGAGGAGATTGTTACTAGTGGTCGTCCTTCAACGGCTCCTATCTGGTTCTCTGCAGTGCCTTCCCTGCAACAACAATTTAACCATGATTGTTGTATTTACCGCAAGGAGCTCTTCACAGAGTTTCTTTACATTTGTACCGCTTTGTGCAGCCCTGGAATAAGCCCGGCTTATCTATGGTTCTTCTGGGATCATGGGCAATCACCATTGCCTGCTGTTTGGTTCTTTTGGACTGGATCCAGATCTTGTTACTGTTCTTGTACTGCATTTTATCATTTGGGTGTTGTTGTTGGGGCGCCCTCTCCTTTTGTGTTTTTCATGTAACCCCATTCCCTTACTTGCTTAAAAAAAAAAAAGTTAAGTCCCAAAGAGATAGTTCAATTGGTTAGGACCACGCCTAATAAAGCGGAGGTCACTAGTTCGAATTCTCATCTTCCTCTTGTGTGGACATGTTAAAAAAAAAAAAAAAAAAGGTAGATTAAGTTAACATGTCAACTCTTTGAAAGCTAAGTTCCAATTAATTTTTTTGAAGCCGGAGTGAAGCAAAATGTTTAAAGCATAACTCACATACGAATATGTGTTTATTTCCAACATGAAAGTGGTTTGAAGAGTGAAACTAAACAGGTAGGTGGAAGGTAAAAATTGTGTTATTCTTTTGGCTAACAATATTTTTTATTCATGTTGAACTTGATTTTTGATTAACTTGCAAGCATATTATGACAGGTTAACAAAATTTATGCTAAAAATAAATATTCAAATACTTTTCTACCCAACATTTAACCACTTGCAAATGTGTGTCTAACATAAATATTTGAGTTTTTATTGACAGATTATGTGTTAATCGTGGTATCCCATATTATTGATCAAATTTCATGTTCGAGTTAGAATCTTCTTTTTCTTTTTTCTATTCATTTTTTCAGAGGTTGGTTTGATCAATCCATATTTTTTTCGAAAGTTCATTTTATTCATCTTGAATAGAAGGAAGTTGTTAAAATTACAAATTTTAGATTAAATATCTGAGTTCTTGTTTATTTTCTAGAGCTTAGATACACGTACATATTATGCATTTTGTAGTTATTAATTAGTTCAACTGACATATATTTTTTTAGAGAATAGCACATCTTGCCAATCCTTCTAAGGAAAGAAAATGCAAAAAAGAAAAAGAGAAAGAAAATGCAAAAAAGATAGAAAGCAAGACCCATTTGGTTTTCCCTTTCAATCACCAAAAAGAAATATCCATTACAGCATCCTCCATCAATTTATTTATTTATTTTTCAAATGAAACACGTGCATACTAAAACTTTGTAGCATTTTTTTATTCAATAATAGTATTGTAATCTAAGACATCATTCTTAATAATAATAAATCTATAGTATGAGCTATTGCAAGTATAACTAATAAGAACACAATCACACATCCTAGAACTAATTAGTTTTCTCCTTTGAGGTTCGAGTAGCATAACATTTGCCAAACACCCCAATACTTTGAGGTATTCCAAACAAGGCTTATGACATTCCCAAATTTCTTAAGGAGTTTGTCGGTCTTCTTAGGGCATTCACAATGGAGGAGCTAAATGACACTTTTATCTAAAATACCTCATTAAATTGATAAAATATCATCTACATTGGAGAAGCTAAAAAAAATGTAGAATAGATATTTTATTAAATGAGTTAAAAAAAAAAAAAAAGGCTACATGTAGCGGCATTATTCAAAGAGCTATTTTCTTAAATTTTCTTCCCACGTCTTTTTTTCTCCCACTATCTCTTCCAAAATTTTCTTCCCACGTTTTTTTTTTTATTGTTTCTCTCACATGTTTTCTCTTTTTTTTTTTTTTCAAAATTTTCTCCTACTATTTCTCTTTCACATTTCATTTTTTCCAAAATTTTCTCCTATTATTTTTCTCTCCGCATCATTTTTTTTCTTAAAAGTTGAAAAATAAGATATTTAAGAAAAATACAATCATTATAAAAAATTAAAAAAATAAAAATTAAATGATATAGATAAAAATATAACTAATCCGATGTAAAATGTCCTTAAAAAGTCATTAGCTAAACTAGATAAATTAAGTTTTGATGAGCTATTTTATATAAAAAAATTAGCTCTTCCATTGTGAATGCTCTTATAATTAGGCACTTTATTTTGAATGTGAGAAGCCTAAGAAAGGCTCACCCCACTTGTTGGCTAAACTATAATCAACATTTCTTTAAATGTTCCTTTTTCTTTTTTTTTTCCCAGCTATTCCATTATATTTCGGTAAATAATGAGATGTAATCACATGTATTATGCAATTTTATTTGCAAAATTTCTTAAAATAATTAAACTCATATTCACCACCTTTATTAGTTCTTAGTCGTTTAATAATTTTATTCTTTTGATTATCAACTTTGATTTTGCATTTTATGAATATTTTCAAGGTTTCATCTTTGGTTCTTGACAAGTAAAGTTGAATAAATTTAGGGAGATCATTAGCAGGTATCGTATAAATTAAATCTTTTAGGGAAAACTTCACAAAAGACTCCTGAACTTTCATCCGTTTTGAAATATTCCCCCTAAACTTCAAAAACTTTCAATTTAGTCCCCTTAACTTTCAATTGCTTTCAATTTGGACCCATCCGTCAATTTTAGCCATTAAAAATATTAAAAAAAATACCAAAATATCCCCAATTTTCATTTTTTAAAAAATAAACAAACTTTTTGGAAGTTGGAATTTTATATAAAAATCAGGGGTATAAATGTCATGTAATGTTTAAAATTTGACAAATTGGTCTAAATTGAGAGCACTTGAAACTTCAAAGGACTAAATTGAGAATTTTTTAAGTTTAGGGGAACTATTTCAAAACAGGTAGAAATTCAGGAGTTCTCAATGAAGTTTCCCCAATCTTTTACCACCTCTAGTCATTGTGTGCTTTAATCACCTAAGTCAACATGTATTAAATCTCGTAATTCAATTTCTCTTACAATATATGTACATGGCTTCTTAGTAAGTTTGATCTCAGCACATATTTCACATGGCTTATCTAAGTGAATTAGCAATTTCAATTGATTTCACTCTCTAGATGTAGCAAAGATTCACATGTTCAAGTTGTATATAGTTAAGAAATCAAAAAGGATAATTTGGAAAGTAAAAGATTCCAATTTACATCCAAAAAAATTACTAACAACAATGATCATATAAGCCATATATCGATTTATTTTAGAACTTCAAAGTTATAAAGAAAAACTAATCATACTGCAATATGAACAATTCTAACTCTTCTCCAATGTTTTGTATATATACCACTCTTCTTCTTCTTCTTCTGTTCTCCAATGTTTTCTTAGGATTTTATATATTACTTTATTCTTTTCCAAATTAATTAAATAGACCTAATGATTTATTTTTTATTTGTTTTTAACCAACTGAAGTATTATTTGTATTCTATATTGATTTCTCAAGTATATTGATATATATATTTGCGCGAGTATCCCTTGGCTATATATATATATATTTCAACAACCTCCTTGAATTGAAGAAACAAAGACTCGACCAACTTAGTAAGAATTAGACATCCCACTTTCCCTCATTGCGATTTCAATAATTTACAAAGCGTAGAGTATGCGTGTTGAGCGAGAGCGGGACAAGCAGAGGCGAAAGTGGATTTGGGAACTGTGTTAAAATTTTATAAAAAAAATTGAGGGTAAGTTATACTTCGTAAAAAAATAATATTTAATTGGTTAAGTAAAGATAAAAGAAATTATTGTAAAGTGTATTTCGATATAAAAAAATAAAAAAATAAGTAGCTTAATTTTCTAAATTTAGAAAAATTCAAAAGGAAGCTATTGTAGATACTCTTACTCCATCTATCACATATTTATTAATTTGTTTAATAAAAATAAGTTGTTTAATTTCCTAAATTTAGAAAAATTCAAAAGAAAGCTATCGTGAATACTTTTACTCCAACTATCACATATTTATTAATTTGTTTTCGGCCTTGGCGAAAATAACATTTTTTTGTTTCACAACAAAATAAAAGAAGGGGTTTTTTAGGCCCCTACTTCAATTAGTGTTTGGACATGGATCAGCCCACCAAAGGCCCATTCTCGAGCTGCAGGCCACTCATAATGATCAGATGAAACGTCTTATCTAAAATCGAACGGTGAATAAAAGTACACGGCGAAAATAGTAGCGAAAGAAATTACCGCTGGGTTCACTATATTTAAACGGCTCAAAATCGAAACGCTCCCAAGCTTTCTTTCCTGAGAAAATCTGTTCACTTTAACCTTCTCCAATTCTACTATTCTAGTCCGAGTCTCATGCGGGACTGGAAGTTTACATTCTGTCGCTCTTCACTGAGCACAAAAAATAAGATTTTCCAATTGAAACTCACAATTTCTTCAACTAGGTATGTAATTTCAACGAGCTCTGCTTGTCTTATTTATCTAATATAGTTTTTTCCCCCTCCTTTTTGGTGTTTTCTGGGCATTGTACAATCAATGTTTTGGCGTTTTTTAAATGACCTACCTGTTATATCTATGCCTTGGGTGTTCTTGTTTTCTGGGGTTTATCATCAATAAGTAGCTATTGTTTATTTATTTTTTTAAAAAAAATTTAGTTTTCGTTTTGTCTCAAACTCATTGGTTCAATCGCTGGGCGCGGCCTATTGGTTAAGGTAGTGTGTAACGGCATTTTTCTTCTAGGTTTTATGGTTAAGATGTTATTTCGGTATTTTTTGAGAGATCTTTGGATATAGGATTTATCTTTTGGGGCATCTAAACATGCAATACTTATCATTAGTTGGATTTGGCCGAGCAGAATTTAGATTTTCTTCTGAAAATTGTATTGATATTTTGTATAAGATTGTAATTTTTTATAAAGATAAAAGAACAATTATTTTGAGCAAGGAATATTTCTGATAATATAGTGTTTTTTCTTAGCTTCACTTCGGTTTTGTGCCAATGGGTTCAAAGAAGACGTTTAATTGTTCGTATTATTAAGTTGAATAAAGGGTATATAGTTTTTGATTGTTCTGTTTTATGTGATTGTTTCATCTGGTTGTAGGTAAGTATTAGGCATGGCTACAGCTAAGTCTGTTCCAGCTTCCCTTAGTCCCCGGTATGCACCTGACGATCCCTCCCTTTCGATACCATGGAAGGGTTTGATTGATGGGAGCACAGGTATGTTGTACTACTGGAATCCTGAAACCAATGTTACCCAATATGAAAAGCCAGCCTCTTTGCCCCTGCCATTGCCAACTGGCCAAACTCCGGCTGCTTCTACGCCGATGTTGGCTTCAATACCAGTTGCCTAACCAATGCAACCAAATGGCATGGTGGCTCAGGTTGGGCAGCAAATAACACAAGGCCCACAACAGTAGGGGCAACAAGTGAACCAGTTATCTCAACAGCACAGACAAGTAATGACACAATAGTAGAGTTCAGTGGTGGCACAGGTTTCTTGTCATCAGGGCTCTCAGACTGTAACAAAGTTCACAATTGGGACAACCCATGCAACAGCAAGGGCAATTGACACTGTCACAGCCACAGCAATACATGTAGCAAATGTTGCAATATCATGGTCAGCAACCTATTCA
Source organism: Carpinus fangiana (assembly GCA_006937295.1). NCBI lineage: Eukaryota > Viridiplantae > Streptophyta > Magnoliopsida > Fagales > Betulaceae > Carpinus > Carpinus fangiana. Next base: position 10,850,482 of record CM017327.1, on the reverse strand, counting down.
ACACATGCCTCAGCAGTCAGCCCAGCATCAAGGTTTGCATGTGTCACAACCACAAGCACATCAATTTAGACATCAGCAACTGCAGCACATGGCGGATCAGCAAAGCATGCTTCCACAGAGGCAGCAAAGTTCAAGTCAAGCCCAACAGTATGGTGGTTCTTCAGGGAAGGTGCAACGTTCTCTCCCCATGGGTCAAGTGTAGCAAACAATGATTGATTTGGTTCACCTACAACATGGTCCTAGGTTTCAAAATCAAATGGATCCAATGACGCATAGTCAACAGAATAATGTGCCTCCTGTTGGATCAAAGATAGGGCATGAGGATAGCGTACATGGTAGAATGGGGAGTATATATTACTTTAATTTTAACAAGGAAGGGCCAATGGGTTCAAGGAAGATGTTTAATTGTTCGTATTGTTAAGTTGAATAAAGGGTATAGAGTTTTTGATTTTTCTGTTTTATGTGATTGTTTCATTTGGTTGTAGGTAAGTATTAGGCATGGCTACATCTAAGTCTATTCCAGCTTCCCTTGGTCCTCGCTATGCACCTGACGATCCCTCCCTTCCGATACCGTGGAAGGTTTGATTGATGGGAGCACAGGTGTGTTGTACTACTGGAATCCTGAAACCAATGTTACCCAATATGAAAAGCCAGCCTCTTTGCCTCTGCCATTGCCAACTAGCCAAACTCCGGCTACTTCTACACCCATGTTGGCTTCAATACCAGTTGCCCAATCGATGCAACCAAATGGCGTGGTGGCTCAGGTTGGGCAGTGGATAACATAAGGCCCACAACAGCAGGGGCAACAAGTGAACCAGTTATCTCAACAGCACAGACAAGTAATTGCACAACAGTAGAGTTTAGTGGTGGCACAGGTTTCTTGTCATCAAGGCTCTCAAATGGCACAAGGTAGACCGTAGCAAAGTTCACAATTGGGACAACCCATGCAATAGCAGGGGCAATTGACATTGTCACAGCCACAGCAATACATGCAGCAAATGTTGCAATATCATGGTCAGCAGCCTATTCAGCACATGCCTCAGCAGTCAGCCCAGCATCAAGGTTCGCATGTGTTACAACCACAAGCACATCAATTTAGACATCAGCAACTACAAAACATGGCGGATCAGCAAAGCATGCTTCCACAGGGGCAGCAAAGTTCAGGTCAAGCCCAACAGTATGGTGGTTCTTCAGGGAAGGTGCAACATTCTCTCCCCATGGGTAAAGTGCATTAAACAAGGATTGATTTGGTTCACCTGCAACATGGTCCTAGGTTTCAAAATCAGATGGACCCAATGATGCATAGTCAACAGTCTAATGTGCCTCATGTTAGATCAAAGATGGGGCATGAGGATAGCGTACATGGTAGAATTGGGAATAGATATTACTTTAATGTTAACAAGGAAGGGCCAATGGGTTCAAGGAGGATGTTTAATTGTTTGTATTGTTAAGTTGAATAAAGGGTATGGAGTTTTTGATTTTTCTGTTTTATGTGATTGTTTCATTTGGTTGTAGGTAAGTATTAGGCATGGCTATAGCTAAGTCTGTTCCAGCTTCCCTTAGTCCCCGATATACACCTAACGATACTTCCCTTCCGACATTGTGAAAAGGTTTGATTGATGGGAGCACAGGTGTGCTGTACTACTGGAATCCTGAAACCAATGTTACCTAATATGAAAAGCCAGCGTCTTTGCCTTCGCCATTGACAACTGGCCAGACTCCGGCTACTTCTACGCCCATGTTGGCTTCAATACCAGTTGCCCAATCAATGCAACCAAATGGCGTGGTGGCTCAAGTTGGGCAACGGATAACATAAGGCCCACAACAGCAGGGGCAACAAGTGAACCAGTAATCTCAACAGCACAGACAAGTAATTGCACAACAGTAGAGTTCAATGGTGGCACAGGTTTCTTGTCATTAGGGCTCTCAAATGGCACAAGGTAGACTATAGCAGAGTTCACAATTGGGACAACCCATGCAATAGCAGGGGCAACTGACACTATCACAGCCACAACAATACATGCAACAAATGTTGCAATATCATGGTCAGTAACCTATTCAGCACATGCCTCAGTAGTCAGCCCAGTATGAAGGTTCACATGTGCCACAACCACAAGCACATCAATTTAGACATCAACAATGCTTCCACAAGGGCAGCAAAGTTCAGGTCAAGCCCAACAGTATGGTGGTTCTTCAAGGAAGGTGCAACATTCTCTCCCCATAGGTAAAATGCAGTAAACAAGGATTGATTTGGTTCACCTGTAACATGGTCCGAGGTTTCAAAATCAGATGTACCCAATGATACATAGTCAACAGTCTAATGTGCCTTATATTGGATCAAAGATGGGGCATGAGGATAGCGTACATGGTAGAATTGGGAATAGATATTACTTTAATGTTAACAAGGAAGGGCCAATGGGTTCAAGGAAGATGTTTAATTGTTCGAATTGTTAAGTTGAATAAAGGGTATGGATTTTTTGATTTTTCTGTTTTATGTGATTGTTTCATCTGGTTGTAGGTAAGTATTAGGCATGGCTACAACTAAGTTTGTTCCAACTTCCTTTGGTCCCAGGTATGCACCTGACGATTCCTCCCTTTCGACACCATGGAAAGGTTTGATTGATGGGAGCACAGGTGTGTTGTACTACTAGAATCCTGAAACCAATGTTACCCAATATGAAAAGCCAGCCTCTTTGCCTCCGCCATTGCCAACTGGCTAGACTCCGGCTGCTTCTACGCCCATGTTGGCTTTGATACCAGTTGCCCAATCAATGCAACCAAATGGCGTGGTGGCTTAGGTTGGGCAGCAGATAACACAAGGCCCACAACAGCAGGGGCAACAAGTGAACCAGTTATCTCAACAATACAGACAAGTAATGGCACAATAGTAGAGTTCAGTAGAGGCACAGGTTTCTTGTCATCAAGCCTCTCAAATGGCACAAGGTAGACCGCAGCAGAGTTTACAATTGGGACAACCTATGCAACAGCAAGGGCAACTAACACTGTCACAACCACAACAATACATGCAGCAAATGTTGCAATATCATGGTCAGCAGCCTATTCAGCACATGCCTTAGCAGTCAGTCCAGCATCAAGGTTCGCATGTGTCACTTTAATGTTAACAAGGAAGGGCCAATGAATCCCCATGATCCCAAGCTTGCAGTGACACCCATGGCAAGAAATCCTCAGGTATCTTTTAACTAATTTTCCATCAATTTTGAATGAGGTTTGCACTCCATTAACTTAATTACTTGGACATAACTTATGGTGGTTGATATACAATTGATGACAATCTTCTATTTGGGAATTCTAGATTTATCAAATTTGTAAATGCAATTTAGTGACAAAGAACCGGAAGACATACATTCTCAAGACACTAACACATGTAATAAGCCAACATGGATCGCCTTTATAAGATAGATGCCTACAGATGTAACAAAAGTTTGGTGTCCTCTGTATATCTATTTTTGTATATACATGTTTCAACCGCCAATGTAAACTTAAGGGGTATAACACTAAGAAGATATATATTATTTTTGTTTACCAACCTGAAGAATAGAAGTAGAAGCAGTACTTCAGATATAAAATGGTTGTTTCGTATCCTTTTGTTCTTTTTTTATTTGTTTTATTTTGTCCCCTTGTACTAATTGATGAATGATATATGTTTTTTTTTTTTTTGGAATACATACCATTTTCTTCTCAAAATGTGTGGGACCGATAATGATGATTGTGCTATTTTGTTGCAGGAGAAGAGGATCGGTGGTGTCCCATTTCATATTGCCATGCCTGGTCCTACAAGTGTTCCGAATGCTGTCACAGGGTAGGCCATGCGTTACATATATAATCAACCAACAAGTGGTCCACCACTCTTAAGTAATGCNCGCCTTTATAAGATAGATGCATGCAGATGTCTATACTAGAAACAAAAGTTTGGTGTCCTCTGTATATCTATTTTTGTATATACATGTTTCAACCGCCAATGTAAACTTAAGGGGTATAACACTAAGAAGATATATATTATTTTTGTTTACTAACCTGAAGAATAGAAGTAGAAGCAGTACTTCATATATAAAATGGTTGTTTCGTATCCTTTTGTTCTTTTTTTATTTGTTTTATTTTGTCCCCTTGTACTAATTGATGAATGATATATGTTTTTTTTTTTTTGGAATACATACCATTTTCTTCTCAAAATGTGTGGGACCGATAATGATGATTGTGCTATTTTGTTGCAGGAGAAGAGGATCGGTGGTGTCCCATTTCATATTGCCATGCCTGGTCCTACAAGTGTTCCGAATGCTGTCACAGGGTAGGCCATGCGTTACATATATAATCAACCAACAAGTGGTCCACCACTCTCAAGTAATGCTTTAATGAGACCTTATATGGGATCTACAGATGTGACTAATCTCTCACTTGAAGTATACCGTCAAAAGCACAAAGTTACATCAACGGTCTGTGTTTTAGCTTGCTTGATTATTGCTAGTGGTGTTTATGTGAACATGATAATACCTATTCAAATGCTTCATTCCTAGATAGATCAAATATATGTTAAGAAGAGAAATGGGATTCCCAAGGAATGTTTTGGCTGAGTGTTTGATACCGAGGAATGTAATTTTGTATAACCAATTACTCATACGAATAAGAATTTGCAAATGAAATGCTTATATATCTTTTGGAGTTAGCATGTTTTCTTTTAATTGAATTTGTTTTGGCGAGCGTTTGATACCGAGGAATGTAATTTTTTGTAACCCCAGTGGGTGCTTAAGTGGTGAAGGCATTGGTCTTGAGGTATTATCCTTTTAAGGTTAAAGGTTTAACATCTCATTGATGCAAACAATTCCTTAGGACCACACCCTCCAGTAAAAAGTCAGTGATTTAACTATTTTGTGTAGGAAAACTTTCGAGGGTGCGAAGCATGAGACTGAGATTTACTTTGCAATAGTGGGTTTGAAGGACTCTGCCTTTGAGAGGTTTCCTGACATTAAAAAAAAAAACAAAAAAACAAAGTGTAATTTTTTGTTATGGGTTTACTTTGTAAGGGCGAGTTCGAAGAGCTATGCCTTGAAGAGGTTAAAAAAAAAATGTAATTTTTTGTTTTAACAAATTATAAAGCAGATCATACCAATTGCTCAAATGAATAAGTTGTTGCAAATGAAATGGTTGTATTTCTTTTGGAGTTGGCATGTTCTTTAATTGCATTGTTTTTGACCTCGATATATGTATTAAAATAAATAGGGTGACAATGTTCCAGCACCATTCATGACATTTCAGGCCACTGGTTTCCCTTCAGATCTATTGACAGATGTAAGCTTTACCTGTGCCATGATCTCATGTTCTGTCTTAGGATTATAAAATTTTACAGTTGAGTTATTTAACAGCTGGATTAGTGAGCTGGATTGGCACGAGTTCAATGAGCTGGCATGTTAGTTAGACTAGTTAGAGAAGCTGTTGAGTAGTTAGTTTGTTAATTCCTTTGTAAAAGCTAGTATTATATATACTAAGCTAATGTATATCTTCCATTAATGCAATTGAATAAGAAAAGCTTCCGCAATACTCTCTCAAATTCTTCTCAGTTGCATATTTGTTTTTTGTTATGGTATCAGAGTAGGTATTGTTCATCATCGTTCTTACCTATTATTCATTCATTTTCGATTAATTCTACTATGTTTTTCATTCTTTCTACTATTTTGCTTTATGTTCAACCAATGGCAAACAATTTGCCTCATGTTAACTCCATGGAAACTACTCCATCAAGCTCCACGCCTTCTACTGTGGAGTTTTCCAGCCCTTTCTATCTCCATCATGGAGATAGTCCAGGGACTCATCTTGTTTCGCAACCATTGGTTGGAAACAATTACCATATGTAGAAACGTTCAATGTCAATGACACTATCTGCCAAGAACAAACTCGGCTTCATCGACAGTTCTTTGGTGAAACCAACAGAGGATAATTCTGAGTACTTTACATGGGATAGGTGCAACAATATGGTGCTTTCTTGGATTCTTAACTCTGTGTCTCAAGAGATATCCTCCAGCATCATCTATATTGAATCTGCTCAAGAGATGTGGAATGACATCAAAGAGCGCTTTTCTCAATTAAATGGACCTCGTATTTTCCAGCTGCAAAAGGCCATTTCAGCTCTTTCTCAGAACAATGACTCAGTAAGTTCCTATTACACTTCCTTGAAAGGTTTTTGGGATGAGTTGAACAATTACTGTCCATTGCCTTTGTGTTCTTGTGGAGCTTCACACACTGTTACTGAGTATCAACACCGTGAGTACGTTTTCCAATTCCTGATGGGATTGAATGAATCATTCTCCTATATCAGAGGTCAGATATTGCTTATGGATCCATTGCCACAGATTAATAAGATTTTTTCCATGGTTGTGCAAGAAGAACGTCAGAGAGAGATTACCTCTACCTTTTTTGCTCCTATAAGCCATGCTCCTGCTGCAATGGTTTCCAAATTCACTCATTCTCATCCTTCTCTTCCTCAAGGCTCAAGGACGCAAGGTTATGCTCGAAAGGAGCATCCACTTTGCACTCACTGTGGTCTTCTTGGCCATATCATTGAGAAATGCTATAAGTTGCATGGTTATCCTCCGAGATACAAATTTTCTAAAGGAAGGAATGCATCCTCAATTAATCAGGTTTCTGAGTCTTCCATGCCACAACTTCCAATCACATTTGAGTAGTGTCAGCAGCTGCTCAATTTGCTTAGGTCCAAGTGTGCTGATGATGATGCTTCTGCTCAAATCACTACCACTGATAATCAAGATCACTTGTTCAGTGAGATGGCAGGTAACTCTTTACGTTTTCAATCTTCCACTTCATGAGACAAACATTCGGTTTTCTCTTCAGATTCCCTTTTTCAATTAGCTATTAAAAATTTTGTTAAGTATCCATGGATCATTGACACGGGTGCAACAAATCATATAGTTTGCTTAATTTCCTTCCTTACAACAATTACTTCAATTGTTTCTAAGCAAGTTAGATTGCCAAATGGTAATTCTGCTGCTGTAACACATATTGGCACTGTTAAGATTTCTGCAACTTTGACTCTAACAAATGTCTTATGTGTTCCTTCATTCTCTTTCAATTTGATTTCTGTCAATAAATTGATTAAAGTTCTTAACTGTTGCATAATTTTTTTGGCTGAATTTTGTTTCATTTAGCAACTGTTCGGCTAGAGAATGATTAGTCTGGGTAGAGAAGTTGGTGGCTTGTACCATTTGATGTTGCATAACTTGGAAGGTCACATTGATTCAAGTGTTCCTGTTTTAGCTTCACATTCTGTCAAAATAAAACCAGCTTTAGATTCTATATGCAATATCAATTCTATCCAAATAAAACCAGCTTTAAATTCTATTGTTGTTGTAAAAGTTCCTGCCAATGTTTGGCATTCTAGATTAGGTCATTTGTCTGATTCCATATTACATTTGCTTTATGATGTAATTCCTGATTACTCTTCAAGTTCTAATAAAAATTGTTCTGTATGTCCTTTGGCAAAACAGCATAGAATTTCATTTCCTCTTAGCATCACTCACTCACTTCACATTTTTTTATCTTATTCATTGTGATATTTGGGGTCCCTTTTCTTCTCCTTCCTCAAATGATTCAAAGTTTTTCCTTACTATTGTTGATGATCACAGTAGGTTGGTGTTTTTGATGCAAAGTAAATCCCAAACCAGATTTCTTATTCAGTCTTTCTTCCATTTAGTTGAAACTCAGTTTGGTCTGAAAAACAAATGCATTAGAACAGACAATGGGGGTGAGTTTAGCATGACTGAGTTTTTCTCTTCCAAAGGTGTTATTCATCAACTTACATGTGTTGAAACACCACAACAGAATGCTATAGCAGAACGCAAACATCAACATCTTTTGAATGTTGCTCGTGCTCTAAGATTTCAAGCCAACCTACCTTTACAATTTTGGGGTGAATGTGTATTAATTGCTGCATATATCATTAACCAAACTCTTACTCCACTTTTTAAAAACAAAACTCCTTTTGAGTGTTTGTTTTCTAAACAACCTCAATATACTCATCTAAGGGTTTTTGGTTGTCTATGCTATGCTTCCACTTTAACTAGAAATAGATCAAAATTTGATCCTAGGGCTCATGCTTGTATAGTCTTTGGATATCCTTATGGTGTCAAAGGATACAAGTTATATGATATTTCTCTTAATCAATTTTTTGTATCTCGTGATGTTGTTTTTCATGAAGATATTTTTCCTTATTCATCAACTAATTTTCACAAAATATCATTCCTTCTTTTTCAAACCAGAATGTCATTCCTGCATTTATTCATTCTCTAGACAATTCTGCAGCATCAGCACTTTCACCACAACCATCAATCTCTTCTCTTAATTCATTACATCCACCTATACCTAATAGTCCCATACCTTCTATAACAATTGCTTCTAGGTTACCACGCAAGTCTACTAGGTCAAGGTCCCAACCAAGTTACTTACAAGAATATCATTGTTAACTTGCTGCTACTTCCCTACCAGATTAGTCTTCATCCAAGTCCATGATAGTTGATTCCACATCAGGTATCCTTTTCGGCTTATCATCTTTTCTTTCTTATGATAAGCTTTCTGCTAATCAAAAGAATTTAGCATTTCTGTTTCTTCACATTTTGAGCCTCGATTCTATCATCAAGCTATCAAGATTCCTCATTGGTGTGATGCAATGAAAGCTGAGATTGATGCCCTTGAGACTAATCACACTTGGCAACTTACTTCTTTACCACCTAATAACAAGACTATTGGATGTAAATGGGTTTATAAGGTGAAGCACAAGGCTGATGGCTCACTTGAGAGATATAAGGCCCAGTTGGTGGCAAAGGGTTATACACAAAGTGAAGGGCTTGACTACTATAAGACTTTCTCACCTGTAGCTAAGTTAACCACTGTGAAGTGTTTATTGGCAGTGGCTGCAGCCAAGAATTGGCACTTGCATCAGCTGGATGTCAATAATGCTTTTTTTGCATAGGGAGTTAGATGAAGAGGTCTATATGGAGTTACCTCTTGGATTTAGTACTAAAGGGGGGTCACAGGTTTGCAGATTGACCAAGTCTCTTTATGGCTTAAAACAAGCCTCCCGGCAATGGTTTTCAAAGTTTTCCAATACTTTGCTTCAGCTTGGTTTCATTCAATCTAAGAGTGATTATAGCCTATTTACTAGATTGGAAGGTTCTGTTTTCATTGCTCTATTGGTTTATGTGGATGATATTGTTTTAGCTGGAAATGATTCTGAGGCATTGTCATCTTTCACTCACCTTCTTAATCAAAAGTTCAAGCTCAGGGACTTGGGTGATCTAAAGTTCTTTTTGGGGTTGGAGATTGTTCGAAATTCTTCTGGAATTTCACTATGTCAACTCAAGGCTCTTGATATCCTAGAAGATTATGGTTTGCTTGCTTGCAAACCATCGAAGTTGCCTATGGATCCTAATCTTAGACTTTCTCAACATGATGGACCGTTGTTGGATGATCCTACTGTCTATAGAAGATTGGTTGGAAGACTCTTGTATCTTTCACTTACTAGGCCTGATTTGGTTTATTCAATTCAGGTTTTAAGTCAGTTCATGTCTCAACCTCGACAGCCTCATTTAGATGCTGCTCACAAAGTTCTTCATTACATTAAATCTGCTCCAAGCCGAGGACTGTTTTTCCCTGCTTCATCTGATTTTAAGCTCAAGGCTTTTTGTGATTCTGATTGGGTTGCTTGTCCTGACACCAGGAAATCTGTCACTGGGTTATGTTTATTTCTTGGTGATTCTTTCATTTCTTAGAAGTCCAAGAAACAACAAACCATCTCTCGTTCTTCTGCAGAGGCAGAGTACCGAGCTACAACTGTTGCTTGCTGTGAGCTTATGTGGATTACTTCTCTACTTAGTGATTTTCAAATTTGTCTTTCTCATTCAGCTCTATTGTTTTGTGATTCAAAGGCTGCACTTCACATTGCTGCTAATCCAGTGTTCCATGAGCGCACTAAACATATTGAAATTGATTGTCATTTTCTTTGAGATCAAGTCCAGAAGGGGGCTATTCGAACACTGCATGTTAAATCTGAGAATCAATTAGCCGATATTTTTACTAAGCCTCTTGGTCTTACTCCTTTCAATGCCATCACTTCCAAGATGAATCTTCTCAACATATATGAAGCTTCATCTTGAATGGGGGTTTTACAGTTGAGTTATTTAACAGTTGGATTAGTGAGTTGGATTGGCACGAGTTCAATGAGTTGGCATGTTAGTTAGACTGGTTAGAGAAGTTAGAATGGTTAGAGAAGCTGTTGAGTAGTTAGTTTGTTAATTCCTTTGTAAAAGCTAGTATTATATATACTGAGATAATGTATATTTTCCATTAATGCAATTGAATAAGAAAAGCTTCCGCAATACTCTCTCAAATTCTTTTCAGTTGCATATCTGTTTTTGCTATGTTTTCTAATATAAAACAAAATTTGGACACATTTCCTTCCTTGTGTAATTATTATTACTATCATTGTTATTTTTAAACTCATAAATTCTCACTTCGCAGGTGCGATATCTCCTATGGTGGAGGAGCATATGTCAGACGTTGTATATGCCATTCCTATATGTCATCTTCTTTCTTAGGTTTAAAGAAAATTTTAAAAAATCATAAAAATTTATTCACATCAAATTTCTTATATTTAACTATTCATCAAGAGTTACTATAATATTTTTTAATGTGTATAGAACTAAAAGTGGTTCTCTATACATTATTTTAATATAAATATTTCTTTTTTATATCTCATCTTTCATCATTTTGTTTTTAATTAGAAATTGTATTAGAATTTTGTGAAAAAAGTGAGCATATAGGAAACTTGTATTTTGTAAAGAAATAGTATTTTAATAAATATAAGAAAATGTAAAAGAATCTATTGTAAAATATATTTTCATAAGAAAGAAGAAAGTAGTTTTATTTCTTAAACTTAAGAAAAATCAAAAGAAAATTGATGCTTGTGCTCTTATACTTGCAACAACGAATTTAACTTGAATGCTGTTATAAATTAAATAGTTTAAATTTATCATAATAAATAATTAAAATAATTAATAAATTTAAATTTATTATAATAAATATTAATAAAATAATAAAATAATGAATAAAAAAATTAATAATTATTATTATCTGAACCTTTAAATTACTTTAATTAAATTTTTACCGCTTAACTCGACAGCATACAAGTTGGATCAATCAACAACTATCCTAATTTTGGAGGCTGCAAAATGGACTAGGGTTGAGCAGATTCACCGAGTTTCGACCGCGACCAACCGGCACCGACAAGAAGATGGACGATAGGTGGTGGAAATTATTTTTGGGAAGTTGAAAACTGACTTCCCTGACCCAACTTCTACCAACTTTTGACATTTAGGTTCAATATAAATAATTTCTTTTATTATATCATACTAGCAAAACGCGTCTAGCTCAGTTGGTTGAGCGGATGCTAGACGACGTGAACGCTTGAGGACATATGAGTTCGAGCCCCTTTCCAGTCGCTTTAAATTACATTTTTAAAACGGCGTCGTTTTGTCATGTATTTATGCCCTATATAATCTCATTTAGAAGCTCTCTCTCCATTTCCCTTAACCCTAGCCGTCACTCATCTTCCTCTCTCTCACTTTCCTCTGCTGCTGCATCTCTGCATTTCTGCCTCTCTCTCACTTAAGAGGCAAGCACATTAGCACTTACACAAGACATAAAGAAAACCCACTGAAATCTGACAAACAAATATATAAAGAAAAGAAAGGCAGCAGAGTATTATAGCTGGATTTTCAATATTTCAAATCAAGTAGGAAAACAAGAAAATTACACTACGTCGCAAAATGCCAAGGCTGGGCAGATTGTTGGTTCCATAGCATACTTTTGGTCACAGACAACCTCTATATCTAAAGTCTTCATTCGGCGCATAGGAGAAACATGAACTACAACACAACTAATATAGTCAGCTTCATCTGCGAATTGTAAAAGGCAGAACCTCTGCTTCTCGAGATGGAAGAAGCCAGGATGGCTTCCCTCGCCATCCAAGATTCCATAATCTTGGAAAAAAAATATTCCGTGACCTCTAAGACACCCTTCTAGCCACATATTTAAATCCAAATCGTAGGCAATGAATAGCAGATCATCTTTCAATGCTTTCTCGCGTTTGATCCAGTATAGAGTGTTGCCGGCACTTACACAGTTTCCAGGCCCACTATCGGTATTATCACACACATGGTCGTGGTGCCAGCGCTTAGCAGGCGCAAGCCTTCCCCTAGACCTATGACGCACATTATAGGCATAGAAGATAGCAGAATTGTAACTTGCACGGTAAGCCACAATAACCCTTTCCGGATTCTCAACAATAGCAGAAAGGACTATAGATTCCGGATATTGTACAAGATAATTTGGTGGGTTAAGAAGAGCTTCCCATTTTCCATTGTCGACGTCAAAAACCTCACCCCAACAATGATTAAGAAGATGTGTTTGAAATAAACTATTACGGAGATAAATCTTGTTCCCTAGAACCGAAGTTTCCAAAGAACATCTCCCAGAGACCATTGGGGAAACAGGGACAAATTCCTTACTTACCTGCGGAGTAATCCTTAGTCTGTAGCACTCCTGAATCTCCCGTAGCGGACGGATTAGCATAGTTCACTCCCCCAAAGGCGTAGACGTGGGGGCTTAGGGTTGCTAAGGAAGCCCTCGTGGGAACTTTTCCTCTCCAAAAGTGACGGAGCGGTTTTGGGTAGACCTTGCCGGGACCGTCAGCCTGAACACTAAAGGTATACCACTTTGAACGCGACCACATAGTTCCATCATCATCCGTCGCACTACCACTCTCACTCACACAGACAACGATGTTGTAAGAAAAACAACGAGCAGGTGGTCCAGCCGCCGTGCCAAGGTGTCCACCCTTGGAGTCGTTGTTCGAATATTTAGGGGTGACCGTGAGTACATCGTCTTTTTAGAATGAATTCGTCCCTGGAGAATTTGTGAATAGTCATGACCGAAGAAGAAAGGGTAGAGACGTAGAGTTTTGGAGAAGAAGAGCTCCGCAAAAATTCGGTTAGACTTGGGAATAAAAAGGTGAAGAAGGGATATTTATAAATAAATAAATTAAAAGGTGAAGAAGGGCTTAATGCGCGGGTAAAGGAGAAACCGGCACATGTAAATAAGCTGAGCTGGGCTCTGGCCCATTCTGCATTCTATTTGAATTATGTTTGTTAGTTGGGCCTACTCCCCAACCTCGAACCTCAACCCAAATCATTTTTCTCATCTTCCTCTTTCATTTCGTAAAACACAACCACCGCACTATAAAAAGTAGACAAAACGCATTAATGTCTGTCACAGCTAGAGAAGTTTCAATTTCAAATGTCATCAATTTCTAATGAGTTGAGATTTTTGGCAGACCTGGGTCCTCCCAGCGTCTGCCCAAATCTGACGTTGTCAAAGCCACGTCAAATTTTATTTTTTTTTAAAAAAATAAATAAAAAATTTAGGTTCGGAAGAGTCTTCCCCATTTTGTGCCGCCTCCCCGAGAAAGAGTTACCTAATGGTGGTGGCTCGCGACGGTGCTTCTAGTTGCCCGTGAATGGCGTCTGGTGGGGGAGGCGGAGGAGGAGAGAGAGAGAGAGAGAGAGAGAGAGAGGAAGAGAAAGACGAAACCAACATTTTTAAACCTTTTATCCCTACAATTCAGGGGGTTTAGGGGATTTTTTTGGAGGGTTTTGGGAAAGTTTTTTAAAGGGTTGAGGCATTAGCAACGAAGTTTGAGGCATTAGCAGCGAAGTAATGCATTAGCGAGGACGTTAACAGCTTCCCCAAAAGGGTTCACTCTTTCCCCCAAGGTTATAGTTTTGAATCCCGCCCTAAACCCTAAAAAAAAATGGGGATTTTGGTAAGGAAATGTTTCTGTTGAGAAAGATGGAGCCAGAGTCAAATCTTCAGCCCTGAGGGTGCGTTGGATCTGTTAAGAGTGCTGGGCTTCTGGTAGGGAGGAAACGAGCGAGAGGGAGATGTGGGTGGCTCGCCGTAAGCGGTGCTTAGCCTTCATGGAATCCGGTGGCCGATCGTTAGTGAGGGGAGGGAGTGGGACGAACTGATCGGCGGTAGCGATTCTGATTGCCGGTGGTAGGCGGCGATTTGTGAGAGTAAAATGGGAGAAGAGAGAAAAAAGAGATGAAGGGAGAGGCGAACAAAATGGTGAAGAGAATTTTTTTTAACCTAAAGCAATTTTTACAGAGGGAGAAAGGGAGAGAAGCGGCTAATGAGGGAGAGAAGGAGAAAATCTGCTTGAGAAAAGATAGCCTAGCATCTTTTTTTAGTCTCCAATATTTTTAATTTTATTTTTTTTAAAGGCTTGACGTGTTAGATTGGGCGGACCCTGGGCAGACCAAGGTCTGCCGTATAGCAGGACTCATTTCTAATTTAGTTATTAGGTGATAGGACATAAGATGAAATTTATAAAATGTCACTATGCTGTAACATCATCTTCAAAAAAAAAAAAAAAAAAAA
>CM017327.1:10822517-10835640 GCA_006937295.1 Carpinus fangiana | reverse complement strand
AGGTGAAGAAGGGATATTTATAAATAAATAAATTAAAAGGTGAAGAAGGGCTTAATGCACGGGTAAAGGAGAAACCGGCACATGTAAATAAGCTGAGCTGGGCTCCGGCCCATTCTGCATTCTGTTTGAATTATGTTTGTTAGTTGGGCCTAGTCCCCAAACTCGAACCTCAACCCAAATCATTTTTCTCATCTTCCTCTTTCATTTCGTAAAACACAACCACCGCACTATAAAAGTAGACAAAACGCATTAATGTCTGTTACAGCTAGAGAAGTTTCAATTTCAAATGTCATCAATTTCTAATGAGTTGAGATTTTTGGCAGACCTGGGTCCTCCCAGCGTCTGCCCAAATTTGACGTCGTCAAAGTCACGTCAAATTTTATTTTTTTTTAAAAAAATAAATAAATAATTTAGGTTCGGAAGAGTCTTCCCCATTTTGTGCCGCCTCCCCGAGAAAGAGTTACCTAATGGTGGTGGCTCGCGACGGTGCTTCTAGTTGCCCGTGAATGGCGTCTGGTGGGGGAGGCGGAGGAGGAGAGAGAGAGAGAGAGAGAGAGAGAGAGAGAGAGAGGAAGAGAAAGACGAAACCAACATTTTTAAACCTTTTATCCGTACAATTCAGGGGGTTTAGGGGATTTTTTTGGAGGGTTTTGGAAAAATTTTTTAAAGGGTTGAGGCATTAGCAACAAAGTTTGAAGCATTAGCAGCGAAGTAATGCATTAGCGAGGACATTAACAGCTTCCCCAAAAGGGTTCACTCTTTCCCCCAAGGTTATAGTTTTGAATCCCGCCCTAAACCCTAAAAAAAAATGGGGATTTTGGTAAGGAAATGTTTCTGTTGAGAAAGATGGAGTCAGAGTCAAATCTCCGGCCCTGAGGGTGCGTTGGATCTGTTGAGAGTGCTGGGCTTCTGGCAGGGAGGAAACGAGCGAGAGGGAGTTGTGGGTGGCTCGCCGTAAGCGGTGCTTAGCCTTCATGGAATCCGGTGGCCGGCCGTCAGTGAGGGGAGGGAGTGGGACGAACTGATCGGCGGCGGCGATTCTGATTGCCGATGGTAGGCGGCGATTTGTGAGAGTAAAATGGCAGAAGAGAGAAAAAAGAGATGAAGGGAAAGGCGGACGAAATGGTGAAGAGAATTTTTTTTAACCTAAAGCAATTTTTACAGAGGGAGAAAGGGAGAGAAGCGGCTAATGAGGGAGAGAAGGATAAAATCTGCTAGAGAAAAGATAGCCTAGCATCTTTTTTTAGTCTCCAATATTTTTAATTTTATTTTTTTTAAAGGCTTGACGTGTTAGATTGGGCGGACCCTGGGCAGACCAAGGTCTGCCGTATAGTAGGACTCATTTCTAATTTAGTTATTAGGTGATAGGACATAAGATGAAATGTATAAAATGTCACTATGCTGTAACATCATCTTCAAAAAAAAAAAAAAACAAGGACTATTATTATATATTAGGGGTAATATCATGTACCCTTCACAAATAAATTTGATAGTGATGACTGATGTTTTAATTTCAACTACAGAAAGAAACTTTCAAGTCAATCTATGACACAATCGACCAACTATAAGCACATGAAATGTTGAAAGTGAAAGAAGGTTTCCACCATGACATGAATGCCAATGATATTGATGAGCTTAGTGTTAAAAGTGATTCAAGACTCATCTGCTACCTTCTCAGGCTCTCAGCTACAAGCCAACAACACAAATCTCACGACCCAATCTGATCACGTGATCCAAGTAGATTGACTGCATTGACTGCTCAACTATTCACAGAAAACATGTCTCCTTGTTTTCTGTGAATAGTAGCCTCTCCATACAGCCTCCCTTTTCCAGCTTTTGAGGTTCAATGACTACTCTGCACAGCCATCCTACGTCACAGCCTTAGTAATTAGGAGTCTTCTCCAATTTCCTTAATTAGTTTTCCTTGTTTTACGTTACTGTAAATCTTCCTCAATATTTTTCTCTTTCGGTTGTCTTTGTAAATCTCTGTGTAACAAGAGCTCTTAGCTCATTTGACTGTAAATACACGGTACTCTTACTGTTTTGGATTAAGTTAACCAAAACAGTTTTCTCTCGAACTTTCACTTGGAGTTAGAGGTCCCATATTTCCCTGCAAACATGAAGTTGATCTTTTTTAAACCTAATAATGATCTGTAGTGGTGAAACACAAGATGGCATCGGAACTGCTACCCTTAGCAAGAAGTTTTTATTGGCTTGCCAGGATGCAGCTACTTGAAAAGTGGACTCGGGTTGTTTGATGTATTGGCATCATCAACCCTTTAAAACAAAATCACAATAAAATCAGATATATATCACCACGTACAATAGTTAAAATCATTTCTATTACTTAGAATACCTTGTCTGTAACTCAAAGCCAAAGTCAATATAATTTGTCATTCCAACTATGTCATCTTCATCAAGGGGGTTCTTGACCTATTTAGTTGAAGCAGTTCAAACTTTTGTCAAAACAACATCTTTGATTACTATAAGGAAGCAACTAAGAAAGTACCACATTACATAACAAGCGTAAGAAAATAGCAAGAGGAAAAAATGTAAGAAGAAGAAAAATGATACTCTCAGTTCTTTCTTTATGGAATGTTTAGGAATACAATTTGGAATTAGGTTCAGTAATAAAAGACAAGTTTCCCACATTTAACTCGCACAATGTAACTAAGCACTTCCTCAAGATAAATCCTATTCCATATCAAATAACCGTGAGGGCTCAATTGGCTATTCAAATCCTTTTCTACCAACTAGCCACCATCCTGAATTCTACAAGAGAATATGATACAATTACCGTTTATCCTAGGTTTTAGCCTTGCAAAGTAAGCTGAATGGATCATGTAGGTGCCCAGCTACCAACTGTGTTCACTAGTAAATATTAGTGGTTACAATTGCAACATTGTTCAGCATAAGTTTTATGACAACTCATCAACCAAATATATACTAAACGACAACCATCATGTAGCTCAATAACACACAGAGTAGGGTTATACAAAATAAGTGAGATTCCATATCTATGGCATCCTAGGCAATGAGACATTGGAAAAACATATAAAACACACAGAGACACATAATGGTTATACAAAATCAATGAGATTGCATAGTCTATGTCATACGTGCAATGAGACACAAGTAAAACATTTTTTTTAAAAAAAAAACTTGCAGAAGACATGAAAAGGAAAACAACAAACCAAGACGCATACCCGTCTTTGGTCAACCAAGTGTTGATAGAATGAGGCAATGAATTGCAGGTTGTATCAGTACGCAAATTTCAGTGAAGAAGCACATAACTTTTTATTTTGTTCATAAGTAAATGACGTTGATGTGCAAATTATAATTACTCGCAAGTGTACGAGTTGTGTGTAGTACAGATTATGCAAGTGTGAGGTCGATCCACAGATAATTGTGTTTGTGAAATTTAATTTCTATTTAAACTAATCATATTTTAACCTAGTTCCGAGTTTATTGGAATTTGAAATTGAAAACAAAACAAATCAAATAAATCAAAAGATAAAAACACTAAGGTTTTCAGAATCTACCTCACCAAATCAAATCATATATAATTACGTTTGTTCATACAACCGAATTTCAATTAAATCTCATGCATGTTCCTTTGTTTTTATAAAATCCTATTGAAAGATTCAAAAAATCCATCTATTTGACAAATTACAAAACATATCCGATTTAGTTCAAAAAATTCAATGTATCCATGCTTTGCACGAAAGACAATGGGTATCTAAAGTAATCTAAAAGATAAAACGTATATGTCGGATGAAACACAATGAATATCCAACATTTTAACGATTTATAAACAACAATCCATCATAATTTTGTCACACAATTGAATTAAAACGAACATACATTACATTAAACGATAGAATTGTACGAACATATCATAAAAATATGCAAACAAATCAATGGTAATGCCTCATCTTCAACCTTAATTGAAAATTTAGCTTCTCCTAACAAAAGAAATCATAAAAAAAACTAAAATACTTTATTGAAATCAAAGTACTTACAAAACAATTGGAGTTCAAAGCTCCAAAAAGTCAGAAAACACGAAAATTGACAAAGCACGACGCCCCTGGCTCGTCTTTGTACGTTTACAATAAGAAAAATTGATATTGTAGTGTTTAGTTAGGGTGTCAGCACTGCCAGGTCGGACGAGTGCGCTCGATCACACTCTTGGTGCACTCGATCGCACTCGTGCAAGTATCAGGTCTTCTAGTGGTGCAGCGCTCTTGCGCTAGTGCTTGGGTGTATACGGGAGTGCGCTCGATCGCATGACCAATGCGCTTGAGCGCACTTCCAAAATCGAAAATGCCTTCAACTTTCTTGCAACTTTCGCCTTAAGACCACATTTTTCCCTTAGCAACTTGTAAAACACTAAGGGTCTATTTGAGATTGCGTTTAGGAGTCATAAAAGTGTTTTTAATACTCAAAAAGCCCGTTTAAAGAAAAAAGTAGTCGTTTGGTAAAAAAAAATTAAAAACGCTTTTAAGGGTTTAAAAAGCCTAAAAATGACTAAAAAGTACTTTTGGCAAAAGCTTAAAAATGAAGCTTTTGCCCAAAAGCTCTTTTTGACTTAAAAGCTCTATTTCTCAAACTCAATCCCAAACATGCTCTAAAACACCAAAACTAACTAAAAACATCAGAAAATAACAAAATTAAGGGTTTAACAAATACAAATTAAGAAGCCCAAATTTACAACTCATCAACCCCAATGAAAAAGTGCATCTATACTTGATTTTATTTATGATGCATGACTTGAACAAGCAAAGAACTATACAGGTCCCGTATCGGAAATAAAATCAAGCATAGATGCACTTAATTCCATGAAGCTTGAGAGGCATCAAGGGAAATACGTACTTTGCATGTGATTGATCCAAAACTAATTCCATTTTGAAATATATCAGGAAAAAAAAAAAGGTTGGGGGCTCCATTCAACAACAAAAAAATATATATCAAAAGGGGATCCATCGTTAACACATGGACCCCAAGATAAAAATTGTACTGTTGTGTTGATATATTCTTCCTCAAGTTCCTATAATGTTGTAATTTGCATAGGCTAGGCCCAACAGTTGTAATATAAATTCCTCTCATGTGCACATTGTAACATCCCACCCAAAATGAAGGGCAATAGTGGGTAAATTATTTTTATTCTATCACAATAGCCATAAAACATTGCCACTACATCCTTGAATAATAACGGAGCGAAAAAAAAAAAAGAGTAAATATTCTTTACATGAATTGACCTTATAGGCTTATTAATAAAATACCCAAAGCTATTAATAAAATTAAAAGCGCTTTTAATGATTCAAAAAGCCTAAAAATAGTTCAAAAGCACTTTTGGTAAAAGCTTAAAAATGAAATTTTTGTTCAAAAGTTTTATTTCTTAAACGCAATCCCAAACAAAATCTTAAGATGTATCTAGACTCTAATTGATGAGATAAGGTTGTTGGCCCAAGATTGGGTTTGTTAAGCCTATCCTTCTTTCCCTTATTATTTGGACTGGCATGGTTTGACTGTACGGTCTCAGGTGGATCTGGCGATTTCCCTGTTGCCTCTTCTTCCTTGTGGGCTTTTCTTCAGGGTGGGCCTTCGTTTTGGGCCATGTAAGATGAGAAGTATTCTGTCTCACCATATATATATATAAATTGTGGTTCTGTGCTTTTGATTCCATTTTTTTTTTTTTTTTGTCTCTATTTTATGTTTTATTATAACATTTTTTTTTTTTGGTCTCAATCTTAATTTTTATAAGATTGGCTTTGCATGGATCAAATTAAAGAAAGCTCAAGTCTTAAGCATTTTTCTGAAAGACTTGAGACATGGAGGTTCAATACTTGTCGAAAAAAAATTGAATATTCAATATGGTGGTACATTGATACACACGACAATTTGTTTGTACAACCCTTTTTTATGGTCACTAAAAAAAAGCATGTCTGCAAGTGAGCGTATGGGAATGGGATTCTCAAAAATTGTCTGCTGGCTGGTTTATAGAATATAAAACAAAATTGAGAATATATGTTAGCGAAGGTGAACTAAATTGAATATAATTGGAAAAGATAAATCTAAAAATAAAACTAAAAATAAAATAACTTCAAAAATAATAATAATGGTTGATTTTGTTTTTTGCTTAAATAGAACGGTTTGCATATGATGCATTTGATTTGAAGGGTACAACTTACATAATTTGCTCCCTGGGGGTGATTAATGACTGGAATTATAGGATAGTTTGCTTCTTTTTTATTCTGATTTTTTTTTTCCCTCTTAAATAGAACAGTAGAACTTACAGAATTTGCTCTCTGGGGTGATTAACAACCGGAATTACAAGACAATTTGCTTCTTTTTTATTTTTTCTCTTAAATAGAACAGTCTGGATATGATGCATTTGATTTCAATGGTATAAATTGATAGGAATTATAGAATTTGCTCTCTTGGGTGACTAACGACTATAATTATTACAGGACATTAGGATACATGTCTATTGGGAGTTGAAAGAATTTTGCAGGGAAATTTGAGTCTCATTGAGGCTCAGTTTACTTCGACGTAAAATGGTTTCTGTCAGAAAATATTTTCAGAAAAGTCATTTTTTTCTGAAAATGTTTTATACCGAAAACATTTTACAGCGTTTACCGCGTGTATGGAAAATCTCTTTTTTTTTTTTTTGGTAAATACTAAAAACCCCCATAAGGTTTGAACTCTTTATTTTTTGTCCCCTAGGTTTTCATTTTTATTACAGAGGTACCTATGGTTTTCATAAATACGGAAATGGTACCTCCGTTAAAATTCTGTCCAAAACTTAAAGGAATGCCACATCAGCACCAATCCCTAGCCGCCATGTGTCATATATATTTTTTAAAAAATATTAAAAATATTAAAAAATTATATTTTTTCAAAAAAAAAGAAGAAAAAAAATTAAAAATAAAAATTTTTGGGGGCGGCACTTGGCCATTTGGTATTTAATCAAAATTTCATTTTTTTTTTATAAATTCATTGAAGAAGTTTTATTTGCTCAATAAATTTACCTCTATTTTTTTGTTTGTCCATTACGTAAGAAATCTAAAAAGCCAGCCTATTTTGGATGAAGTCTACACTTTTCATTTGGGAACATGTCAATCGATTGTAATCCTGTGGCTTTGCTTCTTGGATCTATATCAACTAGTTGAAACGGTATCAAACAAACAATTTTAATAAGTTACGGGCCTAGGTCTCGGGCAAGTCCTGGCGAGGTTCTGGGCAAGTCTCGGGCGGGTCCTAGCAAAGTCTTGAGCTTGTCTTGGCAGGGTCTATCGATTTGAGAATGAGATGCTTAAAGTCAATAATGGTCTATGATTTTGCCAAAAATTAAAGAAGAATTTTCGGTTAAATGGAAAATATTTTCCGTTGACGACTATTTTACGTCGCAATAAACACCGTAAAATGCATAAATTATTTTATAGAAATCATTTTATGTCGAAGTAAACGAAGTTTGAAGAACATGTGTAGAATATGTGGCCTTTTGTCTGATGTTCCCTTTTGCCAACAAAACCTGAATTGGGTTAACAAGAGCAGATGTTTGCAATTGGTTTAGCAATCTATTATGACAATTGGACAATTTCTAAGCGAATGAAGAGAGTGGGGATTGTTTAGAGGATGGGAAGTAAAACAGAGAGATAGAGAGGCGATGGGAGTTTAATTTGAAAATAAGATAACAATTATTTCATTCAAAGAGAATAACTATTTTATTCAAAGAAAGCACAATCCAATATTAACAAACATTAGTTCATAGTGGACAAATTTACATAATACTAGAATTACCATCAAGGTTTTGCTTACTTTGGTCCTTTGTTTTATAGGAAATTGGGATACTCGAGTCCAAAGGCAATGGTTAGTAGTTTCTCCTCGGCCAGGGGTTGGGATGAAGTGAAATAGAATAGACTAGGATTGTTAGTGATCTTGTAATCTGAGATAGATAAACAGAAAGACCCAAGTAGTCTATTCATTGCTTGTGTGAATTGCTCTATCTATTGAATGGCTCAGCTCCAAGAATATGGGTGTTAAGTGAGTGAAGCGTCTTACGAGCAAGCTTGGGCTTGGTTCACATAAGCTCGGTTGAAGCTCGATGCGAATATTAAATGAAGTGTTTCACAAACACGAATCCTGGCTCGAATAGTAAACGAAGTAAGCTCGGCTAAGCTCGTGAGCAACTCGTATAAGACTCGAATTGGTAGTTGTTCACATAATTGCTTATATTAATATTAAAAATTGATTTTTTTTTTCCTCTAATATGCATCCTTTTATAAAATGATGCATATTATTTCTCTTTGAAATCAAATGTCTTGATGTATTGACAAATGCTCCATACATGGCTAGTCAAACTAAGCAAATGCTCATATGTAAGCTGCCTTCTTGAGCCGTTTAAGAGTACTTAAAATTTAAATTTATAATAAAAAATTAAGTTAATAAAATAAATTAAATATAGGAGCTAGCTCGCGAACTGACTCGACTCGGCTCGACTTATTATGAATTCGAGCTCGAGTTCGAGCTCGATTTTTTGGCTCGTCCTTAAGCTCAGCTCGAACTTGAGTTCGAGTAAAATTTAAACAAGTCAAGCCCAAACAAGGGAAACTTGCTCAAGCTTGTCTCGTTTACACCCCTATCCAAGAAATCCTTTTGCTTGGACCAATTAAGGAGCATTCGGCATTCCTCTGTGACATATTACCCGAAGGATGCCAAACAGTATACTATGTTTAACAATCATGAATATACCATACCACAACAAGAANGCGTTTACCGCGTGTATAGAAAATCTTTTTTTTTTTTTTTTTGGTAAATACTAAAAACCCCCCATAAGGTTTGAACTCTTTATTTTTATTACAGATGTACCTATGGTTTTCATAAATACGGAAATGGTACTTCCGTTAAAATTCTGTCCAAAACTTAAAGGAATGCCACGTCAGCACCAATCCCTAGCTGCCATGTGTCATATATATATTTTTTAAAATATTAAAAATATTAAAAAATTATATTTTTTCAAAAAAAAAAGAAGAAAAAAATTAAAAATAAAAATTTTTGGGGGTGGCACTTGGCCATTTGGTATTTAATCAAAATTTCATTTTTTTTTTTAGAAATTCATTGAAGAAGTTTTATTTGCTCAATAAATTTACCTCTATTTTTTTGTTTGTCCATTACGTAAGAAATCTAAAAAGCCAACCTATTTTGGATGAAGTCTACACTTTTCATTTGGGAACATGTCAATCGATTGTATTCCTGCGGCTTTGCTTCTAGGATCTATAGCAACTAGTTGAAACGGTATCAAACATACAATTTTAATAAGTTACGGGCCTAGGTCTCAGGCAAGTCCTGGTGAGGTTCTAGGCAAGTCTCGGGCGGGTCCTAGCAAAGTCTTGAGCTTGTCTTGGCAGGGTCCATCGATTTGAGAATGAGATGCTTAAAGTCAAAAATGGTCTATGATTTTGCCAAAAATTAAAGAAGAATTTTCAGTTAAATGAAAAATATTTTCCGTTGACGACTATTTTACGTCGCAGTAAACACCGTAAAATGCAGAAATTATTTTATAGAAATCATTTTATGTCGAAGTAAACGGAATTTGAAGAACATGTGTAGAATATGTGGCCTTTTGTGTGATGTTCCCTTTTGCCAACAAAACCTGAATTGGGTTAACAAGAGCAGATGTTTGCAATTGGTTTAGCAATCTATTATGACAATAGGACAATTTCTAAGCGAATGAAGAGAGTGGGGATTGTTTTAGAGGATGGGAAGTAAAACAAAGAGATAGAGAGGCGATGGGAGTCTAATTTGAAAATAAGATAACAATTATTTCATTCAAAGAGAATAATTATTTTATTCAAAGAAAGCACAATCCAATATTAACAAACATTAGTTCATAGTGGACAAATTTACATAATACTAGAATTACCATCAAGGTTTTGCTTACTTTGGTCCTTTGTTTTATAGGAAATTGGGATACTCGAGTCCAAAGGCAATGGTTAGTAGTTTCTCCTCGGCCAGGGGTTGGGATGAAGTGAAATAGAATAGACTAGGATTGATAGTGATCTTGTAATCTGAGATAGATAAACAGAAAGACCCAAGTAGTCTATTCATTGCTTGTGTGCATTGCTCTATCTATTGAATGGCTCAGCTCCAAGAGTATGGGTGTTAAGTGAGCGAAGCGTCTTACGAGCAAGCTTGGACTTGGTTCACATAAGCTCGGTTGAAGCTCGATTCGAATATTAAATGAAGTGTTTCACAAACACGAATCCTGGCTCGAATAGTAAACGAAGTAAGTTCGGCTAAGCTCGTGAGCAACTCGTATAAGGCTCGAATTGGTAGTTGTTCACATAATTGCTTATATTAATATTAAAAATTGATATATTTTTTTTCCTCTAATATGCATCCTTTTATAAAATGATGCATATTATTTCTCTTTGAAACCAAATGTCTTGATGTATTGACAAATGCTTTATACTTGGCTAGTCAAACTAATCAAATGCTCATATGCAAGCTGCCTTCTTGAGCCGTTTAAGAGTACTTAAAATTTAAATTTATAATAAAAAATTAAGTTAATAAAATAAATTAAATATAGGAGCTAGCTCGCGAACTGACTCGGCTCGACTTATTATGAGTTCGAGCTCGATTTTTTGGCTCGTCCTTAAGCTCAGCTCGAATTTGAGTTCGAGTAAAATTTAAACAAGCCGAACCCAAACAAGGAAAGCTTGCTCAAGCTTGTCTCGTTTACACCCCTATCCAAGAGATCCTTTTGCTTGGACCAATTAAGGAGCATTCGGCATTCCTCTGTGACATATTACCCGAAGGATGCCAAACAGTATACTCTGTTTAACAATCATGAACATACCATACCACAACAAGAATTTAGTCTATGCAAGATTGTGGAAATGGAGGACGGTGGCAACACAAGGAAATTGACTTCAAAACAATACAAAATATACTAGTACATGCAAAAATGATTTTTTTATTTTTTTTTAATGTTGTTCTTTTACACGTGAATTTAGAGATTTTGGCGAACTTGTAGCGAGCTTGAAGTTGAAGTTGAGTTTGGCGAGCCTTGAGGATGGATTTGTGAGTCTCAGCACGAGACCGAAGTGTCGTTGGCGGGACAGTTGGTTCGCAGGAGGGCCGCATGTGTTATTAGCGGGGCTGCGGGTTCCAGATGCTACTAGTTTGATCCTTCCAATGTCATTCTTAAGGGAAGTGGTTACTTGTAACAAGATATTTAGTTAATTTATTTGGTCCAAATATTAAAGATCAATATTTGAGCTGTGTCTATTAAATTTTTTAAGAGTCTTTCGTTTGAAAAAATATTATGATGTGACATAAAAGTAAAAATAGTTTTTGAGTGTTTTATATTTTGGGTCATTAATGTTTTTATTTAAAAAAAAAAAAAAAACAAACAAAAAAAAACAAAAAACTTAACAAACAAAGATGCATGTTGCTCTTACTAATAACGAGAATGATATTAACCCACCATTTGAATGCAAATCAATTCATTGAATTAATCTTCGTTGGATAGACTAATTCTAGTGTGGATGAAATGATTTCAATCTTGTAACTCATTAAAATGTTATTTTCTATATTTGTGTCTGAAGCTGTTTATCAATCAAATGTAAGATTTTAGCAATACTTTTTTTTGTTTTTTTGAAAACGATTTAAGCATTACTTAATAGGTACGTTTGATCAACCTTTTTATAATCTTGTGACTCATTATAATTTTCTTTTGTGATATAATATAAAAAGTAGTTTTAAGTGTTTTGCATTTACAGTTATTTGTTAATTTTTTTTATTTTTATTTTTATTTTTGCTAGAAAGCAAAAAGCTTCTCTTAAAACACATTGTCAAAAGAAGCCATTTACCTTTATGTGTGGATTTAAATTTATGCTTAGCCAAAAATCATAGATTTAGATTTACAAGTAAAAAGTAAGTGATCTACAATGTGACATGCAGTTAAAGAAAAATATTTGAGGAAATTACTAATTTTATTATAGCCTCGAAAATTGATGTGACACCCATGTTAGTGGTGTATTAATTACTTAAAAAACATGAAATTAATGTAACTCCAGTAATATAATATGTCCTTGATTTTATTAAAAATTTGAATTGAGATCCCCTCCGATTGAAAAGAAATTGAAGATTCCTCAATTATTAATCGTGACCCTTTATTTTAAATCCAATGGTCTATAAAATGTTAACTGTTTTTGTATAATCGAGACACTAAATGCTAACTTTTGTTTTACCAAGGTTGAAATGATTTTATAGATTATTGAATTTAAAATAAAGGACCACGATTAACAATTGAAGAATCTTCAATCTCTCCCCAATTGGAGGGGATCCGGATCCTAAAAACTCTTACAATTGAATCGATAAGAAAAGTAGANCCATGTTAGTGGTGTATTAATTACTTAAAAAACATGAAATTAATGTAACACCATTAATATAATCTGCCCTTGATTTATTAAAAACTCGAATTGAGATCCCCTCTAATTGGAAAGAAATTGAAGATTTTCTAATTATTAATCGTGACCCTTTGTTTTAAATCCAATGGTCTATAAAATGTTAACTACATCCTTGAATAATAACGGAGCGAAAAGAAAAAAAAATGTAAATATTCTTTACATGAATTGACCTTATAGGCTTATTAATAAAATACCCAAAGCTATTAATAAAATTAAAAGCGCTTTTAATGATTCAAAAAGCTTAAAAATAATTCAAAAGCACTTTTGATAAAAGCTTAAAAATGAAATTTTTGTTCAAAAGTTTTATTTCTTAAACGCAATCCCAAAAAAAATCTTAAGATTTATCTTGACTCTAATTGATGAGATAAGGTTGTTGGCCAAGATTGGGTTTGTTAAACCTATCCTTCTTTCCCTTATTATTTGGACTGGCATGGTTTGACTGTACGGTCTCAGGTGGATCTGGCGATTTCCCTGTTGCCTCTTCTTCCTTGTGGGCTTTTCTTCAGGGTGGGCCTTCGTTTTGGGCCATGTAAGTTGAGAAGTATTCTGTCTCACCATATATATATATAAATTGTGGTTCTGTGCTTTTGATTCCATTTTTTTTTTTTTTGTCTCTATTTTATGTTTTATTATAACATTTTTTTTTT